>JASEVX010000007.1:72088317-72688317 GCA_031761405.1 Serripes groenlandicus | reverse complement strand
TTTTGGAACTTGGCCCTCTTGTTGCTACTATGATGTTAGACAACTATATACTATATGAAGGTTCAAAGCTTTACCTTCAATGGTTACTGAGGAAAACACTTAACCATATATATATAAGACGCATGACGCTGATGGATGTCGAGGAAGCAATGACATGCATTAGCTCAAAAGGTTGAAACCAAATAATAAATAATTTTGATGTCATTCTTCCAAGCCGATAACAGCAGCAATGAAATTGTTTATTTTGTAATGACGTAATCAGAGATTCAGACACTTATTTTACAATAAAAAGTCATCTGTTGAAATGGTTAGTCAGAAAACAATATTTGAATGGAAGCAAAAGTATCAATGGCTTGATGTGAACTGGTTACGGTATAGATATACACTGTGCATACAGATGAAATCAAAATCAATTTAAAGTGTCAGATTTGTCGAGAATTAGAAGTATTGCAAACGTTGTAGGAAAACTTAAAGGAAAATTTTCTCATTATTAGCAGTATCTCTTTTTGCCTCAATGACCCTCCTATCAGATTCCTTCAAGCCATGTTGATTGGTCAAAAACATGGCCACCAGGGGGCTGGGATGTATATGCATATAGTCAAAACTTTAAAAAAATCTTCAGGTGAGCGATTGCAGGGCCATCATGGCCCACTTGTTATAACTTCTGCCGAAAAAATACCGCCACAGTGGTCAAATCTGAATAAAACACTGAGACAATAATAATAATTTTAAATTTTGCCAATCAATCATAATCAATACAAATTTATACTATTGTGAATCTAAACTTCGAACAAATATATATAGAGAAAAATAGGCCGAATAACTCGATAAGACCAGGCCGAATACATCCATTAAGATTTAAACATTCACGTTCTATATTCTGCGTTAACTAAAAATTTATTAAGCTGCAGAAAGATCCTTGCTAATTTGTATGGTAGCCAGAAATCTCAACTCCACTTTCCTAAGAATAGTCGACCCCAGTTTAAGACGACCCCATTATCAGTTTATATAGGTGTGAATGCATCGTTTAACACACAAGTGTCATAAACAAAAGCGGTATGATGCTTGACTGATTATCGATACTTGATTATCTGTTGATTGATTGATTATTTAAATTATCTTGATGTGTTCTAAATAGTTAATCTGCTGCAGACTACTTTGAAAACATTTGGTCAGAAAAGGAGAATATGTATATGACAGGTTGGCTTCTCGCTTAGGTATTATTATATTAATGAATTAGGAAAATTGTGAGAAAAGGGGGAAATGTTCTCTATTAAACAATACTTCAAATCTTAAGAATACTTTTCTTCATTGTCTTTTAATAAAACATCCACAGAAGTAATGTTTACAAAATAATATACCTTGTATATCCAGAAAATTCAATAAATTTCCATTGAAAAACTATTGTTCCTTTTTAAAATCGCTGTTGTTTTTCTCGAAATTCGTGCAGTAGTAAAATATGCAGGCAACATTTTAACAACACACCATTTATCGAAAAACGCTTTCCGTAAATCAAAGACAATAACTTCATACATTTGCACGATAAATTTTGGAAAATGTGGTAAGAATTTGCTTATCTATGCTTACTGGAAAGCAGATTTTGTGAAGATGGAGATTATCTGGAGAAAATGATGTTAACCCTTTTCCTCATATAGACGCTTTCTGACGCCTCTGCAGCAGACGGCTTTTTGAAAACATAGTGACAAAAGAAGAAATTGCACAAAACGTGCAATTTCTCCTTTTGCCACAATATTTTCCACTTTTTGTCATAGGTTATCCATTCAATTGTGGAGATTTTCTACTTTTTGACAAAATACGTGCAAAATCGTCTGCTGCAGAATTGTCGTATGAGGGAAAGGGTTAATGCATCATCCTGTATATATATGTCAGTTTCGGATCAGCTGATAATATTTCTTACTATTCTTCTTTTTTGTATGTGGGAAAGAGTTAAAATTATTATTTTTCAGGGGATTGTTGCGTTTGAACAAAGGTTATAATAGGTAGTTGCATTAGCAGCACAATTTTTAGGGAGATATTTTATTAACTTTCTTGTGATAGATATATTTTACTTTATGTTAATATTGTGATGGACCATGGAGGTTACACAGATTATCCATAAAAGTTATTTTCATTTTCTGTTTTAGTGGTTTGTTTCCTAATTATGAGCCATGTACACGATTGACAGCTGCATTTTTCCTTTTTTTTTGACAGTTAAAATAGATTTTGAGATGCCCCATGACCTACAGCATAGATCTAAGAAATCTATTTTTATTCAGTAACAAATCATGTGATCCAAAACACACTCACTTGATTCGGAACTACCTGAAAAACCCAAGTAATTAGAATCAGTTCAGAAACAGAAATATTCATGTTTGTGAGAAACAACAAATCGTCACCTTAGTGCAAAAACTCAATAAGTCCATTTTTTCACAAAATCACTTTTTTGCATAAAATGATTTAAGATATAAAGATGCATGTCCTCAAAAAGTATTAAATCCAAATTCAACCTCAAAATATGCTTTTATAAGAAAGAGGCATAAAGTGATAAGTACGCTGATATTATTTTGTTGTGCAAAAAAACAATATGTGCACATAGTGATGTATTGCACCACATCATATTAATTTTTCAAACAACTATTTGGTGCAAGAAAGATATATGTCCATATTTGTATACAAAATAGCTGAATAAATATCACTAATTTCTGTTTCTTCATTCTTTCCATAATATAAACAACTTTTGACACCTCTGTAGTAAAACAACTTTCAGAAACATTGCAGAAAATGGAAATAATGCTCATGTCTAAAAATATTTTTTTAAATTTTTATCAGATTTTTTAAAAAGTTTCATTTTGTCAGACTTCACATTTTCTTCTAAGATCTCTCCATTTTTAAGAGAATTATACATAATAGGATTTAAATATGGCCTTGACAAAATAAAACTGGATGGTCGGTCAAATGATGAGAAAACCTAGTCTCCCTGATTGGGAACATATTACTTATTAGTCCCTAACCGGTCGGAGATTTGTTTGGGGACTACAGGTTTGCTCCTGTCCATCACCCAGATCTGGCGCCAGCATACACTTTGTATTCCTAAACCAAGAATAGAATTTTACAGAAAATCTTTGACATACTTTGGACCAAAAATATGGAATCCACTGCATGTCAGGAACTGCGAAATTTTAAAGAAATTTGAATCAACATATCTTTCATGGTACCACGCTGGTGGTCATCAGTTAATTACATAAATTATTCCCATAACGGTGCTTCTATCTTGAATATATAATAAAGTTTATTATTATTATTATTATTAAACTGAGGCAACTCTTTTATTTATCCTAAATCTAAATTTACAATATATAAGCTTATTGTTTTAATTTGGTTGCATTTTAGTCTTGATTCAGTTGTATTTCAGATTTATCAAAGCATTTCTTAGGTTACCATAGAACAGAGTAAATATTAACCCTTTACCTCATATAAACCCTTTCAGACGCCTCTGCAGCAGACGGCTTTTTGAAAACATAGTAACAAAAGAAGAAATTGCACAAAACGTGCAATTTCTCATTTTGCCACAATGTTTTCCACTTTTAGTCATAGGTTATCCATTCAATTATGGAGATTTTCTATGTTTTGACAAAATATGTGTTCAAAGTCGTCTGCTGCAGAATTGTCGTATGATGGAAAGGGTTAATATCAATCTTGTAATAATAAATCAATATTTGTCTATCTGTTCACATCTAGTAAAGGATAAATGGCACTTATGTAGTTTTTGCTCCAAACTATCAAGTGCAATAAAGTGATAGGTGCACTTATAATTTTATTGCACCAAACAAGTTCAGTGAAATATAAACATATAAGTGCATTTTTTCCAAATATCTCTTTTATTACAAATCTTTTTCAGAAAATATTATTTGGACTATTTCGTTTCTTTGTTTTTAAATAAAAACTATAAAAAAAAATAAAATCAAGTGTCATTTCTCTAAGAAAATCAGTTTAAATGCTCTCCTGTAAAATTACAAAAACGTACTTATTGAGTTTTTGCACTAAGGTGACGAAATATGCGATGAAATGTGGGATATTATGCTGTTAAACCTCGAAAGTATTTTTAAATTCTTACTTCATTTATTCAAACTATCGAAAGTATTTTTAAATTCTTACTTCATTTATTCAAACTATCACAATTTGTTTCGTTAGTGATCCAGAACTCACACACTAACTGTATTCATTAAGTTTTTAAAACAGAGTTTTATTACAATTATTACACCGACATTAACACCCATGCAGAAAATAATAATAATTTCATTTAACATTATCAAAACAATGTAGCGAATTTAGAACATACAAAAGGCTTTAGTCTGTCAAAAGCACAATGATTATACAACATTTTTATTATAATGTTTACATACATTTATAATATTATAGAACAATGTTAACATACATCATTATCAAAATGTAGTGATTATACAACCAGAAAAATAACACTAGGTCTTTGGATACAACAAAAGAACCATCATCCATTCACACCTATAAGGCTATATAAACTGGGGTCTAAATAGTAAATTGGGGTGGACTGGGGTCGAGAATTCTTGGGGTCGGGTCGAGAATTCTGGAAGCCATTAACCAGGGACGTAGATATCCCTGGTATAACCCATAATTGAACCAATGACAGTCTTAAGATAAATCACTCTTGTGAATATTAATGATATTGTATAGAGTCCTACACATAAAAAGGTCTTTTAAGTCACTGAAACTGGGCATTCGAGGAAACTGATGCTGCATGAGAAGGAATAAACAAGTATTCGTAATCAATACTCAAACTAAAATTGATTGAGCTTGATATCGACTTTTCAAGTTTAATTAGGTAAGGTCGTTTACTGAGATGTCACTTTATTTACCTGGATGTGTTTTCATCCCCCATTGTTAAACCCTCCCTATCGCGATAAGTAATTTCACAGCTTTGAATATGGCGGCTTCGTCTTACCTATAATACATGTCCAATGAAAAGGCTTCATACATCTTATCGTCCAATCAAATTAGGGTTAAGTAATCCAATAAAATGTTTTCATGTTAAACCAACTTATAGAAATGATATGGAATACATTGATAGTAAACAATTATTAAAATAAAATTCAGAGGTCTGACAATTATTTCTTAAAATAACGAGTGTTTTCATTTGCGATTAATTGATTGTCGAAGGATACACTTATAGTTTTAAGGGGTTTTGGTGGGGGTTTAAATTAAACTTAAAATAAATAAATTCGTTTAGTATGACAGTCTACAACTTGTCGCAACATGTAAACAATTTTATTTCCCAAATTAATATACTTCCTGATCGGAATGCATAAGGTAAGTTTTCCTCTGTCTTTTTTTAAATTATTTTGTGATTTTTAACTTCAACATTCGCATATTATACAGAAGGACGAAACCGGAGAAATATTAGATTTTCATACATACCGACTGTAAATGGAAATCTTGCCACATTGTAGTGTTTGCAACTAAATGTTCACTCCTGCTGTAGGCTGGATCTAACACGTTTCGATCTAAGACAATTGTCATATGTATATCTATATTTGATAATATGAGTATAAGTGGTTACTATTTCGGGTAAACATTGATTAACTTTTGTAATCAGTAAATCATCCTTCGTGAATTGCAGTTAACCCATTGCTTGCAGCACTATCAGTGATTTGATTATGAACTCTTTACAAGTCTTACCGTCCTAAGCAAATAACTTTTAAATATGTCCAATATTTTAAATTCATGAATTTACGATGACATGGTACACAAATAATCAACTTGCCCTTTATAAAGTTCTTCAAATGAAATTATTCCATAATTTATGGAACTACATTTGTGACGGTTTCTGGAAGTTATGGCCCAAACATTTATGGCCCATATTTGGAAGTTATGGCCCATATATGAATTATATAGTGGTAGCTATAATACCCTGGAGGTGGTATTAACACCTAACAGATGACTGTCAATAACCTTTGATTAGATTGTGTATTATATGAAATTGCACTTTTATAGGATTAAAATAAATAATACATTCAATTCAGTTATTTTAATTGTCACTTCTTATAAAATTGAATATTATGTATTTTCATTTATGTCATTTATTTTATTTACCTTATTAATTGCATTTAATGATTTATTATGGAGCAAAGTGTTTGTATAAATGATAAACAAAAACTGCAACAATCCTCTAGTTAAAGTACTTTGATCACCAAAAAACTAACAATCCATTAATTAATGTAGTTTGATCACAACTACTGTAATAATCTGTTTATTAAACCAATTAAAGTAGTCTGATAATAAAGAAAACCTGTAACAATCTTATGAGATGAGGTACATGGGATGACGACCAGCAAACTCCTGAGAGAAATCAGCTATTTAATAGGTTTTGCCCCGCCAGAACAGCATCAGTAGAGTTCATTGGACTTCTTAACAAAATAAACTATAATAAAGCAGAAGTGTGGTGATATTGATTCTCGTTGTTTTATTTAATTGAAAAATGTGCTCTTAACTATTTTACTCCATAAATATGTATTATGTTTTATTTTCTTGCAAACAGTGATTTTCCCTTAATATCATAAAATATATTATTTATTTGTTCACATTTTTAAATACATATTTATCATCAATAAGATTATTTTCACATTCTTACTCATTTATCATTAATAAAATACATAATTTAAACAGAATGTCATATGTTATCACACCTCCAGGGTATTATAACTATCACCTGTTAAGGTGTTTATAAATACCACCTCCAGGGTATTATAGCTACCACTATATAATTCATATATGGGCCATAACTTTCAAATATGGGCCATAAATGTACTGGGCCATAAATGTTTGGGCCATAACTTCCTGATACCTTTGTTGTTATGTTTATCAAAGGATAACGCCGGGTTTAACACAAGACATCAATGTATTACGCTATATACTTTTAATACCGGAAACAATCAAACAATACTCTCAATACGCATGCGCAAGGCATGGGACCAGCTGTTATTAATAAACAGTTAGGGATCAGTCGTTATTTAGATTATATGGATAACTGATGCTAAGACACTACATCTCTTCTTTTTTCTCAAATGGAAACAATGCAATAGAGTTTTAATACTTTTATGCAATATGTCAATTTGAAAAATGTTTATTTTGGCAGCATTTTTCCTTTTAAACCAAGAATAACTTTTAAACAACAATGTGACTAGAAAATATGACTATTAAAATGAACAATGATAATGCACTTGTGAAATATCTCTAGTCTACTGAAACAGAACCTATTATGCAACACTCATCACGCTTTCTTCAGTCAGTGTCATTTCATCACAAAATCACCATACTTTGCAGGCATTTTTCTAACCCTATCGGACTTGCGACTGACAAGTTGATCTTCCTGCGTTACCTCTTGTTTCTTAGATATAGTGGGGTTTACATTTGGACCACAGGAATCACCTGCAACCTCTACTACTGTATCATTGTTAAATTCTTTGCCAGAGGTACTTTCCTCATACCCCTTATCAATTTCATGTGATAAACTTTGGTTACTTGGATTGCAAACAACATCTTGGTCAGAATACTGCGGCTGATAAAAACGTTTTACAGAAGTTATATTTCTTCTATACTGTACACCACTGTCTGATTCGACCAAAACACTATTTCCGTGCTTCCGCTTCTGTCGTACAGTAAGTGGAGATGGACTGAATGCAGTAGAAAATTTATTAACTTTATCTTGCCGAACCAAAACTTTGTCACCCGCCTGAATGTCGCTTTCGCGTGCACCACGCCTCTTATCCGCGTACATTTTCCCTTTTTCTTTAAGTTCAGAGTCACGGTCTCTGATAGATAAATCGTCTACATGAACATCACTTAATTGCGGTAATTTAGTTCTATATGGTCTATTGAACAACATCTCTGCCGGGGTGACTCCGGTGGTGCTGTGTGGAGTACTGCGATACATTATCAAGTACTTTTTAAGGTCGGCCTTCCAGTCAATGTTTTGACTTTGCGCTATGCGTACGCGTTTCATGATCGACCGATTTTGTCGCTCCACCTCCCCATTGGCTTGTGGCCACAATGGGGTAGTTCTCCTATGACTTATACCATTTTCATCAAGGTAATCTGTAAACTCTTTGCTAACAAACTGAGGACCATTGTCTGTCCGCAAAGTAACAGGTAACCCATGTGTCACAAACATTTTGTCCAAGCAAAACAATATTTTCTCTGTAGTAGTTGACTTGACAATCTCAATTTCAAAATATCGACTGTAATAGTCAACAACAACAAAGATAGAGTCTCCAGACGGCAACGGACCTAAAATATCTGCAGCCAGATCTTGCCAAGGACCTGATGGCAAGTCAGTTCTTACCATTGGCTCTGGTTTACTGGCTTGTGATACTAGCTGACAGCCATGACAACTCTTGCAGAACATTTCGATTTGCCTATCTATACCTGGCCACCATACTTTAACGCGTAATCGTCTTTTCATACTAACGATACCGGGATGTCCTTCATGCGCTAATAGCATAACTCGTTTACGAAGTGAATTGGGTACTACGATTCTTGTACCTCTTAGAACAAGTTTCCCTATCGCACTTAACTCATTTCGGACCGGTAGATACTCTTTGAATTCCAATTGGTGCCAAGATCCATTTAAAAGACACACCCTAATCGCGTTCATTTCAGAATCGTCGTCGGACGCTAGTTCGATCTCGTTAGTGGTCATTGCTACCGGTGTAGCTTCTTTTGCAACAAAACGAATGTACTCTTCGGCTACGTCCTGTTCGCGACACTCATTAGCTTGACTACTCACTAACCTAGATAAAACATCAGCGATGTTTTTCTTCCCTGGAATGTGCCGAACTTTGTAGTCGTACGGTTGCAAGCGAAGAACCCAACGCTCGATTCGCGCACTCGGTTTCGACCGCGGGGAGTAAATAAACTCTAATGGCTTATGATCCGTTAATAACTCGAACTTTGTGCCAAACAAGTAAACATGAAAACGTTCACATGCCCAAACAAGACCTAGCGCTTCTTTTTCTGTTTGCGAGTATCTCCGTTCAATATCACTTAATGATTTGCTAGCATAGCAGATGACTCGGAACTCTCCCTTTTGCTTTTGCACTAAAACGGCTCCTAGCCCAACAGGGCTCGCATCGGCGATAACCTGTGTTTCGGCCTCTATATCGTAAAAACCTAGCACTTTAGCAGAAGACAGAAGTTTCTTAAGCCGTTCAAACGACCTTTTCTCTTTGTCTCCCCATTCGAATGGAGCGTTTTTCTTTGTCAGTTCGCGTAACGGTGCTGACACAGTACTAAAATCAGGAATGAACCTAGAACTGTAGGTCACGAGACCTAGGAAACTTTTAACCTCGGACGCGTTTTTTGGTTCACGAGCATTCATGACTGCGGTGACTTTACTCTCAGCTGGCCCTACACCCCTATCTGACAAGAGATGCCCCATGAAGACCAACTTGTTTACCCCAAACTGACATTTGCCTTTATTCAAGGTCAGACCATTTTCGTTAAGAATATATAACACCTTGTTTAGTCTCTTATTGTGCTCTTCTACACTAGCACCATGTACAATTATGTCGTCCAGTATATTGTGTACACCCTCACATCCGTTAAAAAGTTGCTGAATCAGTTTTTGGTACATCTCTGGCGCACAACTGATTCCGAACATCAAGCGTTTGTAACAGTAAAGACCACGGTGGGTACTGAAAGTTGTTATTTCCCTGGATTCTTCATCTAACTCGATCTGATGATAACCCCATCGAAGATCTAACTTGCTGAAGACACTACTTTTGTTCAAGTCCTGCATTATGTCTTCAATCGTTGGTATTGGATGTCTCTCTCGGATCACGGCTTCATTGGCTCGCCTCATGTCAACACAGATGCGAACTTCCTCTGAATTTGATTTTGGAACACACACCAGTGGAGAAACCCAGGTGCTTGGACCTTTCCACCTTTCGATGATGTCTGCTTGTTCAAGCTCATTCAATTTGTCATCCAGCTTGGCCCTCAGATGATATGGAACCCGTCTCAGTGACTGTGTAACTGGAGTAACCTCCTTGTTTACTGGCACATGAAGTTGGAAATTTTTGTATTTGCCAACCCCTTCGAACAATTTGGGAAATTTCTGTTCATATGTTTCCTTATTAGTGTTTATTGTGTTCACTGCTGCTTCCGGTTTGAGACATAACACATGAAGAGCAACAGCAGTCTCCTTACCAAGCAAGGACTGTCCCTTTCCCTCAAAAACAAGGAATTCCACTTCATTCAGGATATTGTCCCCATGTTGAATGTTTGCTTTAAAGCTTCCTGCTACTGTTAAGGGTTTGACACTACCATATGCATATATTTGTTTGGTCGCCTTGCTCGACTTGCATGTTACCTTGTTGTGTTTCAAGTGTTCCCATGTACTGCGGTCAACAATGTTACAGGTTGCCCCCGAATCAATAATCATTGGTATGTTAACACCACCCACATTTACAAATGTTTTCCCAATGTCATTTGATCCCCCAATACTAAATGTGTATTCATCATCACTCCCTCCACAGGCAGCCCCAGTCGGCTGTGTTTCGTTTAATTGTCATACCGCTGAATGTTTGTTTTGACGATTCCGATTGACTCTCGACTGTTTAGTTTTACATTTGTTTTCAAAATGACCAATCACGTGGCAACGTCTGCACTTTTTGTCTTTTGCCGGACATTTCAAGTCTTTGGCCATGTGGCCTGTTCGACCACAACTGAAGCATTCTACAGTTTTTACATTGTTCTGTCTTTTTGATGGAAAATGCGGCTTCTTACTTACGGTTAAACTGTTAACACTCGTACTTAGTCCTTCAATGCTACTCGCTTGTTTCTCACTATCCTCGTTAATCCTAGCGATCTCCGTTAGTTGTCGGAGTGTCAAAGCTCCTCCTTTTTCCAATAGCTTCCGTCTCAACCTGTGAGAAACGCACTTTTCTATAACTTGATCACGAATTTGTTCCTCTTTTTTATCCTCAAAATCACAATTGTCCGCCTTTGTTTTCAATCGTGTGACGAACTGGTCGACGGTTTCTGTTTGTGTTTGTGCCATGCTTCTGAACATGTGCCGTTCGTACGGTACGTTTGCTTTAGGCGTAAAGTAATCCGTAAGTGCCTTTACAGCTTTTTCGTATACATCAATTTCCCCTTCAACGGCTTGAAGTGTATAGTAAATGTCCTGTGTTTCCATTCCGGCCGTATGCAGCAACAACGCTTTCTTCTGATCAGCGTCTGTCACCCCCTTGCCGGTCACATAAAGCTCAAATGCTCGATGCCATCTTTTCCATCGGGCAGAAATATTGTCTGTGTCTAGACAATTGAACGTCGGTAGAGCTTTTACATCCATTCTCGTCGCCAATTGTTATGTTTATCAAAGGATAACGCCGGGTTTAACACAAGACATCAATGTATTACGCTATATACTTTTAATACCGGAAACAATCAAACAATACTCTCAATACGCATGCGCAAGGCATGGGACCAGCTGTTATTAATAAACAGTTAGGGATCAGTCGTTATTTAGATTATATGGATAACTGATGCTAAGACACTACATTTGTGACGAGTCAAAATATCCTTTCTGTCATTTTGGTTAGTTATTTCAAAATATCCTTTCTGTCGTTTTGGTTAGTTATTTATCATTTGCGTAAGGATAATAGAATGATGTCATATTATAGAAATTTGGATTTGTAACATCCGGTGAGTCAGTAAAACCTTATCAGTTTTTATATGAACTCATTTTAAAAATAGATGCTGAGTGTTATTACACCCAAATGATCACATATTAAATTACTTGTATTCGTTCCTTTATCGAGTACGTATTATCATATTTAATTATTTCCTCTAGAATTTTTTTTTCCAATATTTTCTTTTCATTCAATCAAAATATAGGAGTATCGTGACTGCATCGAAAAATCCACTCTGGACACAATTTTTGGATACATGGTATAGCCGAGTTCATACACATTACCTTTTGACGGGAAAATATCGCGGCTTCACAGGTACTTATATACTAAATTGCATTGAGACTTTCTACAACCCTATCCAACTATCACACTGATGTAGATTATCAAGTTAGATAACTCTATCCTGCATTTTATGCAAGATATGGCCCTTTTTTTACTTAGAAATTCTGGTTTAAGTTTTGCGTGCAACTAAATTAAGAGTCCATATCTCAGTATTTACTTGATGCATTGCATTGAAACTTTCTACAACCCTACCCAACTATCACACCTGTGTAGATTATCATCTAAGATAACTCTATCCTGCATTTTATGCAAGTTATGGCCCTTTTTTTACTTAGAAATTCTGGTTAAAGTTTTGCGTGCAACTAAATTAAGAGTCCATATCTCAGTATATACTTGATGCATTGCATTGAACCTTTATACAACCCTACCCAACTATCACACCTATGTAGATTATCAAGTTAGATAACTCTATCCTGCATTTTAGGCAAGTTATGGCACTTTTTATGCCCCCGGAATCACTGATTCGGTGGGCATCTAGTTTTTGGCCTGTCTGTCTCTGTCTGTCGAAAAAAACTTTAACCTTGACCACTACTTTTGAACCATAACAGGTACGGCTACCATATTTCACATGCGTATTCCTTGTGACATGACCTTTCTGTCAGTACCAAAAATTTTGACCTTGCGACCTTGACCTTTGACCTAGATGTTGCCATTCGGGGGCATCAGTGTTTTACAAACACATCTTGTTTTACTTAGAAAGTCTGGTCAAAGTTTCGCGTGCAACTAAATTAAGAGTCCATATCTCAGTATTTACTTGATGCATTGCATTGAAACATTCTACAACCCTACCCAACTATCACACCTGTGTAGATTATCAAGTATGATAACTCTATCCTGCATTTTATGCAAGTTATGGCCTTTTTGGACTTATAAATTCTGGTTAAAGTTTTGCATGCAACTACGTAAAGAGACCATCTCTTAGTAACTACTTGATGCATTGCATTGGAACTTTATACAGCCCTTACCAACCATCACATCTATGTAAACAATCAAGTATGATTACTCTATCCAGCATTTTATGCAAGTTATGGACCTTTTTGGACTTAGAAATTCTGGTTAAAGTTTTGCAACTACATTTAGAGTGTAATCTCAGTAACAATTTGAAAAATTGTATTGAAACATTATACAACCTTTCCCAATTGCACAACTATAAACACAACCAATTAAGATAACTCTATCCTGTATATGGTGCAAATTGTTGCCCTTTTTTTACTTAGATATTATGGTTAAAGGTTTGCGTGAAACTACATTAAGAGTCCATATCTTAGTAACTACTTGATGCATTCCATTGAAAGGTTATACAACCCTATCTAACCATCACACCTATGAAAATAATCATGTTAAATAACACTATGCAGCATATAATGCAAATTATTACCCACTAAGAAATTGTGGTTAATGTTTTGCATGCAACTACATTAGAGTCCATTATCTCAGTAACTTAAATAAGCGGTGAAATAGTCGAGCACGCTGTCCTCCGACAGCTCTTGTTATTAACTTGAGCATGACGAAACTTCGTCAGAATGCTTGTCTTAATGATATGTAAATCAAGTTCGAACATGGGTCATGTTGGGTCAAAAAGTAGGTCACTAGGTCAAGTTGAAGGAAAATCTTGTTAACACTCTAAAGGCTGCATTTTTTTTTGCTTCAGAAGTTTGACATTTGATGAGAAAGTTTAACTAAATGATATCTAGGTCAAGTTCAAATATGGGTCATATTGGGTCAGAAACTAGGTCACTAGGCCAAATTGAAGGAAAATCTTGTTAACTCTGTAAAAGACACATTTATTGTTACAGCAGCTTGACATTTGATGAGAATGTTTATCTAAGCCAAGTCCGATTATGGGTTATGTAGGGTCAAAAACTAGGTCACTAGGTCACTAGGTCAAATTGAAAGAAAATCTTGTTAACACTTTGGATGCGTCATTTTTTGCTTCAGCAGCTTGAAATTTTGTCAGAATGTTTGTCTGGATTATATCTATGTTAAGTTCGAATATGTGTCATATTGGGTTAGAAACAAGGTCAATAAAGGAAAATATTGTTCAAATAGGCTGCATATCTAGTCCATGTTGGAATATAGGTCATATCAGGTAAAAAAATATAGATCACTAGGCCAAATGAAGGAAAATCTTGTTAACACTGGAGGCTGCATGCAAAATAATTGTCTTGATGTGTTTTGCATTGCAGTACATTGTTTAATTAAGGTGAGCGAACTAGGGCCATCATGGCCCTCTTGTTTTATATTTTTGCCTAGATCTTTTCAATTAATTTGCTGTAGATTTTGTGTATCTAGGGAGGGTTAATTATATACGGGTTAAGCCAGATAAGTGTCAAATAACATTTAAATGTGGATAATGAAACAGGAAGTAAAATAAGAAGATTAATGAGTAGAGAACACTAAAACCAAAAAGAAGTTTCTTTCTGATGCCCTTTCTCTCAGACAGGTGAGAATCTGTGTTTTTCTGAAACACATGACATTATTTAATTCATTGTGGTAAAAGAAGAATATATTTGAAATCACACATTGATTTCAACTGTTTGACAAAATATAAGTTATGCTTTTTAGCTCGACTTTTGAAAAAAACGAGAGCTATTGTCATGACCCTGACGTGGTCGTCGGCGTGGTCGTCCGGTTAAGGTTTTTTGTTTAGCTCATTTTTTTTTTTCTCCCTATTAGTCGAGCGCCTGTGACGTACGCGGTGCTCTTGTTTATGCTTCTGCTGCAGAAGTCTTTAGATATATTATTGAAATAGTAAAAACTTTCAGAATGAGTTTAGAAGGAGCGATGACTAATTGTTCGCTCTGTGTCATCCATGAAGCATTTAAATCATTATATTTGTGTTTAAATTATTTGAATACAATATATATAATGGACATTAACCCTTTCCCTCATATAGATGCTTTCTGATGCCTGTGAAGCAGACAGCTTTTTGAAAACATAGTGACAAAAGAAGAAATTGCTCAAAACGATCAATTTCTCCTTTTGCCACAATGTTTTCCACTTTTAGTCATAGTTTATCCATTCAATTATAGAGATTTTCCATTTTTTGACAAAATATGTCCAAAGTCTTCTGCAGAATTGTCGTATGAGGGAAAGGGTTCAGGGTGTACCTTTTGCCTGATACTGAGAAAATATGGTTCCTGCAGCAGACACAATTTGAAAGCATGATGGTAAAACAAGCAACCTCTAGTCTACTCTGCATAGAAAGTGTATTTTCGAACTTCTATATCTGATGCATCTGTGACTTACTGTGTCAGGATAAATGATAACTGGGAATCTAGGAAACACCAGGATACAACTGCAATACCCGTTGCCACATGCAACATATCTGCAGCAGACAACTTTGAAAGGGGCGGGTTAAAAACACTGTTATACAACTGCAATGCCCTTTATCTGCAGCAGACAACTTTAACAGTGGCGGGTTAAAACACTGTTATACAACTGCGATACCCTTTGGCACATTCAACATATCTGCAGCAGACAACTTTGAAAGGGGCGGGTTAAAAACACTGTTATACAACTGCAGTACCCTTTGGCACATTCAACATATCTGCAGCAGACAACTTTGAAAGGGGCGGGTTAAAAACACTGTTATACAATTGCAGTACCCTTTGGCACATTCAACATATCTGCAGCAGACAACTTTGAAAGGGGCGGGTTAAAAACACTGTTATACAATTGCAGTACCCTTTGGCACATTCAACATATCTGCAGCAGACAACTTTGAAAGGGGCGGGTTAAAAACTCTGTTATACAAGTCAACTGCAGTACCCTTCGCCACATTCAACATATCTGCAGCAGTCAACTTTGAAAGGGGCGGGTTCAAACCACCATTCAATCACCTGTCAGGTAAAACATTGAACTTGTGTTCTAAATAGAAAAAAGACAATGAAGTCTTAAGTTTGATCAATGTAATTGTAAACCTGTACATGAATTAAGATCGTCACGTTTTGTTCAAGCATTACTTCCTGGGTAATCCTTAGGCCTTACTACATATAAGCAAGGAAATACCCTGTTAATTAACCCTTTCCCTCATAAAGACGCTCTCTGACGCTTCTGCAGCAGACAGCTTTTTGAAAATATAGTGACAAAAGAAGAAATTGCTCAATATGAGCAATTTCTCCTTTTGCGACAATGCTTTCCACTTTTAGTCATAGGCTATCCATTCAATTATAGAGATTTTCTATTTTTTGACAAACCGTGTTCAAAGTCATATGAGGGAAAGGGATAATTACAAGTTCAATTTCAACAACTTAAGTTAGGAATGAGGTATTCTAACTAAACTTGGCACATAGTTGGGTCTTTTATACCAAAAACAGTTTTGATAGTTGTTGTAATAATGTCCCTGCTTTCTTGAATTAAAAGGCATAACAAGTTGTGTATCTGAAGGATTCTTAGGGCTTAAAACCAGATTGATTGAAATATCTTTCAGGTTTAGTTGTAGCGAACATTATGATATTGATGCCATGATTTCTGAAGACAGAACACAAACTATTTTTCTTATTTTACACTTTCCTGCATATAAAAGCATCTGCAGCAGACAACTTTTTTAAACATTGTGGCAAATGGAGTAACTGCTCATTCCTTTTGCTGCAATGTCTTCAACTGTATTCATTATTTATACTTTCACTATATAGGGATTTTCCAAATTTTGCTTAGATGTTTTTAAAGTCCTCTTCTTCAGATTTGTTGTATGTGCTGGGTTAAAAAACATGATATCTGTAAATATTTGTTACTATGGTAACTGTCATTTTGAAGCCTTAGCATTCTTTATTAGTTCAATTAACATGCTCTTATTTCCTTCAGATGAGTGAAACAAAAAAAAATTCCGTTCAAAGGTCAAAAGGTTAAAAGTTTATATGCAAAAGATTTAAAAAAGCTTTGTGGGAAAAATCACTTATTTTACTCATTTTATTACAAGATGACTTTGTGACAAAAGGACCCATTCATTCATACAGATGTTTACTGAAGCCTCTGCAGCAGGTGACTTTTGAAAACATTATTGTAAAAGGAGAATGAGCAATTTTACATTTTGCCACAATAACTTCAACCCTATTCCAGACCTGAACTTTTTATATAAAAGATGTTTCTATATTTTTCTCCAATTGATTGCAAAAGAGTCTGATGCAGATTTGTTGTGTATGGGAAAATGTTAACTCTTGCATTTATCAATGTCGGAAACAAACACTTTAAAAAAGCATTGCTATTTACTGTGTCTTAAATTAGCACTCAAGATTGTTTATGCTTTTCTCAGATTTATGCTAGGTTTTCTGCTCCAGATTTATGCTAGGTTGTCAGCTCCAGATTTATGCTAGGTTGTCCGCTCTCGATTTATGCTAGATTATCCGCTCCAGATTTATACAAGGTTGTCTGTTCGTGATTTATGCTAGGTTGTCCGCTCCAGATTTATGATAGGTTGTCCGCTCCTGATTTATGCTAGGTTGTCGGATCCCGATTCTTTCTATGTGGGATAGGGATTGTAGTTCTCTCTGTCCAGCATAATGTTCTTATGGCCCTGTCCCACTATTGTGTATAAGAGAAACGTATTAGTTGCGTATGAAAATTCATAAATTAATTTTGATATGCACAAAAAGCTGTTGAAAATACAGAATTGTTTGTATACTTACCATATTGAACCTATGAGTAGCCTTTGGCTAACTATGTCCAGCGTATAACCAGGGTAGTCTGCATATGGCTAGCGAATGAGTAGCGTATGAACTGCGCATGATCAGTGTACCGCTATCATGTGACAAAGTGCCCATATAAGCTGCGGCATTATTGTAGAAGAACTGTAGAAGATCTAGAAACGGGATCATATATATACACTTTATCAAAACGCTGGCAATACGCAGGGGATACGCTTGCCATACACCAATCATACATTAGTTGTATGTTATGTATATGTTTCTCAATCATCACTCAGGCATACGCCAAGATGACGGTACACCATACAGCATACTCTACCTATGAGTAACGTACCTAGCATAACACGTTTTCAGCGTATGCCTTTCGTCTGCTTTGCGTATACACCATACGTCCGAATACGCACAAAATATTTAGGTATGCTAAAAAATCTGCCTCGCCTTATGCTACTGTGCTTGATATGTATAAAACCTATGCCTAATGTACCCCTATGCGTATGTCAGCATTTGAGTGATATTTTTCATACGCTGGCATATTATGCTAGTATGTTACACAATACTGTGATAGGGCCATTAGATGCCCCGAAACAAAATAAATACTTATACAAAAAATCTACATCCGACAACTTTGAAATACCTCTGTAAAAATAGGGGAAAATTCTATAAATGAAAGTAATGGTTATTGAAGAGGGCTAAAGACATTGTGGCATATGGAGAAAATGTTCATTACATGTATGAGCAATTTCTTATTCTGCGACGATGGTTTTGTTTTAAAAGTTGTTTGCTGCATAGGACCAAAACGTGTCTACATTTGGAAAGGTCGAATTGTCTAGATTTTCACCTTTTTATCTCACCTATAAAGGCTTTACCCTTTCCCACTTTCAGATTCATTTTAACGCATCTGCAGCAGACTACTTTTGTTACAATTGTGGCAAATATGAGAAATTGCTCATAATGAATAATATCTCCTTTTGCCACACTGTTCTTTTTTAAATGTATATGTTCCTCTTTTAGAGAATTTGCATATCTTATCTTAGATGTTTTCAAAGTCATGTTCTGTAGATTTGTTGTATGTGGGAAGGAGTTACAGCAACATCAGTCGAGGGCTTGGCGTGAAACGGTTGTTACTAAAAACCTATTTTGAAAACCCTGGTTTAGGAGCAATTTTGACCCCTTCGTAAACAATGCAAATTTAGGTTCCAGTGCTCAGAATGAGCAATGACATGTAAATTGCTATTGTTTGCCAGGATAAATGATTTAACGCTTTTAAAGACTTGATGGTGAGGTCATTAACCTTAGTACAAAAAATACAAATTTTAGTTACAACCGTTTTAACGCCAAGCCCTCAAATTATGCCCCTGTTTAACTATATTCCACATACAACACAGCAATTGTCAATGACACATTATCTGGGGTTAAATAGGGTAAATATCTCTATAAGGAAGTACAACTAGTTGAGATGTTTGTCAGACAAGACAGCAAACCACAAATCACAAATGTCCAGATCAGACTACAAAGTACAGAAGGTCAGCTTCAATAATTAGTGCTGTTCAATAATGATACTTACATTCAATTTTATGGACACTCAGAGATTCCATATCTTTGTGTGGATGTTCTCAAAGTCAGCTGGTGCGGATTAACCATTTCCCTCTTATAGATGCTTTCTGACGCCTCTGCAGCAGACAGCTTTTTGAAAACATAGTGACAATAGAAACAATGTTTTCCACTTTTAGCCATAGGGTTATCCATTCAATTATAGAGATTTTCTATTTTTTAGCTCTCCTGGCCAAAGGCCAGAAGGGCTTATGTCGTGGCGATTTGTCCGTCGTCCGTCCGTCCGTAAACAATTTCTTGTTAACACGATACAGTCTTCACTTTTGATTGTATCTCAACCAAACTTATACAGTAGTTAGATATCCATGAGAGCTCGGTTCCTTTCGAAAACCAGCCACAGATCCGCCCATGCATGACTGGATTAGGCCCTTGAAATGGTCAAAATTGCTATAAAAGAGCTTGTTAACACGATACAGTCTTCACTTTTGATTGTATCTCAACCAAACTTATACAGTAGTTAGATATCCATGAGAGCTCAGTTCCTTTCGAAAACCAGCCAGATCTGCCTATGCATGACTGGATTATGGCCCTTGAAATGGTCAAAATTGCTATAATAGAGCTTGTTAACACGATAAAGTCTTTTTTTTTATTGTATCTCAACCAAACTTATACAGTAGTTAGATATCCATGAGAGCTTGATTCCTTTCGAAAACAAGCCAGATCCGCCCCATGCATGACTGAATTATGGCCCTTGAAATTGTCAAAATTGCTATAATAGGGCTTGTTAACATGATACAGTCCTTATTTTTGATTGTATCTCAATCAAACTTATACAGTAGTTAGATATCCATGAGAGTTTGGTTCATTTCTAAAAAAACGGCCAGATCTACCCATGCATGGCTGGATTATGGCCCTTGAAATTGTCAAAATTGCTATAATACAGCTTGTGAACACAATAGAGCTTCCATTTACTATCTGATCTTCACCAAACTTAGATGGTATTTGAATATTGATGACATATTTGTTCCTTTTGAAACAAGCCAGATCAATGCCAGTAGAGCATAGGCCCTCATGGGCCTCTTGTTTACAAAATATGTTGAAAGTCGTCTGCTGCAGATTCGTTGTATGTGGTAAAGGGTTAAGAGGTTTATGTGGGTAAGGGTTGATTAAATGGGGGTTTTGTGAGGAATATAAAGCACATCTATAGGGTAGGTTTATAAACAAAGTACAGCTGCTATATGAATTTGTGGTATTTTTTTTCACTTCCTGTTTTATTTAATAGCCATGCCTGATAACAAATATTCTGTTCATATCTTATTTCATATCTAAAAAAAAAATGCTGGCAACTTGTCAATGGTCGGTTAATCCTATTAACCCTTTCCTTCATACAACAATTCTGCAGCAGTCGACTTCGACATTATTTTGTCAAAAGATGGAAAATCTCTGTAATTGAATGGAATACCTATGACTAAAAGTGGAAAACATTGTTGCAAAAGGTAAAATTTCTTCTTTTGTCACTATGTTTTCAAAAAGCTGTCTGCTGCAGAGGCGTCAGAAATAGTCTATGAGGGAAAGGGTTAACCCTTTCCCACATCCAGAGGCATTTAAATGCATGTGCAACAAACATCTTTTCCCACAATATAGATTTTTCTAAGGCTGTCTGATGCAGATTTGTTGTATGTTGGAAAGTGGGGTTTAAACCTTACCCTGATCTGACACATAGTTAATTGTAAGAGCATCTTCAAACACTGGAACAAATTCTGCTAATGAGCAATGTCTGTTATAAATCTCATAATATATTCAGAAGTCTGTTTGCTTCAAGGATTTCAAAAGCAGTGACTGAGTCTGTATCAGGTTCAGATGGACATTTATTTTTAGCTCACCTGATTACGAAGTACTGAAGGTGTGTTATTGTGATTTGTCCGGCAACCTTGTGTCTGAACAGCTTCACCTCTGTAACCAGTAGATCAATCACAGCAAGCATTCTCTCAATGTCCTCAACAAAATTCCTTCAAGTTTGTTCGATAAATGCTGAATACTTGTTTTCATGGCAAAAAAATTCTCCCAAACTGGTTGCCCGATTTTTAAATAATTTTGTAGAAATGATCCTCTATCAGATTCCTTTAAGCCATTGATTGGGTGAAGAACATAACCACCAGGAGATCTTTTTGCCTTATATGGCTATAGTGAAAACTGCAAAATCATTGCCTCCTAAAAAGTATGTGGTCAATATATCCAAATAATTTTGTAGAAACAGTCTATCAAATTTAATTAGAAGCTGTATTGGTTTTGAAAAAATGATAATCCAGTTTGATGATTTTTCTCCCCAAGTTATTACCCTTTTAATTTCTATTTGATATATGACAGAGGAACATTTGGTCAAGGCTATTTCTCAGCAACTGCTGACTTGAATTCAATGAAACTTTATTGGAAGCTTTATTAACAATAGGAGAGGTGCATATTATCAGCATGTTCTGGTTTGATGATTTTTCCCTTTTAAAATCTATATAATATGACATAGGAAAATTTTGTCTGGGCTATTTCTCAGAAACTACTGATTTGTTTTCAATGAAACTTAATGGAAAGCTTCACCAACAAAAGTAATGTGCATTTAATTTCTATATAATATGACATAGGAAAATTAGCTTTTGTCAGGGCTATTTCTCAGCAACTCCTGGCTTGAATTCAATGAAACTTTATTGAAAGCTTCACTAACAAGAGGAGATGTGCATATCGAGGGCTTGGCGTGAAACAGTTGATACTAAAAACCTATTTTGAAAACCCTGATTAAGGGGCAATTTTGACCCCTTTGTAAACAATGCAAATTTAGTTGCCATTGCTCAGATAGAAAAATTATTTTAACGCTTATAAAGAATTCATGGCGAGGCGATTAACCTTGGTAAAAAAATACCAATTTAAGTTACAACCGTTTCACGCCAAGCCCTCGATATTATCACCATGATCCGGTTCGATGATATTTTTGAGTTATTGCCCTTTTAATTTCTATATAATACGTCTGGGCTTTTTCTCAGCAACTACTGACTTTAATTCATTGAAACTTTATGGAAAGTTCCACTTACAAAAGAAAATGTGCACATTATCTGGCTCGATGATATTTTACACAGAGTTATTGCCCTTTTAATTTCTATATAATGACATATGAAAATTTAGGTTCCCTTTTTTCCATGCCATTTTTCAGTAACTACTGACTTTAATTCAATAAAACTTTATGGAAAGCTTCACTAACAAGAGGATATATGCATATTATCACCATTCCTGTGTCCTCGCTATGCTTCAGGGAGCATCCATCGGTTCCGTCGATATCTTGTTTTTGATAGTTTTGAAAACATTGGCCTTAGTGATAAACATAATGCAGATTCAAAACTGTTAAGTTGTGTTGATCCATTTGGATTTGTTGTTAAACATAGCAGTTGTGCATCATTAAAGTAGTGAAATGACAACTTTCTAAAACCTTGTCTAATTTTAAGATAATTTGGCAGAACTGTTCATAAGGAGACCCTCTTTATATTAATTGTGTTCAAAATATGAAGTTGCTTTGATCCGATTATTTGAATGTCCTGTAAATATTTTTTTAAAAGATCCCTTAATAAAAAAGAATTCCCATGCAGAATATACATGTCAAAATCAAACAATACCTATTGAAGATAATATGGAACCAGATCCCACTGCATGTCAGGAACTGTGAACATTTAAAGAAATATAAATCAATATATCTTTCCTGGTGGCTTGGTCTGGACATATTATTATACCCCCAGATACGTAGTATATGGGGGGGGGGGGGGGGGGGGGGGGGGGGGGGCTATATAGGAGTCACGCTTGTTGGTCGGTCGGTCCGTTGGTCTGGACATTTCTTGTGAACACTATTTCTCAGCAACCCTTGGTCAGAATTCAATATAACTTGACAAGAATGATTGATACCAAGCCTAGTTGTGCATATTGTCGGCGTGTTGCACTGGAATTATTTTTAAATGAATTATGGCCCCTTGAATTTCTCATACATAGTTGGTATGTAGCCATTTCTTGTGAACACTATTTCTCAGCAACCCTTAGTCAGAATTCAATATAACTTCACAAGAATGATTGATACCAAGCCTAGTTGTGCATATTGTCGGCGTGTTGCAAAGGAATTATTTTTAAATGAGTTATGGCCCCTTGAATTTCTCATACATATGTATATTGTCAGGCACCAGCTGGGGGTATTTATCACCTTCAGTGATATTTCTAGTTACTTTTAAAAAAAAACTCTCTTAACAGTGCTGGTGTCTTGAATGCATCATTTCTCAATATAAATATGTGTATGATACCTGTTATAAGTAAATGTTTGTAAATGTTTCAACAAGAGGCCAACAGGGAAGACTGGGCATGATGCCTCTATAAATATAGTAATAGTCTATATTAATCTTATTATTATCCTGTCATTCTCAGGTGATCCTCAGTGCCCTCTTGTTTAAATTTCTGACATTTCTGGTTAACCTTTTTTACTTCATATAGACGCTTTCTGAAGCCTCTGCAGCAGATGGCTTTTTGAAAACATAGTGACAAAAGAGGAAATTGCTCAAAATGAGCAATTTCTCCTTTTGCCACAATGTTTTCCACTTTTAGACATAGGTTATCCATTCAATTATAGAGATTTTCTATGTTTTGAAAAAATATGTTCAAAGTCATCTGCTGCAGAATTGTCATATGAGGGAAAGAGTTAAATAAAAAAAGGTGTCTTACTCAAAGATTTTGATAACTGTAGTTTATGTTACGTTTGAATAGTCCATTGATATCTTTTCAGACACCATCCATTTGCTGATAATGCTGCGTGATCGACCATGACCTTGACAAGTGTATTCTGTCACTTCGTGCTGAGCAGTATATGTCTATTGTGGTTGCTTGGAAACATCCAATCTGCAGATCATAAAAATGACAGTTGTAAAATTTTGCATGGAGAACCAGTTCACTTCTGTTCATGCCCTAAAGACTGTTCTCAAGATGTAAGTTGTTTTTAGCTCGACTATTCGAAGAATATGAGAGCTATACTACTCACCCTGGCGTCGGCGTCGGCGTCGGCGTCGCCGTCGGCGTCCACGTCACACTTTGGTTAAGGTTTTGCATGCAAGTTCTTAAATACTACATGTATTGCATTGAAACTTTCTACAACCCTACCAAACTATCACACCAATGTAGATTATCAAGTTAAATAACTCTATCCTGCATTTTATGCAAGTTATGGCCCTTTTTTACTTAGAAATTCTGGTTAAAGTTTTGCGTGCAACTAAAGTAAGAGTCCATATCTCAGTATTTAATTGATGCATTGCATTGAAACTTTATACAGCACTACCCAACTATCACACCTATGTAGATTATCAAGTTAGATAACTCTATCCTGCATTTTATGCAAGTTATGGCCCTTTTTTTACTTAGAAATTCTGGTTAAAGTTTTGCGTGCAACTAAATTAAGAGTCCATATCTCAGTATTTACTTGATGCATTGCATTGAAACTTTCTACAACCCTACCCAACTATCACACCTGTGTAGATTATCATCTAAGATAACTCTATCCTGCATTTTATGCAAGTTATGGCCCTTTTTTTACTTAGAAATTCTGGTTAAAGTTTTGCATGCAACTAAATTAAGAGTCCATATCTCAGTATATACTTGATGCATTGCATTGAACCTTTATACAACCCTACCCAACTATTACACCTATGTAGATTAACAAGTTAGATAACTCTATCCTGCATTTTAGGCAAGTTATGGCACTTTTTTTTACTTAGAAATTCTGGTTAAAGTTTTGCGTGCTACTAAATTAAGAGTCCATATCTCAGTATTTATTTGCTGCATTGCATTGAAACTTTCTACAACCCTACCCAACTATTACACCTGTGTAGATTATCAAGTATGATAGCTCTATTCTGCATTTTATGCAAGTTATGGCCCTTTTTTTACTTAGAAATACTGGTTAAAGTTTTGCGTGCAACTAAATTAAGAGTCCACGTCTCAGTATATACTTGATGCATTGCATTGAACCTTTATACAACCCTACCCAACTATCACACCTATGTAGATTATCAAGTATGATAACTCTATCCTGCATTTTATGCAAGTTATGGCCTTTTTGGACTTATAAATTCTGGTTAAAGTTTTGCATGCAACTACATAAAGAGACCATCTCTTAGTAACTACTTGATGCATTGCATTGAAACGTTATACAGCCCTTACCAACCAGCATTTTATGCAAGTTATGGACCTTTTTGGACTTAGAAATTCTGGTTAAAGTTTTGCAACTACATTTAGAGTGTAATCTCAGTAACAACTTGAACAATTGTATTGAAACTTTATACAACCTTTCCCAATTGTACAACTATAAACACAACCAATTAAGATAACTCTATCCTGTATATGGTGCAAATTGTTGCCCTTTTTTACTTAGAAATTATGGTTAAAGGTTTGCGTGCAACTACATTAAGAGTCCATATCTTAGTAACTACTTGATGCATTCCATTGAAAGGTTATACAACCCTATCTAACCATCAAACCTATGAAAATAATCATGTTAAATAACACTATCCTGCATATAATGCAAATTATCACCCACTAAGAAATTGTGGTTAATGTTTTGCATGCAACTACATTAGAGTCCATTATCTCGGTAACTTAAATAAGCGGTGGAATAGTCGAGCGCGCTGTCCTCCGACAGCTCTTGTTTTACTTTTATTTACTTTTATGTTGTCTGAAGTTGTCAGCTGTGTATGCTTCTACAATCATATTTAACCCTTTCCGTCATAGGACAATTCTGCAGCAGACGACTTTGAACATATTTTGTCAAAAAATAGAAAATCTCTTTTATTAAATGGATAACCTATGACTAAAAGTGGAAAACATTGTGGCAAAAGGAGAAATTGCTATGTTTTCAAAAAGCTGTCTGCTGCAGAGGCGTCAGAAAGCGTCTAATATGAGGGAAAGGGTTAACTGTAAATGACTGTCAGAAATTGTCTTTTAATCTAGCTGAGTGTAGTCTTTTTGTAAGAAAAATCAGTTTGCAATTAAAAAAAAGAAACTATGGAATAACATTTTGTATATTCAGCCATTCTGCACAGTATTTTGCAATCATACGTTTTGTATATTCAGCCATTCTGCACGTTATTTTGCAATGATACGTTTTGCAGTTGTATGTCATATTATCAAGCCATGGTTAGTTCAAACTTATATATCTTACATCAATTTCGAAACAAGCTTTCAGCTTATATTCATCATGCTTGCTGTCTGCTTCCTGGAGACTAAACCAGTACATGTACTTGTGCCATGTGAGTGGAAAAATCCCAAAGGCGGAACCCAGTGATGAAGGCTTCAAACCTAGGACATTTGGTATGAATGAGGCCGATGCACCACTGAATCGATTGAACATTAATTTTATTATGATATCTTACATGAGTGTTTATTTTATATTGAACTTATTGAACAAGCCAACTAAAAAGGGATGAAAACAAGACTTGCAACATCTGGAAGTATCATTTTGTGAGAATATGCCCAATTTCACCTTTTCCCACAATGTTTTTAAAAGTCCTCTTCTACATCAACATCTGAATCATCTGATAGGGTCATTCACTCATGTGTATCTGTTTTCTTTGAAGGATGGAGAATTTAACTGTTCCATTGGTGGACTGGAAGGTAAGTGTATTTTAAGGCTCAAGGTCATCTATTCTGATCACTCTGTCCATTGTCCGTCCGTCGTCCGTCGTAAACTTTTAGCTTTAAACATCACCTTCTCCTAAACCACAGGACCAATTTCTTGTGTTAGGGCTTTCATATTTGGAATATAATTACATCTTATACCTTTCTCCTCATTAAATGCAGATGTCCTGAGTGTGACATTCTTTTAGGGGTTAAAAACATGAGTTGGGGAGAGGTTAAAGTTTTAGGGCAAGTTGGCATTTTCATTTTATTTTTTTACCTTTTCTCAATAAGTACTTGTGTTAGGGCTTTCATATTTGGAATGTAATTACATCTAATACCTTTCTTGATATTGTATGCTGAAGATGCTAAGTGTGACCTTCTTTTTGGGGTAAAAGACATGATTTGGGGTTGTAAAAGTTTTAGGGCAAGTTGGCATCTTCATTTTTTTCTTCTCAAAAAGTACTTGTGTTGGGGCTTTCATAATTGGAATATAATGACATATAATACCTTTCTTCACATTGTATGTTGAAGATGCTGAGTGTGATTTTTTTGGGGGAATTGTGATCATTCATTAACCTTTATTCAAATCACTTCATACTTCACACATTTGTTAAGGACCATCACACAATTAGGTTAGATAACTCCATTGTATCTTAAATATGGAGTTATTGCCCTTGATTGACTTAGGAAATTTGATTTTTTAAATTATATATATTTAAATGTATGTATCTATTCAGTTGCTTTTACATATAAAGTATATATATGATTTAGTACTTAAGTGCAATATAATGAAATAGTGCTTTATGTGGATAAGCAGCATATAGTCAAGTGCGCTGTACTCCGATAGCTTTTGTTAAATATGGTTTATGTAGGGTCAAAAACAAGGTCGCTAGGCCAAATTGAAGGGAAATCTTGTTAACTTTTAGCTTTAAACATCATCTCCTCCTGAACCGCAAGAACAATTTCCACCAAACATCACAGGAATGTTCCTTTGGTGGTCCTCTTTCAAAATTGTTCAAAGATTTAAATTCCATTGAGAACTTTGGTTGCTGCGGCATCAGAAAAGGGGACAAAATGTCCAAACTTTAAAAATCTTATCCTCCGAATCTGCCTGTCAGATTCAAATATAATTTGGTAGAAATGTTCCTTGGGTGACCCTCTATACAAATTGTTCAAGCCATACTGATTGGTCGAAAAACATGGCAGTCAGGCGGCATCAGAAAAGGGGCAAAATGATAAAATTTGAAAATTCCATTTTTATGAAAGTGCTTGTCTGATTTTAAGAAAATATAATACGAATCTTACTTTAATGATCCTCTATTTAATTTGATTAAGCCGTTTTGATGGGTTACACAATCATAGCAACCAGGCGTCATCACAAAAGGGGTAAATTGAACTTTTAGCTACAAATGACAACCAACAGCAGGACCTACCATTCCAATAGACCAATTTCCACAAAACATCACAGGAATGTTCCTTTGGTGGTCCTCTTTCAAATTTGTTCAAAGAATAAAATTCCATTGAGAACTTTGGTTGCTGCGGCATCAGAAAGGGGACAAAATGTCCAAACTTTAAAAATCTTCTCCTCCGAATCTGCCTGTCAGATTCAAATATAATTTGGTAGAAATGTTCCTTGGGTGACACTCTATAAAAATTGTTCAAGCCATACTGATTCGTTAAAAAACATGGCAGTCAGGCGGCATCAGAAAAGGGGAAAAATGACAAAATGAAAAAATTCCATTTTTATGAAAGTGTTTGTCTGATTTTAAGAAAATATAATACGAATCTTACTGTAATGATCCTCTATTTAATTTGTTTAAGCCGTTTTGATTGGTTACACAATCATATCAACCAGGCGTCATCACAAAAGGGGTAAATTGAACTTTTAGCTACAAATGACAACCAACTCCTACCTGGTTACAATGATTCCAATAGACCAATTTCCACAAAACATCACAGGAATGTTCCTTTGGTGGTCCTCTTTCAAAATTGTTCAAAGATTTAAATTCCATTGAGAACTTTGGTTGCTGCGGCATCAGAAAGTGAGAAAAATACCCAAATTTTAAAATCCTTTTCCTCCATAATCTGCTTGGGCGATTGCAAGATAATTTGGTAGAAATGTTCCTTAAGTGACCCTCTAAATAAACTGTTGAAGCCATATTGATTTCGTTGAAAAACAGGGCAGCAAGGCGGCATCAGGAAAGGTGCAAAATGACAATTCCATTCTTATTAAAGTTCTTATTAGATTTCAAGATATAAATGGCCCTTACTGATAAGCTGTTTCTTGAGAAGTGTCCACTCCTTGCAGTTTCATTTGCACTCCTTGATCAAATTTTCCCAGATATTTGCAGTTAAATATTTGATACTAATTTACTATCAATTAGGTGATCGATTGAGGGCCATCTTGGCCCTCTTGTTCATTATGCCGCTCCCAATGTTATCAACCATTTGATGATCCTCTTTAAAAATTGCTCAAAGAAGTGAATTATATATTGAAAAGGTCTTTTTATCCTTCTTTCCATGACTCACTTATTGGCAGGCTCCACATGTGTTTCTTGATCTACTTTTGTTTTGAATTAACCCTTTCCCTCATATAGATGCTTTCTGACGCTTCTGCTACAGACAGCTTTTTGAAAACAAAGTGACAAAAGGAGAAATTGCTCAAAGCGAGCAATTTCTCCATTTGCCACAATGTTTTCAACTTTTAGTCATAGGTTATCCATTCAATTATGGAGATTTTCCGTTTTTTGACAAAATATGTTCAAAGTCTTCTGCTGCACAATTGTCATATGATGGAAAGGGTTAAACATATGATATAACACTTTATTTCAGAGCTGAAGACTTACACAGATAATTATGCCTACATGCATCTGCCTGACCTATTAGATCCACCACAACTTCTGGATGTCAAGTTTAAGTATAATGAAGACCTCCAGACGGATTCAAAGGAGGGTGTCACACAATGCTACATTGGAGCTATTGAAATTAATTTTCAACTTCCAAAATGTAAGTTAACACTTTTCCACACTTGTAACAATTCTGCAGCTGATTACTTTAGAAATAATTTTGTAAAAATATGGAAAAAATCCTTAAAAGAAAGAACAATTCTTGAAAAAATACGATAAACATTGTGGCTCTTTTTGAGGAATTTCTCTTTTTGCCACAATATTATCAAACATCATAATATTATGCTGAAGAGGCATCAGAAAGCATCTGTTTGTGGAAAAGGGTTAACCTTTTCCCACATGAAATTATCTTTAGCTCTACTGGCCAAAGGCCAGAAGAGCCTATGCTGTGGCGTGGTGTCCGTCGTCTGTGTGCCCGTAAACAATTGCTTGTGAACACAATACACTCTTAAGCTTTGATTGTATCTCAATCAAATTTTACAGTAGTTAGATATCCATGAGAGCTCGGTTCCTTTCGCTAACCAGCCAGATCTACCCATGCAAGACTGGATTATGGCCCTTGAAATTGTCAAAATTGCTATAATACAGTTTGTGATCGCGATAAAGTCTTCAGTTTTGATTGTATCTCCATCAAGCTTGTGAACACAATAGAGACTCCATTTACTAACTGATCTTCACTAGTGTCGTTGACTATATTATAGCGTCTTCTAGTCTATTCAGTTGTGTTATTGACTTCACTGTAGATACAAAAAACTTTTCAGACCACTTCCCACTACTATGTAAAATAAGAACGAATGTCAATACTGAAACTCATAGTATAATACAACATACTTTGAGAGAACAAAGTTTCAAGTGCAAATGGGATAAATCGAATAAAGACACATTTGTGCAGTCGCTAACAACACTTTTTGGTGAGTTCTATGCCTCAGTCAATGACACCAATATCATATCGAAACGGGAAGGATTCGTCAAGGCTGTACAAACTGCTGGAAAGTGTATGACAGTTCATTCGAGAAGGCACATGTCTAGTCGTGCACATACAGAAAACACTCAACCTAAGTGGTGGGACAAACAATGCAATGAAGCTAAACGATCGAAGTATAAACATTTGAAAGAGTTTAGACGCACAAATCGACCTGCCGATTTAAAAACATATATAAACAGTCGTAATGCATTTAAAAATGTATGTCGTGAAAAACGCTTATCATACGAACGCATAGTACGGAAGGACCTAACTGATCATAAAAATGATCCAAACTATTTTTGGAAGTGCCTTAAACAGTGTCGAACAAACAATAAGCCAAGCGAGCCGAGAATAACCCCTGACACGTGGTTTGATTATTTCAAAGATCTATTTTCAAACAATGAGGTGAGTAATTTCGCGCCAGAAATTAGCGAGGTATTTGAAAATATGCACATCAATAGAGACGATTCAATGCTTGATTTAGAAGAAATTGTAAACAGTATACACTCATTACGGGGATCTTGTGCTAGTGGCATTGATGGCACATGCATCGAAATGTTTAAGTGTACAGTTACAGTAACACTACCCTACCTACGAAAACTTTTTAATGTGATACTAAACACTGGGGAATTCCCGCCTGAATGGAGTCAAAACATGATCGTTCCAATCCACAAAAAGGGTTCCATTCATAATCCAAATAACTACAGGGCAATATCACTTGTGAATAGTATAAGCAAAATCTTTACTAAAATACTAAGTAAACGCTTGACGGATTGGTGTGAAATGAACAGTGTAATAGATGAATCGCAGTCCGGCTTTCGTCGCGAATACAGTACGATTGACAACATCTTTTGTTTACAGGCCATAATTCAAAAGTATTTATATAGAAATAGGGGACGGTTATATGTATTTTTCAAAAGCCTTTGATAATTGTGTCCATACCAAACTTTGGCAAAGTATTGTTAGGAAAGGTGTGAGCCCAAATAGCAAACTACTAAATGTATTTAAATCTATGTATAGACATCTTAAATATTGTGTGAGAACAAGAAATGGTCTAACTGACTTCTTCAACTGTGAGAAAGGGACAAAACAGGGATGTGTTAGCTCCACAATAATATTTTCTCTGTATATTAACGATCTAATAACATATCTGAAACAGAAAAGTGACAGTGGTATATTCATATCGGCCGAGATTGATGATATTCATGCCCTCATGTTTGCTGATGACGTCGCCTGTGCTAACGACACAGTAGTTCAATTACAACATCAGATTAACTTAGTAAGTGACTTCTGTGACTATACAGGTATAAAGATAAATTTGGAAAAATCAAAGGTTATGGTATTTAGGAAATGAACGCTGGTATTATAGGGGAACGAAATTGGAAATCGTTCCATATTATAAGTATTTAGGGGTTTACTTCACCCCGTGACTATCATGGACAAGAACTCAAATGACTATCTATGCAAGCAAAAAAAGCTGTCAATCATATCCTTAGTTGCCAAAAGCATTTTGGTTACTTCAGTATTGATCAAGCGTTTAAGCTATTCAACTCATGTGTAAAACCAATTCTCACATACTCATCGCAGATTTGGGGATACCAGACTTGTGTTCAAATAGAGCGTGTACATATTAACTTTTGCAAGCGGATTGCATGTCTAAGTCAAAATTCTGCAAATTTTTTCGCACTTAGTGAATGTGGCAGAGTTCCTTTATCTGTTGATTATATGAAAAACTGTGTAAAGTACTGGTTAAAGTTAACTCGTATGAATGCTATGCGCTATCCCAGACAGTGTTATATCATGCTCAGGAGACTTGATGAAGTAGGGAGGATAACCTGGGCAACGTACATTAAAAGACTACTTTTCCGTTATGGTTTCGGATACGCCTGGGAAGTAAACGGGGTCGGAAACATAAATTCTTTCATTTCTTTATTCAAGTCGAGACTATGTGACTGTGCATACCAAAGTTTACATGATGATATACATTCCTCATCCAAGGGAAAATTGTATTATTTATTTAAAAATGATATAAATACTGCATCCTATTTGACAATGGATATATCTTTTGTACAAAAGAAAATGTTGTCGCATTTCAGATGTTCTTGTCATGAACTTATGATAGAGAAGGGAAGACATTTAAATATAGATAGGGATTACAGATTCTGTCGCTATTGTTTAACTAAAAATATTTACTGTGTTGAAGATGAAATACATTTCCTAGTTATATGTCCTCTGTATGATACTATTAGAAAGGATCTTTTTCTCCAAAAATGGATCAGACAGCCACCGTCTCAACAGTTATTTATAGAGATTATGTCAGATTTCTCTTTCAATGCTGTTACAACGGTGGCAAAATTCCTAATAAAAGCATTTGAGCTCCGAGACAATGTACAATACTGAGTATACAATACAGCTGTCATATAATACTATAAATATTGTTTTGTATTGTGTATATTAAGATGCTACGTTTCAATTCATCGTCATATCACTTATATTAAGCTGAATGTCATGGGTCATATGTTTAACGCTATCTACAATCAAAATATGTATGTATTATGTATGTTCATGCCAAGTTCGATATTTTCACATTCATTTTTTGCTATTATAATATTGTGTATTGCATTGTATTTGTGTTATAATATTTACTATATTTTCACTGCTCTAAATTATTGTATTGTGGGCCGGTGGCCTTTGAATACTAGAAATCAATAAACTAAACTAAACTAAACTATCACCAAACTTAGATAGTAGTTAAATATTGGTGAGAGCTTCGTTCCTTTCGAAAACCAGACAGATGTGCCCTTGCATGACTGGATTATGGCCCTTGAATTTGCCAGAATTGCTATAATAGAGCTTGTGAACACAACGGAGGCTCCATTTACTATCTAATCTTCACCAAACTTAGATAGTAGTTAAATATTGATGAAAGCTCAGTTCCTTTCGAACATCAGCCAGATGTGCACTTGCATGACTGGATTATGGCCCTTGAAATTGTCAAAATTGCTATAATACAGCTTGTGAACACACTAGAGCCTCCATTTACTATCCGATCTTCACCATACATACATGCTCTGGATTGAAAATTACCAAAGAACCATCCCAGTAGAGCATAGGCCCTCATGGGCCTCTTGTTTTATGTTACTGCAGCAGATAACTTTTGAAAACATTGCTGCAACGGGAGGAATTGCTCATCTTTAGCAGTTTCTACTTTCACCACAACTCACTAAGTATACTTTCTTACATTGAGATTTAACATACCGATACTGTTGGTAAGGTGAAGTTGGTGTCTATTATCTAGTTTCTAGTATCGTTTATCATAAACGATACTGGCATAATTGTTGGGGCTAGATACGTATAGCTAAGGGTCTGTCTGCATACTAGTTGAAGAAATTAAAAGTTAGATAACTAGTTCCTTAAACGACACTAGTGTCTGGTTGCCAGTATCATTATACTAGATTCTGGTTGCCAGTATCGTTTATGATAAATGATACTAGATTATGGTTTATGATAAATGATACTAGATTATGGTTGCCAGTATCGTTTATGATAAATGATACTAGATTCTGGTTGCCAGTATGGTTTATGATACTAGATTCTGGTTGCCAGTATCGTTTATCATAAATGATACTAGATTCTGGTTGCCAGTATGGTTTATGATAAATGATACTAGATTCTGGTTGCCAGTATGGTTTATGATAAATGATACTAGATTCTGGTTGCCAGTATCGTTTATGATAAATGATACTAGATTCTGGTTGTCAGTATCGTTTATGATAAACGATACTAGATTCTGGTTGCCAGTATCGTTTATGATAAACGATACTAGATTCTGGTTGTCAGTATCATTTATGATAAACGATACTAGATTCTAGTTGTCAGTATGGTTTATGATAAACAATACTAGATACAAGACACCAACTTCACCTTACTGATACGTTTACCTTGATATTTTCAATTGCCTGCTACAGATTTGTTTGAGAGGGTTACCAATTATGCCAGGAATCCGCCGTGGTCGAGTGGTTAGTGTCGGGGATTTGAAACCGGGTGTCCCGGGATCGATCCCCAGTCACGGCGCGATGGTCATGGTGGAGTGCCCTTGGGCAAGGCACATTTTCTAGCCTAGTACTGGTTTGTTTACCCAGGGATCATGAATAAGTGAACTGTCGCCGTGATATAACTGAAATGATGTTGGAAGCGGCGTAAAACCCCAATAAAACAAATAAAACAAAACCAATTATGCCCCTTATGGTCCTATATTTTTGAAGAAGTTGGTTGGATATACTGCTCTCCTTTAGTTTATATATCATTTATTCAGTATTTGTTTTCTTTTTGAATACATTTGTGTTTCCAAACCTATGTCCCTTTTCAAGATGGGTTGTAGCATAGTTTGAGACACATTTATTGAGACATACATGTTTTAACCCTTTCCCACATGCAACACATTTGCAGCAGACAACTTTGAAAACATCTTGATCACAATTTGATTGTTTTATGTAAACAGTTGAAAAAATATATATTCTCAAAAGTCGTCTGCTGCAGGGTTGTCAAAACACTTAAGGAATGGAGAGCTTTTTTTTTCGTTTTCATGGGGGTATGAACAAAAAAACCTGATCAATTTATATGAGTTATTGTTACTTCATGTATAGTTGTTTTACATTAGTTATTGTTACTTCATGTATTGTAGTTTTATATGAGTTATTGTAACTTCATGTATAGTTGTTTTACATTAGTTATTAATACTTCATGTAGTGTTGTTTTATATTAGTTATTGTTACTTCAAGTATTGCTGTTTTATATTAGTTAATGTTACTTCAAGTATTGCTGTTTTATATGAGTTATTGTTACTTCATGTATTGTTGTTTTATATGAGTTATTGTTACTTCATGTATAGTTGTTTTACATTTAATAGTTATTGTTACTTCATGTATTGTTGTTTTATATTAGTTAATGTTACTTCAAGTATTGCTGTTTTATATTAGTTAATGTTACTTCAAGTATTGCTGTTTTATATGAGTTATTGTTACTTCATGATTATCTTTTCTACTTTCAGCAATAAATGGCATATACCCAGATGCAGTACAACTGTATTTTCAAGGCATTACTAAGGATGACTATTATACAAGATGTCCAAGACAGAGGATTTTCCAATTTCACAACTATCATCCAGATTATAGTCGAGATGGCGTCCATCCTGTGAGTAGTGCCCTATTCTTGTTACTCTTCATAACCCTTTCTCTCATATAGACCCTTTCTGACGCCTCTGCAGCAGACGGCTTTTTGAAAACATTGTGACAAAAGAAGAAATTGATCAAAACAAGCAATTTCTCCTTTTGACATAATGTTTTAGTCATAGGTTATCCATTCAATTATAGAGATTTTCTATGTTTTGACAAAATATGTTCAAAGTCGTCTGCTGCAGAATTGTCGTATGAGGGAAAGAGTTAATTCAATATTTAATCATTTCCCACATACAACACATGTGCAGTAGATGACTTTGAAAACACCTTAACAAATACATGTATATGAAAACATTGTGATTGGGAAAATATCTTTGATACACAGTTCAAAACATTGTGGGAAATTCAGTGTCCTGTAATGGGTAATTTTCTACTTCTCTGCAGCTCGATTTAACCCTTTCCCACGTACAAGAAATCTACAGCAGACGACTTTTAAAACTTTTAGGCAAAAATATGGAAATTGACCATGAATGAAATTGTAACTATTGAAAAGAGTTGAAAACATTTTAGCAAAAGGAGAAATTGCTTCTGATGGGTTTTTTCATTGCAATATTTTCTTTTATTGCAGTTGAATAGTTCCAGATGGTGATAATTATATGTTTCATTTCATTTACCCTTTCCCACATACATAAATTTGTAGCTGTCAACTTTGAAAACATCCCAGTAATAATATGGAGAATATCCAAAAAAGGAAAGAGTAATTATTGAAAAGAAATGAAAACATCGTGACAAAAGGAGGATTTACTTGTGTTGAGCAATTTCCTCTTTTGCCACAATGTTTTCAAAGTTGTCTGCTGCAGATGTGCAGAATGTGTCTGCCAATGTGAAAAGAAATCAATTGTTTCTTGTTTCTTGTTTCAATTGAGTTTTTTAACCATTTTCCAGATATGAAACCATTAAAACAGTCTGCTTTCAATAATTTGGAATTTAAAGAAATGAAAACATTCTGGGAAAGGGACAAATTGATCCATTTCAATAATTTCTCCATTTCCCACACATCACAAGTTGTCTGTATTGATGAAAGAGTTATCCTGACATAAACATTTAATTGTTTCCTTTCAGTTAATCATTTTGAGCTCCTGGCTCACAGCCAGTCAAGCTTATGTCATGGCAAATTGTCCGTCGGGCGTGCGTGCGTGCGTGCGTGCGTGCGTCTCTACCTCATTGAACATCTGAGAAAAAAACCCAAGACAAATGCACATATGAATTTAATTCCTATCCACATTCAGATGCATTTTGATTCTGTAATTTCAAAGTGTTTTTTAGCTCCACCGGCTGAATGCCAGTCGAGCTTATGTCATGACAAATTATCTGTTGTGCATGACATTGTGTGCTTCAAACGACTTCTCCTCCCAAACCACTTGGCCAATTGGGATTAAACTTCATAGGAAGCATCTTCTCAATGTCCTCTTCTTAATTCCTTCAATTTTTTTGGATACATGCACAATTCTGGTTGCCATTGTAACCGAAAGAAAAAAATTAAAAATGCTTCTCCTCCTAAACTATTTGATATTTTTCAAATAATTTTGTAGAAATGTTCTTTGGATAACCCTCTATCAGATTCCTTTAAGCCATGTTGATTAATCGAACAACATGACCACCAGGGGGCGGGAATATTTTGCCTTATATGGTTATAGTGAAAACTCTCTCTATCTGATTCCTTTAAGCCATGTTGATTGGTCAAACAACATGGCTGTCAGAGGGCGGGGCTAATTTGCCTTATATGGCTATACAAAATGTATATAGATAGTAAAAACTTAAAAAATCTTCTCCTCCGAAATTGTCAGTTTTTGTAGAAATGGTCCTAGGGTTACTCTCTATCAGATCCCTTCAAGCTATGTGGATTGCTTGAAAACTATGGCCGCCATGGGGCGTGGCTATTTTGCTATATAGCTATAGTGGAAACTTAAAAAACCTGAAAGTGTCAGGCCGATTTTTCAAATAATTTTGTAGAAATGTGCCTTAAGTGACCCTCAATCAGATTCCTTCAAGCCATGTTGATTGGTTGAAAAACATGGCCACCAGGGGGCAGTGCTGTTTTGCCTTATATGGCTATAGTGAAAACTTAAAAAATCTTCTTGGACAAAAGTATCTGGCCGATTTTCAAATAATTTTGTAGAAATGTTCCTTAGAGTGACTCTATCAGATTCCACTAAGCCATGCTGATTCGTCTTAAAATATGGCTGCCAGGGGATGGGGATGTTAGCCGTATATTGGCTATTGTGAAAACTTTAAAAATCTTCTCCCAAACTATATGGCAGATTTTTAAATAATTTTGCAGAAATGTTCCTTGGGTGACACTCTTCGAGATTCCTACTAGCCATGATGATTGGTCAAAAAACATGACCACCAGGGGTGCGGGCTGTTTAAAGATTTAATTTTTGCCTAATGGCAGTGGAGCGATACTGGCCCTCTTGGGACTCTTGTTTTCATAACAGCTGAATATTTCTTATTCTGATACGTTATTTTTTCAAATTCAGCGCAATATTTCCTATTCCTGTTTCTATGGGGTGGACAGTCAACTACAAGAGGCTGCCAGTAATCGCAACGATTACAAGAAGGGGTATTATGTTGGCCTGAAATCTAATCCTGGACAATGGAGAAACTATACTATAACAATAAATCGTAGGTAGATACCCAGGTCTTTGCATTAACCCTTTCCCTCATACGACAATTCTGCAGCAGACGACTTTGAACATATTTTGTCAAAAAATGGAAAATCTCTATAATTGAATGGATAACCTATAACTAAAAGTGCAAAACATTGTGGCAAAAGGAGAAATTGCTCGTTTTGAGCATTTTCCTCTTTTGTCACTATGTTTTCAAAAGGCTGTCTGCTGCAGAGGCGTCAGAAAGCGTCTATATGAGGGAAAGGGTTAACCTTTTTCCACATACAACAAAACTGCAGCAGACATCTAGCCCGAATTACATAAATCTTTATAAATGAAAGCATAGTTATTGAATAAAGTTGAAAACATTGTGTTATAATTATAATTAGTCATATAAAATGTGTTTTTTGGTGATAGAAATATCATGTATTTCTACCAGGAACAAGTTCAAAAATTGCTGCAAAAAAAGTTGCACCGTGGAGCGAAATAACTTCTCCTTTATGGTCAGCTATGCTAAAAAGTTCAAATTAACATCATTTAGCCTGGTGCGTGATTGCACCACCACCGCGCAATTATTATTTCTGATTTGGGAGGTCATTTTGACATGTTGATATTTTTTCTGGGTCTCCACTTTATCTTGCTTGAAATTTCATCTGTGAATTTTAATGCTGATATTAGTGTGAAAATGATGATGACATTTTCTTTCTCTTTACTATTTTCTTATTTACTAAATCGTGAACAAATTACTGGTGAAATAATGCCGTATTATTCTTATTTCAGAATACATGTATGTTATTTTTTGATAATATTAATATAACATGTTGAAATCGAAAATCATCATGATTTTAGATGTCAGCTTCAATTTTTGTTGTTTACATGTCAGGCCGAGTGTAAAGTATTGGATTACATAGTATGGGGCGACGCCTATGTATTGGAGTATATATTCATTCACCATTCACACTTTTCATTTCACATCAAAAATATTGTAATTTCAATATAAAATGAATTGAATCTGTATATTTGTTTCTTTTTTCATTCTTGATATGTTTTAGGTATATGATAGAGGAAAACTGAACATTCCTGGGATATATTGTAATACTCTTAACATGGAAATATTCAAATCTCACTCGACATTCGGTCTCATCAGATATTAATCTTCCCAAGCTCCTCATAGTTCAATACAAACTAACCTAGGTATCATTAGGCACGACGGTCATGGTGGAGTGCCCTTGGGCAAGGCACATTTTCTAGTCCAGTACTGGTTTGATTACCCAGGGATCATGAATAGGTGAACTGTCGCTGTGATATAACTGCAATAATGTTGAATGCGGCTTAAAACCCCAATAAAACAAACATCAGATATTAATCTTCTCAAGCTCCTTATAGTCCAATACAAACTAACCTAGGTATCATCAGATATTAATCTTCCCAAGCTCCTTATAGTTCAATACAAACAAACCTAGGTATCATCAGATATTAATCTTCCCAAGCTCCTCATAGTCCAATACAAACTAACCTAGGTATCATCAGATATTAATCTTCCCAAGCTCCTTATAGTCCAATACAAACTAACTTAGGTATCACTAGATATTAATCTTCCCAAGCTCCTCATAGTCCAATACAAACTAACCTAGGTATCATCAGATATTAATCTTCCCAAGCTCCTTATAGTCCAATACAAACTAACTTAGGTATCACTAGATATTAATCTTCCCAAGCTCCTCATAGTCCAATACAAACTAACTTAAGTATCATCAGATATTAATCTTCCCAAGCTCCTTATAGTCCAATACAAATTAACTTAGGTATCACTAGATATTAATCTTCCCAAGCTCCTCATAGTCCAATACAAACTAACTTAGGTATCATCAGATATTAATCTTCCCAAGCTCCTCATAGTCCAATACAAACTAACCTAGGTATCATCAGATATTAATCTTCCCAAGCTCCTTATAGTTCAATACAAACAAACCTAGGTATCATCAGATATTAATCTTCCCAAGCTCCTCATAGTCCAATACAAACAAACCTAGGTATCATCAGATATTAATCTTCCCAAGCTCCTTATAGTTCAATACAAACAAACCTAGGTATCATCAGATATTAATCTTCCCAAGCTCCTCATAGTCCAATACAAACAAACCTAGGTATCATCAGATATTAATCATCCCAAGCTCCTTATAGTTTAATACAAACTAACCTAGGTATCATCAGATATTAATCTTCCCAAGCTCCTCATAGTCCAATACAAACAAACCTAGGTATCATCAGATATTAATCTTCCCAAGCTCCTTATAGTTCAATACAAACAAACCTAGGTATCATCAGATATTAATCTTCCCAAGCTCCTTATAGTTCAATACAAACAAACCTAGGTATCATCAGATATTAATCTTCCCAAGCTCCTCATAGTCCAATACAAACTAACCTAGGTATCATCAGATATTAATCTTCCCAAGCTCCTTATAGTCCAATACAAACAAACCTAGGTATCATCAGATATTAATCTTCCCAAGCTCTTCATAGTCCAATACAAACTAACCTAGGTATCATCAGATATTAATCTTCCCAAGCTCCTTATAGTTCAATACAAACTAACCTAGGTATCATCAGATATTAATCTTCCCAAGCTCCTCATAGTTCAATACAAACTAACCTAGGTATCATCAGATATTAATCTTCCCAAGCTCCTTATAGTCCAATACAAACAAACCTAGGTATCATCAGATATTAATCTTCCCAAGCTCCTTATAGTTCAATACAAACTAACCTAGGTATCATCAGATATTAATCTTCCCAAGCTCCTTATAGTTCAATACAAACTAACCTAGGTATCATCAGATATTAATCTTCCCAAGCTCCTCATAGTTCAATACAAACTAACCTAGGTATCATCAGATATTAATCTTCCCAAGCTCCTTATAGTCCAATACAAACTAACCTAGGTATCATCAGATATTAATCTTCCCAAGCTCCTTATAGTCCAATACAAACTAACCTAGGTATCATCAGATATTAATCTTCCCAAGCTCCTTATAGTTCAATACAAACAAACCTAGGTATCATCAGATATTAATCTTCCCAAGCTCCTTATAGTTCAATAAAACCTAACCTAGGTATCATCAGATATTAATCTTCCCAAGCTCCTCATAGTTCAATACAAACTAACCTAGGTATCATCAGATATTAATCTTCCCAAGCTCCTCATAGTTCAATACAAACTAACCTAGGTATCATTACTGCAACATAACATTCCCTATTTATCTAGAAAGTTTGTGTATTGATCAGTATGATAAATTCACAGCTGAAACATAGTTCAGGTCCTTCATGGTCTTTGATACACAGTACACACACATAACATTGACTATAACATTGTAAGACTTCACCATGTATGTCATGTCACCATAAACGGGAAATCACTGGAGAGTATATCATTCAGTACACCCTTTAGTGCATCCTTTTGAGTGTCATAAATAGCATTTATGTGTTTCAAAATATTATGTATTTAACCTTGCTATACAGTTTGCATTATTCTGGTGAGCATAAACATAATATTTTTTATCGTAGTGGATTTTCAAATTTTGAGACTAAACGATTTATCAATTTATAAAAGGAGATCCAAAAATAGTTCCTTGAGCTGGTCATGTGACCAAATGCATTTATTTGAAAACAAACACACTAGGTTTTAATCAAGTCGATTAGAAAAGTTACAAGTTCAGAGGGGCTTGTACATAAACTCTTGTCTTATAAGAATTTTCAACAGTTTATGGAAGCTTCAAACAAACTTGTACATGTAAAATGTATACAGGGTAGATCTTGATCAGACTGTGAATGCACAGGCTGGTCTGGACCTACACTGTTCTTAAAAGCCAACAGCTTTTCTTTAAGCCTTTCCCTCAAAACGAGCAATTTCTCCTTTTGCCACAATATTTTCCACTTTTAGTCATAGGTTATCCATTCAATTATAGAGATTTTCTATTTTTTGACAAAATATGTTCAAAGTCGTCTGCTGCAGAATTTTCGTATGAGAGAAAGGGTTAAACACTAATGGAAACTTACTGTCCTATTGTTTACTGGTCTTATTTGTCTTTTGTAGCCATAGCACTAGTAGTTCCCTTATCCGAGTGGATTCCTACAATTACTGTTTCCCTGAATGTGACAAACAAAAGTCTTTTTGTGTTAGTGGAGACGGTACCAGTTGACATTAAAGTTAGATACGTATCAGTGAATCTTCATCGACTTGATCCAGATATAACCTTTCCAGAAATACTGGTTCGTAGCATAGCATTTATCTTAATTTTTAGCTCCACAGGCTGAAAGAAAATTGAGCTTATGTCATGGCGAATTGTCGGTTGTGCGTGTGTGCGTTTACTTTTTCCTTTAAACAACTTCTTCTCCGTAACCTCTAGGCTAATTTGGTTGAAACTTCATAGGAAGCATCCTCTCAATGTCCGCTCTTAAATTCCTTTTTTTTTATTTTTTGTCCATCCAAAATTCTGGTTTCCATGGCAACCAAAAGAAAAAATTAGTGAAAATCTTCTTCTCCGAAAGTGTCAGGCCGATTTTCAAATAATTTTGTAGAAATGTTCCTTGGGTGACCCTTTATTAGATTCCTTCAAGAAATGTTGATTGGTTGAAAAACATGGTCACCAGGGGGCGGGGCTATTTTGCCTTATATAGCTATAGTGAAAACTTAAAAAATCTTCTTCTTCGAAAGTGTTCAGCCGATTTTCAAATAATTTTGTAGAAATGTTCATTGGGTGACCTTCTATCAGATTCCTTCAAGCTATGATGATTGGTCGAAAACATGGCCACCAGAGGGCGGGGCTATTTTGCCTTATATGAAAAAAATTGTAGAAATGTTCCTTGGGTGACCCTCTATCAGATTCCTTCAAGCCAAGTTGATTGGTAAATAAACATGGCCACCAGAGGGCGGGGCTATTTTGCCTTATATGGCTAAAGAGAAAACTTAAAAAATCTTCTCCGAAAGTGTCTGGCTGATATTCAAATAATTTTGTAGAAATGTTCCTAGGCTGACCCTCATTAGATTCCATCAAGCCATGTTGATTGGTTGAAAAATATGGCTGCCAGGGGGTGGGGCTATTTTGCCTTATATGGCTATAGTGAAAACTTAAAATATCCTCTCCTGAAAGTTTCAGGCCGATTTTCAAATAATTATGCAGAAACATTCCTTGGGTGACACTCTACAAGATTCCTTTAAGCCATGGTGGTTGGTAAAACACATGGCCACCAGTACCCAGGTCTGTTTGGAGATTTGATTTTTGCCTTATGGCCGTTGAGCAATACTGGCCCTCTTGGGCCTCTTGTTTATTGTAATAGTATGATCCATGTTTTAGTTTTCCTTATGTTGAAATCAGTGTGGAAAAGTCAGACATTCTTGAAGATGAATTATTTCTTTTGTTAGCTCACCAAATCACGGAGAAAAGGGTAAAAAGAATTTTAAAATTTTTCTCTCTCAAAGTGCTTGTCTGATTTGGAGATAACTTTGGTAGAAATTTTACTTAGGTAACCCTCCACTGAATTTGTTAACCCTTTCCCTCATATAGACGCTTTCTGATGCCTCTGCAGCAGACAGCTTTTTGAAAACATAGCGACAAAAGAAGAAATTGCCCAAAACAAGCAATTTCTCCTTTTACTACAATGTTTTTCACTTTTATTCATAGGTTATCCATTCATTTATATAGATTTTCCATTTTTCGACAAAATATGTTCAAAGTCGTCTGCTGCAGAATTTTTTCGTATGAGGGAAAGGGTTAAACGATATTTATTGGTTGAAAACTATGGCTGTCAGGTGATAAAATGAAAATAAAATGAACATTTCCTGGATGATTTACCAGAACTATTGGATGATTTACCAGAACTACTGGATGATTTACCAGAACTACTGGTTACCAGAACTTTGGTTTATTCAGACTCTAATGGATATGCTCATTATGCTGTAACGCTATCCCCACTATCCTGAGCACCAAGGACGTAAGAATGATCTGAGCAGGGATTGAACACGGGTCTCCCATTCACAAGTCAAGCAGTGCTGCACTCTAACCACTACACCTTTAGTGATTGATATAATAAAACAAACTTAACCCTACCCCGATACAGTCAACACTGATAATTATCTGACCAATTCGGAAAGAAAAACCATTGTTTGATAATGAGAGGTCAGTTCTCCATTTATCACATCTATAATTTGAGTTATCCTCTATTTATCACATCTATAATTTGGGTTATCCTCCATTTATCACATCTATAATTTGGGTTATCCTCCATTTATCACATCTATAATTTAGGTTATCCTCTATTTATCACATCTATAATTTTTTATCCTCTATTTATGTTGTCTATATTGAGGATGTTATCTTTGTTGTTTTGAACAGAATGGTAAAACTGAATTGACAACTACCTTCACCAACCTGGCTCATGGGAGATATATTGTGCAGGTAGGAAAGAGAAAATGTTCAGTTTTTAGCTCACCTGTGCACGAAATGCTCAAGGTGAGTTATTGTGATGGCCTTTTGTCCTTTGTGCGTTGTGCATCGTCCATCGTCCGTCGTCCGTCAACTTTTTCTCCTCAGTAACCAGTGGGTCAATTGGGATGAAACTTCACAGGAAGCATCCTCACATTGACCTCACCAGAATTCCTTCAAATTTTTGGGATCCATACAGAATTTTGGTTTCCATGGCAACGAAATGTAAAAAACTTTAAAAATCTTCTTCTCCAAAACTGGTTGGCAGATTTTCAAAATTGTTTGTAGAAATGTTCCTTGGATGACCCTCTATCAGATTCCTTCAAGCCATATTGATTGGTCGAAAAACATGGCCACCAGGGGGCGGGGCTATTTTGCCTTATATGGCTATAGTGAAAACTTAAAAAATCTTCTCCTTTGAAAGTGTCAGGCCGATTTTCAAATAATTTTGTAGAAATGTTCCTTAGGTGACCCTCTATCAGATTCCTTAAAACCATGTTGATTAGTAGAAAAACATGGCCCCACAGGACGGGGCTATTTTGCCTTATATGGCTTTAGTGAAAACTTAAAAAATCTTCTCCTCAGAAAGTGTTTGGCCGATTTTCAAATAATTTTGTAGAAATATTGCTAGGGTGACCCTCTATCAGATTCCTTCAAGCCATATTGTTTGGTCAAAAACTATGGCCGCCAGGGGGCAGGGCTTTTATGGCTAAAGTGAAGAAGAAAAAATCAGGTGAGCGATACATCATGGCCATCTTGTTTACTCAATTGAGCCTGTGCATGAAAACATAATATTATACAAGTTGGCATTACTGAACAGTGTAGGTTCAGATCTTCTTGTCCACCTGCTTAGTCTTTTCAGAATCTTCTAACAAGCTTGATATAAGTAATTAGTGATAGGTGTATAACTTGATTAGACTGTGCGGATACACAGGCTGATCTGGTTCGACACTGTTCACAGAAGTCAAATTGTACCTATACCCATGTACAGACTCAAATTGTGTCTTTAGATCATCTGATTTTTTTTTACATTGGAGGGAATGTACTATTAGAACATTAGCAGCAGAGGGTAGATGTGTATGGTATTCACAAAAGTTGTCCAATATCCAATTAGGTCTTACACCCCCTTTATATTTTGGCAATATGAAACTAGGTCACAAACTGAGGAGAAACCTTATTTACGTTCACGACCGATAAACAGGCATATATTTGAGACATATTTTCAAAATATTTCTTATTTTTGTTTATGTTACCAGTTTATGTTGATACTTATCTAAAATAAAATAATATTTTGACTACTCGCTTCTTCATATCGATATGTGCATGCGCGAAAATCGATGTTTAAGACTAGGACACAACAGGATACTCATCAAATTGAGTTGAAAACAATGAGCTATTTCCTTTTTGTGCCAAATTGTCTGCAGCGGATCTGTTATAAAGGCGTTTTAATGAAGGAAAGGGGTAATAGACTTTTTGAAAACATTGTTAGAAACAGAGAAACTTTCTTTAACCCATTACTTCACATGGCTTTTCATAGGTCGTCTGCTTTACAATCAGCAGACAAACAATTTCACCAACCAAAAAACCTGAAAGATTTATATTGATAATGAGTTGAAAATATCGCAATAAAAGGTGAAATTGCTCGTTTTGAGCAATTTCATCTTTTATTACAATGTTTTTCAAAAGTCAACTGCAACAGCAGGCGTCAAATGTCGTCTGTGTGAAGTAATGGGTTAAGAACCTTTTTAACTCTGTATCAACATTATACAACCAATTTTCCTGATGTCATGTGATGTCATGTGTTTTCAATGTTGTCACTTTCTAAAATATTACAGCAGAGAAAGGGTTTAATTTTCAAAAATATTACAGGTTGTTTATCATGGAAAGTTAAATCAACAGAATGGGAACTGGACAGGGGAATCGGTGGAAATAGACGCTACCAGTATACCATCAGAAGGTAATTGAGTTTCTCATTTTACCAGCAAATATGAAGTTTACCATTGTACCACCAAACATAAAGTTTATAATTTTACCACCATATATGAAGTTTACAATTATAGATCAACCACAAAACCAACCAAATATAACATTTACCATTTTACCACCAAACATAAAGTTGCAGTTATACCACCAAATATAAAGTTTACAATTATACTACCAGACATAAAGTTTACAATTATACCACTAAATATAACGTTTACCATTATACCACCCAAAAAAAAGTTTAACATTGTACCACTTAATATAAAGTTTACCATTATACCACCAAACATAAAGTTTACAATTATACCACCACATATAAAGTTTACAATTGTTCCACTAAATATAAAGTTCACCATTATACATGTACCACCAAACATAAAGTTAACCATTATACCACCAAACATAAAGTTAACCATTGTACCACCAAACATAAAGCTAACCATTGTAAAACCAAACATAAAGCTAACCATTGTACCACCAAACATAAAGTTAACCATTGTACCACCAAACATAAAGCTAACCATTGTACAACCAAACATAAAGTTAACCATTGTACCACCAAACATGAAGTTAACCATTTTACCACCAAACATAAAGTAAACCATTGTACCACCAAACATGAAGCTAACCATTGTACCACCAAACATAAAGTTTATCATTGTACCACCAAACATAAAGTTTATCATTGTATCACCAAACATAAAGATAACCATTTTACCACCAAACATAAAGTTAACCATTGTACCACCAAACATGAAGTTAACCATTTTACCACCAAACATAAAGTTAACCATTGTACCACCAAACATGAAGCTAACCATTGCACCACCAAACATAAAGTTTATCATTGTACCACCAAACATAAAGTTTATCATTGTATCACCAAACATAAAGATAACCATTTTACCACCAAACATAAAGTAAACCATTGTAACACCAACATAAAGTAAACCATTGTACCACCAAACATGAAGCTAACCATTGTACCACCAAACATAAAGCTAACCATTGTACCACCAAACATAAAGTTTATCATTGTACCACCAAACATAAAGATAACCATTTTACCCCCAAACATAAAGTAAACCATTGTACCACCAAACATACAGTTAACAATTATACCCCCAAACATAAAGTAAACCATTGTACCACCAAATTTAAAGTAAACCATTGTATCACCAAACACAATGTAAACCATTGTACCACCAAACACAATGTCTATCATTGTACCACCAAACATAAAGTTAACAATTATACCCCCAAACATAAAGTAAACCATTGTAACACCAAACATAAAGTAAACCATTGTACCACCAAACATGAAGTGCACCATATATAAAGTTTATCATTGTACCACCAAATACGAATTTAACCATTGTACCACCAAACATAAAGTCAACCATCGTACCACCAAACACAAAGTAAACCATTGTACCACCAAACATGAAGTTAAGAAGTGAACCATATATAAAGTAAACCATTGAACCACCAACATGAATTTAACCATTGTACCACCAAACTTAAAGTAAACCATTGTACCACCAAACATAAAGTTAACAATTATACCCCCAAACATAAAGTAAACCATTGTACCACCAAATTTAAAGTAAACCATTGTATCACCAAACACAATGTAAACCATTGTAGCACCAAACACAATGTCTATCATTGTACCACCAAACATAAAGTTAACAATTATACCCCCAAACATAAAGTAAACCATTGTACTACCAAACATAAAGTAAACCATTGTACCACCAAACATAAAGTAAACCATCATACCACCAAACATAAATTCAACCATCGTACCACCAAACATAAAGTAAACCATTGTACCACCAAACATGAAGTTAAGAAGTGAACCATATATAAAGTAAACCATTGAACCACCAACATGAATTTAACCATTGTACCACCAAACATAAAGTCAACCATCGTACCACCAAACATAAAGTAAACCATTGTACCACCAAACATGAAGTTAAGAAGTGAACCATATATAAAGTAAACCATTGAACCACCAACATGAATTTAACCATCGTACCACCAAACATAAAGTCAACCATCGTACCACCAAACATAAAGTAAACCATTGTACCACCAAACATAAAGTAAACCATCGTACCACCAAACATAAAGTCAACCATTGTACCACCAAACATAAAGTAAACCATTTTACCACCAAACATGAAGTTAACAATTATACGACCAAACATAAAGTAAACCATTGTACCACCAAATTTAAAGTAAACCATTGTACCACCAAACATGAAGTTAACAATTATACCACCAAACATAAACCAAACAATTATACCACCAAACATAAACCAAACAATTATACCACCAAACATAAAGTAAACCATTGTACTACCAAACACAATGTCTATCATTGTACCACAAAATTCTTTTTCGACTTATAAAGTACTTTTCTTATAAATAATATGATAAAGTACTTGGTTATGTTTTCTCTATCACCCAAAAACGTTTTGTCTTATTGGCAAACAGAAAAATGTTGAGCACGCTGTCCTGTCCTCCTACAGCTCTTGTTGTCATAGTAGTCAAAACCCATATGGTTGAAAAACCAGGGTAATCGAAAACCATATGGTTCAAAATATAGGGTAGTCAAAACCCATTAGATTGAAAATGCAGAGTAGACAACAATTTATATTTGCCCCACCAAGTACAAAGTTGATATGTGCACCACCAAGTACAAAGTTGATACTTGCACTACCAAATATTAAGTTGATATTTGCACCACCAAATACAAAGTTCATATTTGCACCACCACGTATATTATGGATTATGTACTACCAAATAAGAAAGTGATTATAACACCACTAAATACAGAATGAATCATGACACCTCTAGATACAGAATGAATCATGACCACAACAAATACATAGTTAATCATGACATCACTAAATACATAGTTAATCATGAAAACCACCCGACAAATACATAGTTAATCAAGACACCACCAAATACATAGTTAATCAAGACACCACCAAATACATAGTTAATCATGACACCACCAAATACATAGTTAATCATGACACCACCAAATACATATACTAAGTAAAATAAGTTTTGCAACAAAATTAAAACTTACAAATTTTAAACGTGTCTGATGATTTTATATAACCATGTATGTCTACTGAATGGACGACCCCTTCCTTCAACAATCACATCGTAATAACACCAAAAAACACAGATCACATGATTCCTGTGCAACATTATGGTTTAGAGCACATGGTAGTGTAAGAATGGCACTACAACAGGCTCGATGATTTCGTCACAGTTACGAACTGCTGTGAGTGTCCCTCGAACTGTGATGTACGTCCATTTCTACAAATCCCGCCCCAAACCATGAATTCCCCAACCAAAACGATCCTGATGACGTACGTTATTTATACGATCATAACATTCTCCACGTTTCCGCCAAACTCGAATCCTGTCATCAGAAAACTGAACACAAAATCGTGATTTGTCACTGAACCAAATACATAGTTAATCATGACACCACCAAATACATAGTTAATCAACACACCACCAAATACATAGTTAATCATGACACCACCAAATACATAGTTAATCAACACACCACCACATACATAGTTAATCATGACACCACCAAATACATAGTTAATCAACACACCACCAAATACATAGTTAATCAACACACCAACAAATACATAGTTAATCAACACAACACCAAATACATAGTTAATCAACACACCAACAAATACATAGTTAATCAACACACCAACAAATACATAGTTAATCAACACACCACCAAATACATAGTTAATCAACACACCACCAAATACATAGTTAATCAACACACCAACAAATACATAGTTAATCAACACAACACCAAATACATAGTTAATCAACACACCAACAAATACATAGTTAATCAACACAACACCAAATACATAGTTAATCAACACAACACCAAATACATAGTTAATCATTGCACCACCAGGTATAAAATTGATCTTTATATCACTAGATATTTGCAATTTCTCCTTTTCCCATAATGTCTTTAACTCTGTATCAAAGTTATTGTTCCAATTGTCCTCAATTGTTTTCAAAACAAACATGTCTGTATTTGTACGCAGTTAAGTCATCTGCTTTTTAAAATATTCAGGGAAAAAGTTTGCCTTTCATATCTAGGGTTGTTCTGAGAAAGTTCTCCTTTTCCCATAATTTCTAAAAAAAAGTATCTCCCGATGAGGAGTGTTTACAAATTTACCTAACATAAGCACTCAAGTGAGCAATAATTGCTAACATTTGATTGGTAGATTCTGCTATTTTCCTCGCACTGCAGTGATTTAACGTAAAATTGTTAAAAATTCTAATCTTGAATCAATCAATTAACGCTTTCCCTCATATAGACGCTTTCTGACGACTCTGCAGCAGACGTCTTTTTGAAAACATAGTAACAAAAGAAGAAATTGCACAAAACGTGCAATTTCTCCTTTTGTCACAATGTTTTCCACTTTTAGTCATAGGTTATCCATTCAATTATAGAGATTTTCCATTATTTGACAAAATATGTTCAAAGTCGTCTGCTGCAGAATTGTCGTATGAGGGAAAGGGTTAACAACCTCTTAGAAACGTTAATGTTAGGTAAATATGAATACAACCAATATGTCGGCCATCTTCTGCATCAGGGAAAGTGTTAATCGAGATCTGTACTGAGGTAGGTTACAGTGTTACTGACTTTATTTGAACAGAGTATCCTCTTCACTATGCAGACTACAATGTTGGACCACTGAAAATCTTCTCCATGGTTGGTGGGTGTTTGATTGGACTTGTTTTGTTGGTTTTGCTTGGAATTACGGTCTATCGAAAGAGAACCTGCAAGAAAGTGGTCTTTAACAGTAAGTAAGAAATGAACTTATCTAAGTAACTAAATCATCTTCAACTTACAGAATGTTTCAGTTTTCATATAGTTTTTGATTTAAGCTGAACCATGGTTGTTAGATTTACAAATGTTGTTATTTTAAGGATGAATGACGAGCCATTAAATATGAGTGTTTCTACAAGCTAATTTAAGATGGGAATTATAGTTTTTATTGCAGTAAATATTTAGTTATAGCTAGCTAGATGAATAATTGGTATGGATTATTTTTAAGTCACATGGTGTTATTTTAAAAATTGCTTTTGTTTAATGGTAACATCTGTGATCAAATAAATGGGTAGATAGCTTAGGTCAAATTTATCCTTTAGATTGTACTTAGTATTACTCTTGTTAATGCTTTCCCTCATATAGACGCTTTCTGACGCCTCTGCAGAAGACGGCTTTTTGAAAACATAGTGACAAAAGAAGAAATTGCTCAAAACGAGCAATTTCTCCTTTGGCCACAATGTTTTCCACTTTTAGTCATAGGTTATCCATTCAATTATAGAGATTTTCTATTTTTTGACAAAATATGTTCAATGTCGTCGGCTGCAGATTTGTAGTATGAGGGAAAGGGTTAATAATGGTAAAACAACTTCTATAAAGAAATATTAAGTTGTGTTCAAAGTTGTTTGCTTCCGATTTCTTTATTTGGTTAAGCGTTTAATGTTATTTTCAATATTTTTCAGAATCATTGAAAGGATTTATTTTGCACCCGTTTTGCGATGAGTCTGACTACAATTTTGTGGAATTTGTTGAACAATTTGGAACTCTCCTGGAGTCAAAATGTAAGTGCTTTCTGTTTCCATGGAAACCTGTGAAATCGAAGTCAGTATCAGAGATCAAACTGTGGCTTGAGGATGACTTTAAATCCCTTTCATTCATAATAGTGTTTTATATCAGTGATTGCTATGAAACTGTGGACATCAATCCAAACGTATATTCACAGATTTTGATTGAGGCCGCAAAATGGAATAAAACAAGTAAATTACATATTATTCCCATAAAAGTGTCAATGTCAGTGACTCTACCATCTGTTATAAGAAACATAAGTTCCGTGGATTGGGATGACCTTGAAACAATATACTGTAGAATGAAAGGTGTAGAAAGGTCGCATGATAAGAAAGAAATGATTGATCAAAAGTGGAAAAGTTCAAAGGCAGGAAAATCTCTCAAGGAGATATTTCATAGACTGCCAATTGATGCCTATGTAAGAAACAATGTGCGGCCTAATACTATTGAAGATGTGCCACCTACCGAACCATGTGATGTTGGTTGTATGGAGGATATCATGAAGCTTGCTATGCAATTAAACACGGGGAGTAAACCAGAATTAAATGAAACTCAAACACCAGACGATACCAGAGAAACTTCTCTCCACAGTACACAGGCTGATGTTCACATGGACAGTATTAAAGTTATTAATGACAAAGGTATGGATACACCAATTACAAACAATACACAAAATGATGATAACTCTCAGGGTTTCAAACAGAATGGTTCAATTGAACGAAAGGATTTATCCTCAGGCATTGAACTAGGTAAAAATGGGCGCTTTAATCAACTAATACACACAGATGTACCAAGGAATAGCAGAGTGCCATCAAAAAGACCAAATGAACAACAGGTTGACTTAAGTCCGCCGTCTTGTAGAAGAACAGGACATACAGGTAGATATGGAGTGGGTCCATCATACCACAGAAAGCCACATGAACAGTTTGAAACACGTCCTGGATACTTCTCAGTTGACCCAAGATCTGACCTCTATGACACATATCTGCTGCGTTCCATGAAATCCTTACCTTCGCAAGTCCCTGCTAGGGATCAATATGATCAGGATGTTGTATATTGTAATCAGCATGTTGAACCTATACAACCTTATTATAACCTTGACCATTTACATGAAACTTCCCCTCTAATGGAAGAAGAAGTACACACTGGTTTGTTTCCCCATAACATCCCTCATACCAATGATAATAATCATAGCCATGGTAATTACCATGATTATAACAGTAATAGTGGACATTTTCACCCTCAACCTCTTAGAATGCCTTTGCCGATGGACCCACACGGTTTTCATTCACCACTGACAACCCCACATAGCAGGAACCCAATGTGTAAAAGGGAAATCATGAATCTAAATATGCCAACCTGTGAGTTAAGAGGTCACAGAGTACAGTGTAGAAATGAACCTTCATTGGACAGCCACTATGACCATCAACCTTATTACATTCAAAATGACCCAATACCTGATATCCAAGGTGAAAGAAATCCATTGCTTCACTCAAGACACAGAAGTGGAGCAGATAAAAAAATTGACTTTACGGCACATGATCCTCGACCTTTAGAACATGAATCTAGGTCAAGGTCAAATAAGGGTCACATTGAAGGTGATCCTCGTTTCCACCCTTATGTTACTGATGAATGTGAAGTAGAGGATATTAAAAGTGTGTCACAAAATGACTTAAGCAGGACAAACTTTAACCTCATTGGTGCTATGACACCGCCGGTGTATGATTACACAAGTGAAGAAAGTATCAAATCAGAATACCAAGAAGAACAGTTGATGAAAATAAATAAAGAATCCTTATATGGCTGAATATTAATGATTGAACTTTCTTTTGTAGTTTCTCCATCTTTACTGCTTTTTTTTGTATTCAATATAAATGAGTTAGTTCCTTTCCCTGATAAAGAAAACTTTTGGGGCCTCTGCAGCTGATGACATTTGAAAAGATTTTGGCAGAAGATGAAATTGCACTTTACATGAGAAATATCTTATCGTTGTATATGTGAAAAGGTTAATTAACCCTTTCCCTCATATAGGTGCTTTCTGACGCCTCTGCAGCAGACGGCTTTTTGAAAACATAGTGACAAAAGAAGAAATTGCTCAAAACGAACAATTTCTCCTTTTTCCACAATGTTTTCCACTTTTAGTCCTAGGTTATCCATTAAATTATAGAGATTTACCATTTTTTGACAAAATATGTTCAGAGTCGTCTGCTGCTTGTCGTATGAGGGAAAGGGAAAACAGTTGTATAGCCACTCTTTATATTTGCAACAACACCTTAAACAATTGTTATGAAACTTCACAGTATATGATTAACCTTCAATAACTGTGGCTCAGTTGTGTGCTACAAAAAAGCATATTATTATCTTTTCTTTTTATTTGACTTTGAATAGTGGAACCTGCTGTCCTACTACAGCTCTTTATTTCCAAAATGTTTTCAACCCTTTCCCACCAATATGTACAACTTCATTCAATATTTATTTTTCTACTTCTACAGATTTTTAGCTCACCAGAGCACAAAGTGCTCAAGGTGAGTTTTTGTGATCGCCTTTTGTCCGTCGTTCGTCGTCAACATTGCTTGTTAACACTCTAGATTCAACATTTTGCATCCAATCTTCATGAAAGTTTATCAGAACTTATATCTCCATCAAACCTAGGCCGAGTTTGAAACTGGGTCATGTCGGGTCAAAAACTAGGTAACTAGGCTAAATTGAAGGAAAATCTTGTTAACACTCTGAGAGCCCCATTTTAAACTTGAGCATGTTGAAACTTTGTCCGAAAGTTTGTCTGGATGATATCTAGGCCAAGTACGAATATGGGTCATGTCGGGTCAAAAACTAGGTCACTAGGCCAAATTTAATGAAAATCTTGTTAACACTTTTGAAGCCGCATTTCTGGCTTGAGCATGTTGAAACTTTGTCAGAATGTTTGTCTTAGTGATATGTAGGCCAAGTTTGAATATAGGTCATGTCGGGTCAAAAACTAGGTCACTAGGCCAAATTGAAGGAAAATCTTGTTAACACTCTTGAAGCCACATTTTAAACTTGAGCATGTTGAAACTATGTCGGAAAATTTGTTTTTAGTGATATCTAGGTCAAGTTTGAATATGGGTCATGTCTGGTCAAAAACTAGGTCACTAGGCCAAATTTAAGGAAAATCTTGTTGACATGAGCCGCTTGAAATTTTTTCAGAAAGTTGTCTTGATGATATTGCCATTGGCACTGAAAGAGTTAAGTCTTAAATAGCCCATTCTCAGGTGAGCGATTCCAGGGCCTCATGGCCCTCTTGTTGTAGATACTTTCAAAAGTTTTCTGCTATAGATATGATGTATGTGGGAAAGGGTTAATTATAAAGTATTTTTTGAGCTGTGGAGATACAGGTTTGTCTGCATAACCATGTATTCTTATTCAAATGCACAATTAGTTTTTATTGTAAAAAGTTAATAACAACCATGATTGACTGACTTGCAAACAGTAAAAACCAAGATCAATCTGTACTCATTTTTCTAACCAAGAAATGTTTATATGATGCCGAGCCGAGGACAAGGTACACATCAGCATTTCTACGGTGTAGGTTCCGGTCAGCCTGACTACTCACTCATAGCAAAACCTACACATGTGTACAGCAGTTTCTAATACACTTGTGTAAGTATTATAGTAACAATGTAGATCTTGATCAGACTGTGCAGATGATAATGCTGATCTAGATCAACTATGTTCACACAAAAGCCAACTTACACATGTTCCCATAGTTGGGCTAATATAATGTATATTAGATATGCTTTAAAGTGCTATACAGTACATTATGTGCCATTTAATGTATATATGATATGCGTAAGAGTGCTATACAGTACATTGTGTGCCATTTAATGTATATTAGATATGCGTAAGAGTGCTATACAGTACATATGTGCCATTTAATGTATATTAGATATGCGTAAGAGTGCTATACCGTACATATGTGCCATTTAATGTATATTATATATGTTTTAGAGTGCTATACAGTTCATATGTGCCATTTAATGTATATTGTATATGCTTTAGAGTGCTATACAGTACATATGTGCCATTTAATGTATACTAGCTATGCTTTAGAGTGCTATACAGTACATATGTGCCATTTAATGTATATTAGATATGTGTAAGAGTGCTATACAGTACATATGTGCCATTTAATGTATATTAGATATGTGTTAGAGTGCTATACAGTACATATGTGCCATTTAATGTATATTAGATATGCTTTAGAGTGCTATACAGTACATATGTACCATTTATGTTGTGAAATCCATATCCTACACCCATTAAAATTACTACAAACGATGGATGTCGGATGTAAAATCAGGCAAAGAGAGTCTGACTACATGTTTGACTAGTTCTAACTGTTAACCCATTTACACTTTCCCTCATATAGACGCTTTCTGACGCCTCTGCAGCAGACTGCTTTTTGAAAACATAGTGACAAAAGAAGAAATTGCTCAAAACGAGCAATTTCTCCTTTTGCCACAATGTTTTCGACTTTTAGTCATAGGATATCCATTCAATTATAGAGATTTTCTATTTTTTAGCTCTACTGGCCAAAGGCCAGAAGGGCTTATGTCGTGGTGATTTGTCCGTTGTGTGTGCGTCCGTCCGTAAACAATCTCTTGTTAACACAATACAGTCTTCACTTTTGATTGTATCTCAACCAAACTTATACAGTAGTTAGATATCCATGAGAGCTCGGTTCCTTTCGAAAACCAGCCAGATCTGCCCATGCATGACTGGATTATGGCCCTTGAAATGGTCAAAATTGCTATAATAGGGCTTGTTAACATGATACAGTCCTTATTTTTGATTGTATCTCAATCAAACTTATACAGTAGTTAGATATCCATGAGAGTTTGGTTCATTTCTAAAAACCGGCCAGATCTGCTCATGCATGACTGGATTATGGCCCTTGAAATGGTCAAAATTGCTATAATAGGGCTTGTTAACATGATACAGTCCTTATTTTTGATTGTATCTCAATCAAACTTATACAGTAGTTAGATATCCATGAGAGTTTGGTTCATTTCTAAAAAACAGCCAGATCTAACCATGCATGGCTGGATTATGGCCCTTGAAATTGTCAAAATTGCTATAATACAGCTTGTGAACACAATAGAGCTTCCATTTACTATCTGATCTTCACCAAACTTAGATGGTATTTGAATATTGATGACATATTGGTTCCTTTTGAAACAAGCCAGATCAATGCCAGTAGAGCATAGGCCCTCATGGGCCTCTTGTTTACAAAATATGTTCAAAGTCGTCTGCTGCAGAATTGTTGTATGAAGTAAAGGGTTAACACTTTGAAATTGTCAAAGCAAACACATGGAATATCTCTAAATATGAAAGAATGATTATTGAATAGAGTTGAAGACTTTCTGACGCAACGACAAATTGCTATTCATCAGCAATTTCTCCTTTTATATTTTGCCGCAATCTTTTGAAAAGTTGCCTGCTCAAGATGTATTTGCAAGTCAGAAAGCAATTTTTAGAATGATCTGCTTTTAAAACATCCGAGACAAAAATTGCAACAATTTGAAACTGAAATGCGTTTTTTTGATAGTTCAAAGATAATTTTGCGGGAAAAGGAGAGCAATTTATTCTTTTTCACAAGCTCTTTTCAAGTTGTCTATTGCAGTGGCATTCATCAGGGGGAATGGATGAAAGTGTGAGTTGTGTTATGTCATTTGTTTAACCCTTTCCCTCATACAACAATTCTGCAGCAGACGACTTTAAACGTATTTTGTCAAAAAATAGAAAATCTCTATAATTGAATGGATAACCTATGACTATAAGTGGAAAACATTGTGACAAGAGGAGAAATTGCTTGTTTTGAGCAATTTCTTCTTTTGTCACTATGTTTTCCAAAAGTCGTCTGCTGCAGAGGCGTCAGAAAGCGTCTATATGAGTGAAAGGGTTAAGATCATATTTTGGTATGTTCTTGATTTTAAGCAGTTCTATAACTTTACAATATAGTTGTATATAATGATTATTTATATTTTTTGTTTGATAAATATACATTTTTTAGTTTTTGATAATACATATTTTTTCACTGAATTCCAACCATTTTGTTTTTACAAATTTCTTTTAAATGTTTGAGGTTGTTGTATTTGTACCTTATTTTTTTTAAATACTTCTTCTTCTGGGTTCTTTTACCCTCGCACTCAGCAATACGGCCATTTGGTGAGCATATTTTTGTAAATACTTCTTCTGGGTTCATTTACCCTCACACATGGCAAAAAGGCCATTAATTTTGGTGAGCATATTTTTGTAAATACTTCTTCTGGGTTTGTTTATGCTCCCACTCGACAATACAGCCATTTGGCAAGCATATTTTTGTAAATACTTCTAGGGTTTGTTTACCTTCACACTCGGAAAAACGGCTATTTGGCAAGCACATTTTTGTAAACACTTCTCTCTGGGTTTGTTTACACTCCCACTCAGCAAAACGGCCATTTGGCGAGCATATGTTTGTAAACGCTTCTCGCTGGGTATGTTAACACACCCACGCAGAAAAATGGCCATTTGGCGAACATATTTTTGTAAACACTTCTCTCTGGGTTTGTTTACACTCCTACTCAGCAAAACGGCCATTTGGCGAGCATATGTTTGTAAACGCTTCTCGCTGGGTTTGTTGACACACCCACTCGGAAAAACGGCTATTTGGCAAGCACATTTTTGTAAACACTTCTCTCTGGGTTTGTTTACACTCCCACTCAGCAAAACGGCCATTTGGCGAACATATTTTTGTAAATACAAACGTCAGAGTCACCGTTGTAACTCCCCTCATGCTGATGCTTTTTCAGTGGATGGCTTTTGAAAACATTACGACAATAGAAGAGAATCTCTATTCCAATTATATGTTCATTACAGAGGTTTTCCATAGTTTTAGCTTGGATTATTTCCAAGTTGTCTGTTGCAGAATTATCAAATGTGTGAAAGTGTAAACTATTTCCCGCATACAACAATTCTGCAATTGTAAGTGTATTGCTAAATTTTTGATATTAATTTTCATAAGATCAATTACATAAATATCAAATGAAATATATATTTGTCATTGTTTATCATTTATAAATCCGACAAGTTACTAGTTTTCTCATTAAAGCCGGTCATCCCTGTTTACATCACCTGAGCCAAAGGCTCAAGGTGATCTATTCTGATCTGTCTCTGTCCATCGTCCGTCGGTCGTTAACTTTAAGCTTTAACCATCATCTTCTCCTAAACCACTGGACCAATTTCAACCAAACTACACAGGGATGTTCCTTTGATGGGTAGTCTTCTTTCAAAATTGTTCAAAGATTTTTATTCCTTAGAGACCTTTGGTTGCTGCGGGATCAGAAAGGGGGCAAAATGTCCAAACTTTAAAATTCTTCTCCTATGAATCTGCTAGTCAGTTTCCAATATAATTTGGTAGAAATTATCCTTAAGGTGACCCTTTTAAAAAAATATTCAGGCCATATTGATTGGTTGAAAAACATGGCAACCAGGCCACATCAGAAAAGGTGCAAAATAACAAAATTTATAAATTTCATTTTTAGCTCGACTATTCGAAGATTATGAGAGCTATACTACTCACCCTGGCGTCGGCGTCCACGTCACACCTTGGTTAAGGTTTTGCATGCAAGTACTTAAATACTACATGTATTGCATTGAAACTTTCTACAACCCTACCAAACTATCACACCTATGTAGAGTATCAAGTTAGATAACTCGATCCAGAATTTTATGCAAGTTATGGCCCTTTTTATGCCCCCACGGAATCTCCGATTCGGGGGGCATATAGTTTTGCCCCCACGGAATCTCCGATTCGGGGGGCATATAGTTTTTGGCCTGTCTGTTGGTTGGTTGGTCTGTTGGTCTGTCTGTCTGTCTGCACAAAAAAAACTTTAACCTTGACCACTACTTTTGAACCATAACAGGTACGGCTACCATATTTCACATGTGTATTCCTTGTGACATGACCTTTCTGTCAGTACCAAAATTTTAGACCTTGCGACCTTGACCTTTGACCTAGAGGTTGCCATTCTCGAAAAAAACTTTAACCTTGGCCATTACTTTTGAACCATAACAGATACGGCTACCATATTTCACATGTGTATTCCTTGTGACATGACCTTTCTGTCAGTACCAACATTTTTGACCTTGCGACCTTGACCTTTGACCTAGATGTTGCCATACTAAAAAAAAACTTTAACCTTGGCCATTTCTTTTGAACCATAACAGGTACGGCTACCATATTTCACATGTGTATTCCTTGTGACATGACCTTTCTGTCAGTACCAACATTTTTGACCTTGCGACCTTGACCTTTGACCTAGATGTTGCCATTCTCGAAAAAAACTTTAACCTTGGCCATTACTTTTGAACCATAACAGATACGGCTACCATATTTCACATGTGTATTCCTTGTGACATGACCTTTCTGTCAGTACCAACATTTTTTACCTTGCGACCTTGACCTTGACCTAGATGTTGCCATTCTCGAAAAAAAACTTTAACCTTGGCCATTTCTTTTGAACCATAACAGGTATGGCTACCATATTTCACATGTGTATTCCTTGTGACATGACCTTTCTGTCAGTACCTTGCGACCTTGACCTTGACCTAGATGTTGCCATTCTCGAAAAAAACTTTAACCTTGGCCATTACTTTTGAACCATAACAGGTATGGCTACCATATTTCACATGTCAGTACCAACATTTTTGACCTTGCGACCTTGACCTTTGACCTAGATGTTGCCATTCTCGAAAAAAAACTTTAACCTTGGCCATTACTTTTGAACCATAACAGATACGGCTACCATATTTCACATGTGTATTCCTTGTGACATGACCTTTCTGTCAGTACCAACATTTTTGACCTTGCGACCTTTACCTTTGACCTAGATGTTGCCATTCTCAATTTTTTTTTTAACCTTCCCCACTACTTTTGAACAATAACAGGTAATGCTACCATATTTCACATGTGTATACCTTGCGACCTTGACCTTTGACCTAGATGTTGCCATTGGGGGGCATCAGTGTTTCACAAACACATCTTGTTTACTTAGAAATTCTGGTAAAAGTTTTGTGTGCAACTAAATTAAGAGTCCATATCTCAGTATTTACTTGATGCATTGCATTAAAACTTGATACAACCTTACCCAACTATCACATCTGTGTAGATTATCAAGTTAGATAACTCTATCCTGCATTTTATGCAAGTTATGGCCCTTTTTTTACTTAGAAATTCTGGTTAAAGTTTTGCATGCAACGAAATTAAGAGTCCATATCTCAGTATTTACCTGATGCATTGTATTGAAACTTTTTACAACCCTACCCAACTATCACACCTGTGTAGAGTATCAAGTTAGATAACTCTATCCTGCATTTTATGCAAGTTATGGCCCTTTTTTACTTAGAAATTCTGGTTAAAGTTTTGTGTGCAACTAAATTAAGAGTCCATATCTCAGTATTTACTTGATGCATTGTATTGAAACTTTCTACAACCCTATCCAACTATCACATCTATGTAGATTATCAAGTTAGATAACTCTATCCTGCATTTTATGCAAGTTATGGCCTTTTTATGCCCCCACGGAATCTCCGATTCGGGGGGCATATAGTTTTTGGTCTGTCTGTTGGTCTGTCTGTTGGTCTGTCTGTCTGCACAAAAAAAACTTTAACCTTGGCCATTACTTTTGAACCATAACAGGTACGGCTACCATATTTCACATGTGTATTCCTTGTGACATGACCTTTCTGTCAGTACCAACATTTTTGACCTTGCGACCTTGACCTTTGACCTAGATGTTGCCATTCTCGAAAAAAACTTTAACCTTGGCCATTACTTTTGAACCATAACAGATACGGCTACCATATTTCACATGTGTATTCCTTGTGACATGACCTTTCTGTCAGTACCAACATTTTTGACCTTGCGACCTTGACCTTTGACCTAGATGTTGCCATACTAAAAAAAAACTTTAACCTTGGCCATTTCTTTTGAACCATAACAGGTACGGCTACCATATTTCACATGTGTATTCCTTGTGACATGACCTTTCTGTCAGTACCAACATTTTTGACCTTTGACCTAGATGTTGCCATTCTCGAAAAAAACTTTAACCTTGGCCATTACTTTTGAACCATAACAGATACGGCTACCATATTTCACATGTGTATTCCTTGTGACATGACCTTTCTGTCAGTACCAACATTTTTCACCTTGCAACCTTGACCTTGACCTAGATGTTGCCATTCTCGAAAAAAACTTTAACCTTGGCCATTTCTTTTGAACCATAACAGGTATGGCTACCATATTTCACATGTGTATTCCTTGTGACATGACCTTTCTGTCAGTACCTTGCGACCTTGACCTTGACCTAGATGTTGCCATTCTCGAAAAAAACTTTAACCTTGGCCATTACTTTTGAACCATAACAGGTATGGCTACCATATTTCACATGTCAGTACCAACATTTTTGACCTTGCGACCTTGACCTTTGACCTAGATGTTGCCATTCTCGAAAAAAACTTTAACCTTGACCACTTCTTTTGAACCATAACAGGTACGGCTACCATATTTCACATGTGTATTCCTTGTGACATGACCTTTCTGTCAGTACCAACAATTTTGACCTTGCGACCTTGACCTTTGACCTAGATGTTGCCATTCTCGAAAAAAACTTTAACCTTGGCCATTACTTTTGAACCATAACAGATACGGCTACCATATTTCACATGTTTATTCCTTGTGACATGACCTTTCTGTCAGTACCAACATTTTTTACCTTGCGACCTTGACCTTTGACCTAGATGTTGCCATTCTCAATTTTTTTTTTTAACCTTCCCCACTACTTTTGAACAATAACAGGTAAGGCTACCATATTTCACATGTGTATACCTTGCGACCTTGACCTTTGACCTAGATGTTGCCATTGGGGGGCATCAGTGTTTCACAAACACATCTTGTTTTTACTTAGAAATTCTGGTTAAAGTTTTGGTGCAACTAAATTAAGAGTCCATATCTCAGTATTTACTTGATGCATTGCATTGCAACTTTATACAACCCTACCCAACTATCACACCTATGTTGATTATTAAGTTAGATAACTATATCCTGCATTTTATGCCAGTTATGGCCCTTTTTTTACTTAGAAATTATGGTTAAAGTATTGCGTGCAACTAAATTAAATGTCTATATCTCAGTATTTACTTGATGCATTGCATTGAAACTTTGAACAACCCTACCCAACTATCACACTTATGTAGATTATCAAGTAAGATAACTCTATCCTGCATTTTATGCAAGTTATGGCCCTTTTTTCACTTAGAAATTCTGGTTAATGTTTTGCATGCAACTACATTAAGAGACTATCTTATAGTGACTACTTGATTCATTGCATTGACACTTTATACAACCCTTCCCAACCATCACACCTCTGTAAACAATCAAGTACGATAACTCTATCTAGTATATTTTGCAATTTATGGCCCTTTTTTTAACTAGAAATTTTGTTAAAGTTTTGCATGCAACTACATTCAGAGTCGATATCCTAGTATTTACTTAATGCATTGCTTTGAAACTTTATACAACCCTTCCCAACTATCACACCTATGTTGATTTTCAAGTTAAATAACTCTATCCTGCATTTTATGCAAGTTATGGCCCATTTTGGACTTATAAAATCTGGTTAAAGTGTTGCATGCAACTACATTAAGAGACCATATAGAAACTACTTGATGCATTGCATTGAACCTTTATACAGCCCTTTCCAACCATCACAGCTATGTAAACAATCAAGTACGATGAATCTATCCAGCATTTTATGCAAGTTATGGCCCTTTTTATGCCCCCCCGGAATCTCCGATTCGGGGGGCATATAGTTTTTGGCCTGTCTGTCTGCACGTTGGTCTGCACGTCTGTCTGTCTGTCTGCACAAAAAACCCTTTAACCTTGACCACTGCTTTTGAACCATAACAGGTACGGCTACCATATTTCACATGCGTATTCCTTGTGACATGACCTTTCTGTCAGTACCAAATTTTTTGACCTTGCGACCTTGACCTTTGACCTAGATGTAGTTTTTGGCCTGTCTGCACGAAAAAAACTTTAACCTTGACCACTAGTTTTGAACCATAACAGGTACGGCTACCATATTTCACATGTGTATTCCTTGTGACATTACCTTTCTGTCAGTACCAAAATGTTTGACCTTGCGACCTTGACCTTTGACCTAGATGTTGCCATTCTCGAAAAAAACTTTAACCTTGGCCATTACTTTTGAACCATAACAGGTACGGCTACCATATTTCACATGTGTATTCCTTGTGACATGACCTTTCTGTCAGTACCAACATTTTTGACCTTGCGACCTTGACCTTTGACCTAGATGTAGTTTTTGGCCTGTCTGCACGAAAAAAACTTTAACCTTGACCACTACTTTTCAACCATAACAGGTACGGCTACCATATTTCACATGTGTATTCCTTGTGACATTACCGTTCTGTCAGTACCAAAATGTTTGACCTTGCGACCTTGACCTTTGACCTAGATGTTGCCATTCTCGAAAAAAACTTTAACCTTGGCCATTTCTTTTGAACCATAACAGGTACGGCTACCATATTTCACATGTGTATTCCTTGTGACATGACCTTTCTGTCAGTACCAACATTTTTCACCTTGCGACCTTGACCACCTTTGACCTAGATGTTGCCATTCTCGAAAAAAACTTTAACCTTGGCCATTACTTTTGAACCATAACAGGTACGGCTACCATATTTCACATGTGTATTCCTTGTGACATGACCTTTCTGTCAGTACCAACATTTTTGACCTTGCGACCTTGACCTTTGACCTAGATGTTGCCATTCTCGAAAAAAACTTTAACCTTGGCCATTACTTTTGAACCATAACAGATACGGCTACCATATTTCACATGTGTATTCCTTGTGACATGACCTTTCTGTCAGTACCAACATTTTTGACCTTGCGACCTTGACCTTTGACCTAGATGTTGCCATTCTCAATTTTTTTTTTAACCTTCCCCACTACTTTTGAACCATAACAGGTAAGGCTACCATATTTCACATGTGTATACCTTGTGACATGACCTTTCTGTCAGTACCAAAATGTTTCACCTTGCGACCTTGACCTTTGACCTAGATGTTGCCATTCTCGAAAAAAACTTTAACCTTGACCACTACTTTTGAACCATAACAGGTACGGCTACCATATTTCACATGTGTATTCCTTGTGACATGACCTTTCTGTCAGTACCAACATTTTTGACATGGCGACCTTGACCTTTGACCTAGATGTTGCCATTGGGGGCATCAATCAGTGTTTCACAAACACATCTTGTTGGACTTAGAAATTATGGTTAAAGTATTGCAACCACATTTAGTGTGTAATCTTAGTAACAACTTGAAGTATTGTATTGAAACTTCATACAACCTTTCCCAATTTCTCAACTATAAACACAACCAATTAAGATAACTCTATCCTGCATATGGTGCAAATTGTTGCCCTTTTTTTACTTAGAGTTTTGGAAAAGAAGTTTTGCATGCAACTTCATTAAGAGTCCATATCTTATTAACTACTTGATGCATTCCATTGAAACATTATGCAACCCTTCCTAACCAGCACACCTATGAAAATAATCAAGTTAAATAACTCTATCCTGCATATAATGCAAATTATCCCCCTTTAAGAAATTGTGGTTAATGTTTTGCATGCAACTTCATTCCATTATCTCAGAAATTTAAATAAGCGGTGGAATAGTCGAGCGCGCTGTCCTCCGACAGCTCTTGTCAAAAATATGGAAAATCTCTTTAAATGAAAGAACACTTTTCTTAATTAAGTTGAAATGATCAATTTATTCTCCAAACTGCGGGAGATTTGTGAAAATTCAACAAAGCAAGGAATCGCTATTCTCCACAATATGTTGTTGTATTTAGCTCTACTAGCTGAAAGCCAGTCAAGTTATTGTCAGGGAAAATTGGCGCTTCAAAATGCTTCTCCTCCTTTACCACTAGGCCAGTTGGAATGAAACTTAGGTAGCATCCTAACCTAAAACCTTTCAAATTTTTTGGAACCATGCAAAAGTCTTGATTTCCATGGCAACCGAAAGAAAATATACTTGTTGGCCGACTTTAAAATAAATCTTTCTTGAGTGATCTTCTATGAGATTCTTCCAGGCCATGCTGATTGGTGCAAAAACATGGCCGATAGGAGGAGCGGGGCTGTTTTGCCTTTTATGGCTAAAATGAGATAATAAAGGTTTTCTCCTCCAGATTGATTGATTGTTTGGTGCTTTATGCCGCTTTCAACACTGTTCAGTTATATCACGGTGTTTCCTTGGTAAGTCACCAGTACTACTTGTCCATTCATCCTGACACCAGTTATATCACGGCGTTTCCTTGGTAAGTCACCAGTACTACTTGTCCATTCATCCTGACACCAGTTATATCACGACGTTTCCTTGGTAAGTCACCAGTACTACTTGTCTATTCATCCTGACACCAGTTATATCACGACGTTTCCTTGGTAAGTCACTAGTACTACTTGTCCATTCATCCTGACACCAGTTATATCACGACGTTTCCTTGGTAAGTCACCAGTACTACTTGTCCATTCATCCTGACACCAGTTATATCACGACGTTTCCTTGGAAAGTCACCAGTACTACTTGTCCATTCATCCTGACACCAGTTATATCACGGTGTTTCCTTGGTAAGTCACCAGTACTACTTGTCTATTCATCCTGACACCAGTTATATCACGACGTTTCCTTGGTAAGTCACCAGTACTACTTGTCTATTCATCCTGACACCAGTTATATCACGACGTTTCCTTGGTAAGTCACCAGTACTACTTGTCCATTCATCCTGACACCAGTTATATCACGACGTTTCCTTGGTAAGTCACTAGTACTACTTGTCCATTCATCCTGACACCAGTTATATCACGGCGTTTCCTTGGTAAGTCACCAGTACTACTTGTCCATTCATCCTGACACCAGTTATATCACGACGTTTCCTTGGTAAGTCACCAGTACTACTTGTCCATTCATTCTGACACCAGTTATATCACGACGTTTCCTTGGTAAGTCACCAGTACTACTTGTCCATTCATCGTGACACCAGTTATATCTCGGCGTTTCCTTGGTAAGTCACCAGTACTACTTGTCCATTCATCCTGACACCAGCGGCCAGTGAGTCAGTTGTAATGCTGACATCACAATCCTGTGCGCTAAGTAGAGAAGCCATTACAACCATGTTAAGCTTGTCTGTTTTTCAACAAAAAAAATCAGGTTATTGTGATCGCTAAACCGTTCACCATTTACAAATAAAACTTGGTAATCAGGTTCTTAGGTACAATACTCATGTCTTTACCAACTTTGGCTTTAATAATTATTCAGTAATGCCCCTTTTTCAACTTAGAAAATAGCAGACGAGCATCGATGTTCGCTTGCGGCGCTCTTGTTAAAGTCTTTGGTATGACATGGGCGGGGATTGAACCTGCGACCTCCCACACCTTAGACAGCACTCTATGTCTTCACCACTGAGACGGTCCTATTTTCAAATAATTTAGTAAATTTAATGTTCCATGGGTTTTTCTTACCTTGTTTTACCTTATATAGCTTTAGAGAAAACGTCTTCTCTTCAGGAAGTATCAAGGCTGATTTTCAAATAATTTTGTAGAAATGTTCTTTGGGTGACACTCTGTTAGATTCCTAAGAATCAAGCCCATGTTGTTTTAAACTTATTTATTTTAAATCGATTGCGAAACAAGCTTTAAGCTTATATTAATCACGCTCGATGTCTGCTTCCTGGATACTTAACCAGTACTCGCGCCGATTGTGTGGAAAAATCCCAAAGACAGGACCAGCTCATCACGGGACTCGAACCAGGGACCTTTGATGTGAGAGGCCGACGCTCTACCTCTGCACCACTGTTTTCCACATGTTGATTGATCAAAAGATCGTTTTAGGATTTTGAAAGAATTTTCTTTTAAATCTTCTCGTAAAATCTTGGCCGATTTTCAAATAAGTTTGAAGAAATGACCCTCTTGAAGGTGCTGAACTCCAGATCATAAATAGTATAGTCAAAGTTTTATAACTATTCAAAAGTTGTCTATAAATATAAGAATCATGATTCTGAGATAAAATTAGAGTAATAATTTCACTTTCCAGTACAATAAACAACTAAATATTGATCGTGTATGCTTCTTTTTTACGGGATAAACATACCAAGTAAGCCAAATTTTGTACATTTTCATTGACTTTCAATTGACTGTTTTTCAACAGTTACTGCCAAAAATAGTTTTAAACTATTTATTACTTACTTTGATGTCACTATTAGCAATATTTGTAAAAGTTTCAACATTTTAAAATGCTGATCTCCATCTGGTGTTGAGCACCTTTAACGATTCCTTCAAGCCATGTTTATTTGACATATAACATGTCCGTCAGAGGGTCGGCTGTTATGCTTAATATGGCTATAGCGAAACTTGGCCAATTTTCAAATAATTTTGTAGAAATTTTGTAGAAATGTTCTATGAGATTCCTTCAAGCCATATTAAATGGTCTTAAAACATGGCAGCCAAGGGGTTGTAAGACTTATATTGGCTTTATTGAAACTTCTTTTCCAAAACTATTTGGTCAATTTTCAAATTATTTTTTAAGCCATGTTGCTTGGTCGTAAAACATTGCCGCCAGGTGTTTTTTTCCTAATATGTATTTTTTTTTGTGTGTACCCCCAAGCAAATATTGGAACGTTTTTTGTGTTTTGGGAAAGGTTAAAGTTTTTTGCATCAGGTCCAAAAGCATAACTGAATAATTATTAAAACCAGAGTTATGCGATTACTTGGTATATACATTGTCTCCAGGAAGATGTGTACCAAGTTTCATTTGAATATGTGGAATGGTTTTTAACCCTTTCCCTCATAAGACAATTCTGCAGCAGACGACAACATATTTTGTCAAAAAATAGAAAATCTCTAAAAAAGGGAGAAGTTGCACGTTTTGTGCAATTTCTTCTTTTGTCACTATGTTTTCAAAAAGCTGTCTGCTGCAGAGGCGTCAGAAAGCGTCTATATGAGGGAAAGAGTTAATTATACCCCCCACAAACAAAGTTTTTTTGGGGGGTATATAGGAATCACCCTGTCCGTCCGTCTGTCTGTTCATATGTCTTGTAAGCACAACTCCTCCTTAACCCTTTCCTTCATATAGACGCTTTCTGACGCCTCTGCAGCAGACGGCTTTTTTGAAAACATAGTGACAAAAGAAGAAATTGCTCAAAACGAGCAATTTCTCTTGACACAATGTTTTCCACTTTTAGTCATAGGTTATCCATTCAATTATAGAGATTTTTCATTTTTTGACAAAAGCCGTCTGCTGCAGAATTGTCATATGAGGGAAAGGGTTAATGGCTGGACCGATTCTGATGGAACTTTACACAGTTGCAGTACACAACCTTAGGATGTGCATGAAGTAAGATATATTTCAAGGGATATAATTGCCATTACTTGCAATATGTGGTGACAGGTCTCGTAGGTGGGTATCCTTTTGTGAGTTTACTCACAGTTCTAATTGTTCCTGCTAGTGGCTGCTAAAAAATAGCCCATACACAAACAGAACACATTAGACCTTTCTCCTTCATGGAATCTGATGGTCCCCGTTGACAGAGGACTATATAAGGGGGGGTGTACACTGGTCTTTTTTCACATCTATTTCTCTTATGACTCAACCCAACCTTATGTTGTGGGAATCATCTCGATGAGAGGATTTTAGAATTTGAAATACTCAGATTATCTATAGCTCTGCATTGAAATGAAAGAAACAAAGTCACCATCCATTGAGGAATATCTTTATTCATGTCAGTATAAGCAGAAAAACAAGATAAAATCACAATGAGCAATAACAAGTGTCCAATATACACAAGATAGATCTTTGAAATATATCTAACAAGAAACATATATAAAGAATAACACTTTCACTAATACAGGTGATTTTGAGACCTCTCAGCACACAACTTATGAAAACACTGCAAAAAGGTGCAATTGCTCAACAACAATTGTTTTGCATGCAACTAAATTAAGAGTCCATATCTCTGTATTTACTTGATTCATTGCATTGAAACTTTCTACAATCTTACCCAACTATCACATCTATGTAGATTATCAAGTATTTAGATAACTGTATCCAGCGTTTTTTGCAAGTTATGGCCCTTTTTTTTAACTTAGAAATTCTGGTTAAAGTTTTGCATAAAACTACATTAAGAGACTATCTCAGTATTTACTTGATGCTTTACATTTAAACTTTATACAACCCTACCCAACTATCACATCTATGTAGATTATCAAGCTAGATAACTCTATCCTGCATAATATGCAAGTTATGGTCCATTTCTTTACTTAGAAATTCTGGTTAAAGTTTTGTATGCAACTACATTAAGAGACCATAATTATCTTAGTAGCTATTTCATGCATTGCATTGAAACTTTATACAACCCTTCCCAACCATCACACCTATCTAAATAATTAAGTATGATAACTCTATCCAGTATATTTTGCATATTATGACCCTTTCTTTACCTAGAAATTTGGTTAAAGTTTTGCATGCCATTACATTAAGAGTTGATATCCTAGTATTTACTTGATGCATTGCATTGCAACTTTATACAGCCCTTCCCAACCATCACACCCATGTAAACAATCAGGTACGATAACTCTATCAAGCATTATATGCAAGAAATGGCCCTTTTTGGACTTAGAAATTATGGTTAAAGTTGTGTGTGCAATTACATTAAAAGTCCATATCTCAGTAACTACTTGAAGCATTGTATTGAAAGTTTAACTATATACAACCCTTCCTAACTTAACAACTATATACACAACCAATTAAGATAACTCTATCCTGCATATGATGCAAATTGCTGCCCTTTTTTAGCTCACCTGAGCTTTGCTTGAGGTGAGTTATTGTGATTGCCTTTTGTCTGATATCCGGTGTGCGTTGTCCGGTGTGTGTTGTCCGGCGTACTTCAACTTCTTCTCCTCAGTAACCAGTGGGTCAATTGGGATGAAACTTCACAGAAAGCATCCTCACAATGACCTCACCAGAATTCCTTCAAATTTTTGGGATCCATGCAGAATTCTTGTTTCCATGGCAACGAAACGGAAAAAAAAAAATCAAAATTCTTCTTGGATGACCCTCTATCAGATTAGTTCAAGCCATGTTGATTGGTCAAAAAACATGGATGCCAGGGGGCGGGGCTATTTTGCCTAATATGGCTATAGTGAAAATTTTAAAAATCTTCTCCGACGAAGTGTTAGACTGATTTTCAAATAATTTTGTAGAAATATTCCTTGGGTGACCCTCTATCAGATTCCTTCAAGCCATGTTGATTGGTCGAAAAACATGGCCGCCAGGGGATAGGCTATTTTGCCTTATATGTCTATAGTGAAAACTTAAAAAACCTTCTCCTCTTAAGTGTTAATTGGCTGATTTTCAAATGATTTTGTAGAAATGTTCCTTGGATGACCCTCTATCAGATTCCTTCAAGCCATGTTGATTTGTCGAAAACTATGGTCGCCAGGGGGCGAGGCTTATATGGCTTTAGTGAAAAAAAAAAAAATCAGGTGAGCGATCCAGGGCCATCATGGTCCTCTTGTTTATTTAGAAATTATTGTTAAAGGTTTACTTCAACGGATTGAAATAATATTAACAATTTTGGCAGAGGGTCATCCAAAAATTGTACCAAATTATTTTCAAATCATGCCAGTACTTTGGGATAAGAAGTTTTTTAAAAAAATTACTTGACATATATGTAAACTGTCCCATTAGAAAACTTAAGTCATTATGACTGTCATTTGAATTGAAGATATTGCTTTTGATAACGCGATCATTATCAAATATTATTTATACATGTGTATTCATTACACCTTAACCCTTTACCTCATATATACGCTTTCTGACGCCTCTGCAGCAGACAACATAGTCATAGGTTATCCATTCAATTATAGAGGTTTTCTATTTTTTGACAAAATATGTTCAAAGTCGTCTGCTGCAGAATTGTCGTATGTGGAAAAGGGTTAACATCGAACTGTTGGTTTCCAGGTAACAGATGCCTTTAGAGAACATTCTGAACTTCTGTGTAATCTGACCTATGCAACAGTTCAATATACAGTCAAACCTGTGTTTGAAGACCACCTCGGAATAGCGATTCCCTGTCGATAGCGATCATACTTTTAGTTTCCCAAATACTCATTTTCTGTATAAATGACTCTGCAATTAAAGACCACCTGTGAGCAAATACCAGATTGTTCGCTTCAAATGAGTGGTCTTTAAATACAAGTTTGACTGTACATAAGGAATACAATATAGGTTCTTTGGGGAACAAATACAAAGTTTAAAATGCTTATCAGTAGTCTCTTGAACATTTCTGTGACTGATTTGTGAACAATGCTGAATTCACAGACAGAATATGCTCTTTATTGAATGCTGAATTCGAAGACCAATCATGCTCTTTATTGAATGCTGAATTCACAGACCGATCATGCTCTTTATTGAATGCTGAATTCACAGACAGAATATGATCTTTATTGAATGCTGAATTCACAGACCGAATATGCTCTTTATTGATTGCTGAATGCACAGACCGAATATGCTCTTTATTGAATGCTGAATTCACAGACAGAATATGCTCTTCATTGAATGCTGAATTCACAGACCGATCATGCCTTTTATTGAATGCTGAATTCACAGACCGAATATGCTCTTTATTGAATGCTGAATTCACAGACCGAATATGCTCTTTATTGAATGCTGAATTCACAGACCGAATATGCTGAATTCGAAGACCAATCATGCTCTTTATTGAATGCTGAATTCACAGACCGAATATGCTCTTTTATTGAATGCTGAATTCACAGACCAAATATGATCTTTATTGAATGCTGAATTCACAGACCGAATATGCTCTTTATTGATTGCTGAATGCACAGACCGAATATGCTCTTTATTGAATGCTGAATTCACAGACGGAATATGCTCTTCATTGAATGCTGAATTCACAGACCGATCATGCCTTTTATTGAATGCTGAATTCACAGACCGAATATGCTCTTTATTGAATGCTGAATTCACAGACCGAATATGCTCTTTATTGAATGCTGAATTCACAGACCGAATATGCTGAATTTACAGACCAATCATGCTCTTTATTGAATGCTGAATTCACAGACCGAATATGCTCTTTATTGAATGCTGAATGCACGGCCCAAATATGCTCTTTATTGAATGCTGAATTCACAGACCGAATATGCTCTTTATTGAATGCTGAATTCACAGACCGATCATGCTCTTTATTGAATGCTGAATTCACAGACCGAATATGATCTTTATTGATTGCTGAATGCACAGGCCGAATATGCTCTTTATTGATTGCTGAATGCACAGACTGAATATGCTCTTTATTGAATATTGAATTCACAGACAGAATATCCCCTTCATTGAATGCTGAATTCACAGACCGATCATGCCTTTTATTGAATGCTGAATTCACAGACCGAATATGCTCTTTATTGAATGCTGAATTCACTGACCGAATATGCTCTTTGTTGAATGCTGAATTCACAGACCGAATATGTGCTGAAAGCACAGACCGAATATGCTCTTTTACTGAATGCTGAATTCACAGACCGAATATGCTCTTTTATTGAATGCTGAATTCACAGACCGAATATGCCCTTTATTGAATGCTGAATTTACAGACCGAATATGCTCTCTATTGAATGCTGAATTCACAGAACGAATATGCTCTTTATTGAGTGCTTAATTTCACAGACCGTTCATGCTCTTTATTAAATGCTGAATTCACAGACCGAATATGCTCTTTATTGAATGCTGAATTTACAGACCGATCATGCTGAATCACAGCTTAGGTTAATTGTTGCAGCTGCGAACAGTTGCCACTCAGCTGAGCATGTTAAAAACGAACAACTTCATCAGAGTGTTCACTGTCCGCCTACAGGTAATACAGATGTAGAAAGCGTATGTAGGAAAGGGTTAAATTCGGTTTCTCTTTAAGAAGTCAAACAAGTTGAATGAAACATTATCAAATGTACTTGGAGCAGTATGTGTAATTTATTTTGATCGGAGAAAGCGAGTTACAGGAAAACACTGACATGTATTCAACATGCCGTTGCGACCGGGGTAGAAACAAACGCAGCAGCAGACAGCTTTTTGAAAACATAGTGACAAAAGAAGAAGAGCAATTTCTCCCTTTTCCACAATGTTTTCCACTTTTAGTCATAGTTTATCCATTCAATTAAAGAGATTTTCCATTTTTTTGACAAAATATGTTCAAAGTCGTCTGCTGCAGAATTGTCGTATGAGGGAAAGTACGGTGTTCCGTTTGGGGCATCGTTGTTTCGCGGTTTCGACCTAGGGTCGACAGTACGATAACACGATGCGATAGTACGAAAACGCGTTGCGAAACTGCGAAAACGCGATGCGAGGAGGTGATATTAATATCGTACTTTCGCATCACACTATCGCATCGCGTTATCGTACTATCGCATCGCGTTTTCGTACTATCGCATCGCGTTTCGTACTTTCGACCCTAGGTGTTCCGTTAGGGCCATCGTTGTTTCGCGGTCGAAATTACGGTCAAGCGATGCGATAGCACGATAACGCAATGCGATAGTACGATGCGTTAGTACGAAAACAACGGAACACCGTAGGAAAGGGTTAACATAAGCGGAGTCTGAAAAACAATCTAAGCGTATTTAAAAGTTTAATTTATTTACTTTACGTCGATTGCGAAACAAGCTTTCAGAAAGCTTTTATTTTTGCTCTGTGGAGACCATTTGTAAGGACCATTTAGGAACATTCTGTGACTTATTGTCAAATAGTGCAGATCGAGATCAGATGTGCAGGCGGATCTGTCAACACGGTGTCGCAAATGTTGGATTTCATAGAGAACGGCTTACACTTTATTCCTGTAGCTATACACATTCTTCAAGATGATGCTTAAGTTTCGAACTGCCCGACAACTAGGGGAGGTGTACGATTATACTGCATCGATGTTTTGGCTGATCTGGGTCTTTGCTGTTTGCAATTTTAGAAAGGCTGGTTGTTGTGTCACCGCGTGCCTCAATGAATTGGGCGAGTACAATCCTCATCTCACCTCCAAACCCCTTTGTTGCGTGTACTTAAAGAGACTCATCTCACTGACATTATTCTTTAGAGTATATACCTCATAAACCTTAGATGAGTTTTCAACGATGCATTGCTGAGCAAGTTAAACCATTGTCCACATACAGCAAATCTGAATCAGACAACTTTGGAAACATATTGGCAAAACTGAAAAGTGTCCATAAATGTGTGTTCATTTATTAAATATAGTTAAAATTAATGCGACTAAAGACTAAATTACTCATTATTGCAATGTTGTTTTTCAAAGGTCGTCTGCTGCAGAGGCGTCAGACATCGTCTGTATGTGGATAAGGGATACTCTATCTTATCGACTCCGCGACCAATTGATTGACACAATGCATGGGCAACAGACAATGGTGTTATAGACATTAGTAGTTTGTATTTATACAAATAAATACTGTTTTCTTAAAAAAAAAAGAGTTCTAGTTTAACTTTTCTCATCGTCCCTTTACTCAGCAGGGAGCACCTGACTTTCCTGTAAATGAAGAAAACTTACGTCCCTTTACTCAGCAGGAAGCACCACTTTCCTGTAAATGAAGAAAACTTAAAGTCCGCCCAGGCTGATCTGTGTCGATACATTACGCAGAGTCCATACTGTTGGTTTTCTCGTGGAACGTCTCAAATGGCCATGTCGGTGCTCGAACTCACGACTTTTGGATTGATAGCCCCCTGATCGTTAACGACTGATCTTTCGCTTCTCAACATCAGATACAGTGATGTGAAAATCTGCCATCTTTGTTGTTGGTTATTCAGAAATTTTGGAAGAATTTGAAAGAGTTTTGCAGTTAAAATGAATGAATGAATGAATGAATGAATGGTGTTTTAAGGCCCGTTTAAAAATCCCTAAAGAAAAAAAAGAAATTTGTGTTGTGACTGACCGAGAAATTGGAATAATTAATGCTTTTGAAGAACGTTTGGAGAATTGTAAACTACTTATATGTTGGAATCCGCATTTTCCGTCTATATTGCACTTGTACGCATTTTCTTTCTATATTGCATTTGGTCCGTAGATCGCGTCCGCATTTTAGACTTCGATTTGTGTTCACGAATTCAATCACCCGTGTAAGTGGCCCTGTGTAAAGTTTGGGAATTCAATACAGCGCACGAGCTTACAGGGAAATCGCTCGAAGTCGAGTAAAAACAGACAATTTGTTCAAGAAAACTGGGTAAGACGATTTCCATTGGCATTTTATTACCGCAGCTATACTAAATTTTCAAAAGTTCTGGTCTGCTTTAAAAATGATCTTCCTAAAATGTTCAAAAGGAGAATTTTTAATTATTTTTTTCTTGTCTCATTCAGAATGTTTTCAACTTTTGCCTATTTTTGTTGCGAATTTGACTTACATTTTTAGCTCGACTATTCGAAGAATATGAGAGCTATACTACTCACCCTGGCGTCGGCGTCCACGTCACACTTTGGTTAAGGTTTTGCATGCAAGTTCTAAAATACTACATGTATTGCAATGAAACTTTCTACAACCCTACCCAACTATCCCACCCGTGTAGATTATCAAGTAAGATAACTCTATCCTGCATTTTATGTAAGTTATGGCCCTTGTTTTACTTAGAAAGTCTGGTTAAAGTTTTGCGTGCATGTACAACAATATTTACCTTTATCGCAAGGGAGACCAGTCTGTAATTATCGGTATTAAGGCGTATTTATGTATAGTAGTTGTTTCCCCTGAGGCCGATTAACGTTATCGGCTTTTCGCCGTGTACAGGACTACAGGTTCAAGGATATTGTCAATTTATTAGTGTTATATTCCAGGGACACTATATTAGTAATATATAGTCCCTGGATATTCAAAGACGGATGTCGATGTCGATTTTTCAAAATGGTTATGATCGAATTAGACAAGTTGTTTTCAACTTAATTATACTTGATGAGTAAATATTATAAACTTTTCGTAGTATAATATACTTTGTCTTTGCCATAATATACATTTATTTGTATACGGCCAATTAACTTTATTATTGTTTAGTAATTGTTTTTATACGGAAGTAATTCATTTGAAACAATAAAAACGATTTATTTAGCTTTATAGTTTATTACATATATGTTATACATCAACACAACTTTAAAAAAGTAATGTTTAACATAATCGTATTAAAATCATTCATAAGACTTATTTAACCATAACATTTACAAACAAGTTGATTGTTATAATATGTAGATTCAATCTGATTACATTAACATTTCATTTTGGAGACATTTAATCAATCAACATTTCAAATCCTTTTGTCCATAAAATTCTTTACAAAGCACATTTATATCACTTAATCTAATTTATATCCACTAAATATAAATACGAAGTATAATGACAGTAACGTTTTATGTTATTATTTTAATCTGATTAATCAAAGTCAAGTACAATAAATAGGAATAAACACTTGGAACTACTTATGTTCACTGTAAGTACTATTTATTTTTTATACGCACGTAGAGAGTATGTGTATAACACCTGTTTTTAACTCATAAATTAGATTTAATAAAATCAGGGACAATATATACGTTATACACGGTCCCTGATAAAATCTACAAGTTTTTCCCGTTTTCTCAATTTCGTAACGAGACACATTGAATTAATTTTTTCCTTAAGTTCTGACAATGTCATTTCTTCTAACGGTTTTTCGTTATTGACTTTTAATTCTTCATAATTCTCATGAGCTGTTTTTATTTCACCAAGGATCCTTTGTTTTTTAAGTTGTTTGTTTTCGCGGATTGTTGTGTCCCAGTATCGCTCGTTTGTTTTGGTATAGGTATTTTTAATTCGTTGGCAGTTTTGATCACTTAATTCTTCCATTCGTTTGCGCGTTTGTAAATCGTTTACGGTTTGATCATGTTTATTGGTTCGTTTTTGATGGATCATCTTTATTTCATCATTTATCTTCTCGACACCTTGTCCACTGAACTGTGATAGATTTGAGTAAGTCTCTACAATAGACGGCACATGGTATAGGAAACAGTGCATATATATTTCCATCCATTTCTGTATACGGGTGAAAACGGCTTGTTTTTGTAACGCAGGTGACTGTTGCTTTGTTATTAATTTAAAAATATCGTGGAATTTTGTTAAGATCCGACTTTTCTTGTAGAACTAAATAATGTCGTGGCAAACTGTCACATTGTATTGCAAGTTCATGGTATGCTGCATCGCTTACACAAAATTTGTCTAATACGTATACTAACTCTCGTAGCTTTTGTTTGTCTTCGTGATCTAACGATTTATAGTCTACTTTCGGTTTCAAGTTCACCGTCAACTCTTTCCCTTCACGTGTTAAACATTTAAGCGCTTTTGGCGTCAAACCGAAGGCTTCTGCGAACCAAAGAACTCTCTCTGCCTCTGTAGCTAACTTTCGAAGATGACGTGACTTATTTGAATCGGCCACGTCATCATATTGTTTTCTCGGTTGTGGTAGGAACGTACGTTCTAGCTTATTAATGTACTGTAAGAGATTTTGGTTAAGAGTCACTAACGTCGAGTTCTCTGATTCAGCATTAGATATTTTCCCTGTTACTAATTGGTTTATGTCTTCGAGATCGCTTATCATTGACTTATTTAAATTGTTTTCCTTTTCTAGATGCTTTAACCGTTCATTTAAGGACACGTTTTTATTTGTCAGACTATTTTCGGAAATTTGCAAGTTGTACCACTGTAAGGAACGTTCGAATTGTTCATTGTTTAAAGTCTGTAAGTCTCTAAGAGCACCTTGACATTTGTTTTCTAATTCAATATTGATCTTACTAAATCGATTGAGCGAGAATGAAATTTCTCTCACATTGCACAATTCATGCTCGAATATCGCGACCTGGTGTTTATTTTGTAAGTACTGTTCTCGTTTTCGACCGCTTCTGCATTTTGTCTTGAGAGCTTTACTGACTACGTTTGCTATATTAATGAATCTGGATTCTAATCTCTCTGAATTGTTGAACTGAAAACAGGTTATTTGAGAATTAAGTATGTCGAGATAACTGAGTTCTGTACTGTTGTGAGCAGTGTGCATTTCCTTTATGAAAGTATTTGTCAAAAACACAGAGAGTGTCACACGACCATGTTGGCTGAATTTGCGCGTAAGATGTGGGGATTTATTATCCGAAAATGAAATTTTGTCTTGAAACTTGATATCATCAAAAACGTCGGACATTTTGAAAAAAAAAGAGAAAGTCACCCACGCCGCGTGATCCTAATATGAGGATGGTTTATCACTAAAATGGTTTAATTGTACACACCATGGATATTTTCTCTATTGGAAGAGACATTTTCTGAAAACTACCGTTCTTTTTAACAAATACTGGTCTAATGTGAAGTCTAGGAGTTACTCGCATAGGAAGACATACACATACACCTTTTCCATTTACTTTAACCTTATACCACCAATTTGGACACAATGGAAGTTTGTTCAATTCATCAAATGATGTGATTAACACTGACTTTTCACAACCGAAAACACACCTAAACACGTCTAACTCAAAACTAACAGTGACGGTAGTTATCTTGGACGATAAACGTTGCTGTATGGCACCTTCGAAAGTCGTAGCTGCATTTTGAAGACGAAGACTACTTATAGGTGGCGAAAGGTAGCTATTGATGGTATCAACAGGAATATGAGATTCTGGCTCCCAGGTAGATTCTTGTCTGTGGTAACCTTGCCACTTAACCAGAAAGAATAAACCCTGAAAAAATAAGTACAATTTGAATTACAAGAATATAAGCAAAAACATATAAATCTTATAATCATATACAAGATAAAGTTTCAGATTACCCAGCAATAAAATTCGATACGGTCAGTGATCGATATTCTAGTCCCGTCTATTTCGGAAGGTGCAATAATATCTGGTCATTAAACGCAGTCATGTGTAAATTATGACCAGTCATAAAACAATTAATTCTGCCCCTCGAGCATAAAGATTTAGATTTGAAGGCAAAACCGTTTACATGATATGATACAGTCTGATAAACCCTGTATCACATAGACTAAATCTACAACAGATGACTTGGAACATTTCTATAATTTTAATTAGCATTGACTTGTGATGAGAACATTGCGGAAAAGTCGAAATTGCTCAATATGATTATCATTCGTCTGTTGGAGATTATTCAAAATGTGTCTAAATGGGGAAAGTTATAAATAGTACCGGTAGCACGTTTAAATATATAGAATAGCGAAAATTCTCATTTTCAGCGATTGCTGGATTTCCCACAATATTTTCAAAGTGATATCCGATAGATTATGTGCATGATTTAATTCTTTCCCACTTACAACAAAGCAGTCGCAGACGACTTTGAAAACATTTAGACAAATAAACATATTGAAACTCATTATAAATCAAGTTACATTTATTGAATAAAAGGTGAAATAATTATGGCAAATAGAATAATTGCTCACGATAAGCAATTTCTGTGATTACCACGATGTTTTGAAATGTCTTCTGCTGCAGATGGAGGAGATGTTGGATAGCCCTTTCCAAAAAAACGATTATGCACATGGTCATTGTAATATTGCTAAGAAATGTGCAATTTGGATTCTGCTTTAAAAACATAGTTTCAATATAAAATTTAAAATTCGATAAAAATGTGCTTGAGATATCTTGGTACGACTTAAATATATCGATATTATTCTATAATAAAGTTAGACACGGACGGACGACAAGACATTTTCAAATGTAATGTGCTTACCTCAGAGGTTTCTTTCTTGCTTATAATCCGTTCCACAGAATAACTACCCGGTAAAACAGAAACACATGACACGCACTTTTTTTAAAGTATTTCTTTAGGCAAATATGTGCCTGCATGAAGTGTTTTGTAATTAACTCTGACTCTAGAACGTTTAGCTGACAGTAAGTAAGCCATGGTTGAGCATGTATTGATGTACAGTTTTAAAACTTCGAAATCATCTTTAAAAATTAAAGCGGATCAATTTCATTGGACAATTAGTAAACTAGAAGCCAATTAACAATGTCTTTTATGACAGTTTTAATGCTGTCAACCAGGGGTACTGTTGTTATATTGATTAACAAGTTTTGGTAACTGACGCATCAGTCTTTACAATTTAAGACAATTATTGGTGCTTTGTTATTTCAATAATTAACAAGTGTCACAAACTGACATATCGGTTGTATCACACACATGTAAATAATATTGTTACAATTATAAACTCGATTGGAAACTACAATAACTATTTATATATAGTAAACTAGAATTAGCGCCGTTCAAATAACTTAATTGTAAATAATTAAGGTATATTTAATTTTTAAAAAATGGCCTCATATTACAAGTTATGTATAAATATATAAATATACTATTAAACCTAAATGTAACATAAGTAATCAATTTAACATTTACAAGGAGATCGCCTAATCTATACCATTGTGTATACAGCTCGTCTATTTATAACACGCTATATAACTTAGTACTTTATACGACTGTTTTGGTTTATGAAGAGAACGTGTCGATACGCTTTTTCAAATCAAATTGGAAGCAATAAGTACCTTTTTAACCACAATAATTTTTATATCATATCTAAGTTTTGAAAATATATATTTTAAATATAACAACACATAAGTAATTTAAAAAGGATAATTAAGATTAAATTGATCCCAAAAAGTATAAAATTATAAGAATTTGAAGTTTTCACTATATTTATATAGTAAAAGTCACAATTATGTATCATCAACTCAAAACTAGTTTGGAAGCAAGAAATTGTTAAGATAGAAAGAATATATTTATACGAAATGATAGGTTTTGGAATGTAGTTTTATAATATAACAACACATAAGCTTTCTTATTACATTTTCGTTACTTTATTTACTGTTATTAATCAAGTCCTTATATAATTACATATAAAATCCTTATCGATAAACCGCCAATCATAGGAGTGTACATCTTACGGCTAGTGCTATATTGGTTATCGATTTATAGTGAATGAAGGAAATTCCGGCGTATGCAACTAAATTAAGAGTCCACGTCTCAGTAAATACTTGATGCATTGCATTGAAACTTTCTACAACCCTACCCAACTATCACACCTGTGTAGATTATCAAGTATGATAACTCTATCCTGCATTTTATGCAAGTTATGGCCTTTTTGGACTTATAAATTCTGGTTAAAGTTTTGCATGCAACTTCATAAAAAGACCATCTCTTAGTAACTACTTGATGCATTGCATTGAAAACTTTATACATCCCTTACCAACCATCACATCTATGTAAACAATCAAGTATGATTACTCTATCCAGCATTTTATGCAAGTTATGGACCTTTTTGGACTTAGAAATTCTGGTTAAAGTTTTGCAACTACATTTAGAGTGTAATCTCAGTTACAACTTGAAAAATTGTATTGAAACTTTATACAACCTTTCCCAATTGCACAACTATAAACACAACCAATTAAGATAACTCTATCCTGTATATGGTGCAAATTGTTGCCCTTTTTTTACTTAGAAATTATGGTTAAAGGTTTGCGTGAAACTACATTCAGAGTCCATATCTTAGTATCTACTTGATGCATTCCATTGAAAGGTTATACAACCCTTTCTAACCATCACACCTATGAAAATAATCATGTTAAATAACACTATCCTGCATATAATGCAAATTATCACCTAAGAAATTGTGGTTAATGTTTGGCATGCAACTACATTAGAGTCCATTATCTCAGTAACTTAAATAAGCGGTGGAATAGTCGAGCGCGCTGTCCTCCGACAGCTCTTGTTTTACTTAGAAATTATGGTTAAAGGTTTGCGTGCAACTACATTAAGAGTCCATATCTTAGTAACTACTTGATGCATTCCATTGAAAGGTTATGCAACCCTATCTACCCATCACACCTATGAAAATAATCATGTTAAATAACACTATCCTGCATATAATGCAAATTATCTCCCAAAAAGAAATTGTGGTTAATGTTTGCATGCAACTACATTAGAGTCCATTATCTCAGTAACTTAAATAAGCGGTGGAATAGTCGAGCACGCTGTCCTCCGACAGCTCTTGGAAAGGGTTGAATGGGAAAGTATTTAGTTGCATTGATCATAATTATTTAGAACCCTGAAAATGTTGATCTTGTCTAAACTTTTCCCCACATACAGTCGCATTCTGATGCCTCTGATTGTTCAATCAGACAAGCAATTTCTCCTTTTGCCACAATTTTTTCACTTTTGTTCAATAATCATACTTTCATTAACAGTAGTTTCCATACTTTTGCCATAAGAGATGTTTTCCAAGTCGTCTGCTGTAGATTTAAAAAAGCACCCACTTTAACCTGAATATTTCAGAATCTGATGTTAAAGGATCCAAAAGGACAAAAAATGTCATTCTTATGTATAAAGTACACAATGAAATGACATTATAAAATAATATATTGTAATAGTACATGTATTTGTAGGGTTGTGCAAAAGCAGTTTAGACACAACTTTTTTTTTAATGAAAACTGGTTGATATGGAAGCCATATTTTCAGATTTTGAAAAATGCATTTTTTAATGTCATACATTCAATATTCATTAGCTAGCAAATGCTACATGCAGGATAAAACAATTTCTGACATAAATATAATTCAAAGCATGTTTCCATAAGGTACTGAAAAGAGTCTTACTCTCTTAAACAGTCAAACTTGCGATCAGCAGCCTCCCAAGGGACATGATAAAACTGGCTTCTTAAGACAGGTGGCTGCTGATCACAAATGTCATGACTTTGTCGGATTTGTTCCAAGTTTTGTCAGTTCACAAAGTAACCGTTAGGAAAGTAATTATTTACATTGCAAAAAGTAAATTGTTTATTTAAACTAAATTTGGATAAAACATTTATGGGGAATTATCAAAGTAGAAAAAAGTTAAAACAATTCCTGTATTTTCAACAGTGTTTTCAAAAATCGTCTTGTGCAGAAAAATGCATATATGAATGTGGATTTTTTTTAAAAAGTTACAATGTATTGCTGTTCATTTACAACATATCACACAGCAGTCTGACTTGCCCTTTCTGCCAAGAAAATTTATTTATTTATAGAGCTAAACATAATATTTAAACATTGTTATGAAGATTTGAAGATTTCTTTCTAGCAATTATTTCATTGTGCTGTCTAGTTTTTGATTAAAACCTACGTAGACAACTAACTTGACTACAAAATATTTTTATACCCCCCACAAATGAAGTTTAGGGGGGTATATTGGAGTCGCCCTGTGGTTGGTCGGTCGGTTGGCCTGTTGTGATTTTCCTTATCCGGAGCATTACTTTAAAACTTATTGTTGGAATTTCATAAAACTTCATACGATGATACAACACATTGAGAGAAAGTGAGGTGTACAGGAGAATACTCTATTTTACGTAAATACAGAGTTATTGCCCTTTCTTACTTTTTCTTGTTCGGAGAATTACTTAATAACCAATAGATGGAATCTAATAAAACTTCATTAAATGGTAGAGCACAATGAGTGGAAGTGCAGTGTACAAGAACCATAACTCTCATTTACATAATTATTGCCCTTTGTTACTTTTTGTTGAGTGCTCTTGATAATGCAAATTATCACCTTCTAAGAAATTGTGGTTAATGTTTTGCATGCAACTACATTAGAGTCCATTAGTAACTTAAATAAGCGGTGGAATAGTCGAGCGCGCTGTCCTCCGACAGCTCTTGTTTTACTTAGAAATTATTGTTAAAGATTTGCGTGCAACTACATTAAGAGTCCATATCTTAGTAACTACTTGATGCATTCCATTGAAAGGTTATGCAACCCTATCTACCCATCACACCTATGAAAATAATCATGTTAAATAACACTATCCTGCATATAATGCAAATTATCACCCAAAAAGAAATTGTGGTTAATGTTTGCATGCAACTACATTAGAGTCCATTATCTCAGTAATTTAAATAAGCGGTGGAATAGTCGAGCACGCTGTCCTCCGACAGCTCTTGGAAAGGGTTGAATGGGAAAGTATTTAGTTGCATTGATCATAATTATTTAGAACCCTGAAAATGTTGATCTTGTCTAAACTTTTCCCCACATAAAGTCGCATTCTGATGCCTCTGATTGTTCAGACAAGCAATTTCTCCTTTTGCCACAATTTTTTCACTTTTGTTCAATAATCATACTTTCATTAACAGTAGTTTCCATACTTTTGCCATAAGAGATGTTTTCCAAGTCGTCTGCTGTAGATTTAAAAAAGCACCCACTTTAACCTGAATATTTCAGAATCTGATGTTAAAGGATCCAAAAGGACAAAAAATGTCATTATATGTATAAAGTACACAATGAAATGACATTATAAAATAATATATTGTAATAGTACATGTATTTGTAGGGTTGTGCAAAAGCAGTTTAGACACAACTTTTTTTTAATGAAAACTGTTGATATGGAAGCCATATTTTCAGATTTTGAAAAATGCATTTTTTAATGTCATACATTCAATATTAAATTTATAAAACAATTTCTGTCATAAATATAATTCAAAGCATGTTTCCATAAGGTACTGAAAAGAGTCTTACTCTCTTATACAGTCAAACTTGCGATCAGCAGCCTCCCAAGGGACATGATAAAACTGGCTTCTTAAGACAGGTGGCTGCTGATCACAAATGTCATGACTTGGTTGGTCGGTCGGTTGGCCTGTTGTGATTTTCCTTATCCGGAGCATTACTTTAAAACTTATTGTTGGAATTTCATAAAACTTCATACGATGATACAACACATTGAGAGAAAGTGTTGTGTACAGGAGAATAACTCTATTTTACGTAAATACAGAGTTATTGCCCTTTCTTACTTTTTCTTGTTCGGAGAATTACTTAATAACCAATAGATGGAATCTAATAAAACTTCATTAAATGGTAGAGCACAATGAGAGGAAGTGCAGTGTACAAGAACCATAACTCTCATTTACATAATTATTGCCCTTTGTTACTTTTTGTTGAGTGTAGAAGAATTTCAAAACTACTGGATGGAATTAATAGAACTTCATACTATGATACAACACATTGAGAGGAAGTGCAGTGAACAAGAACCATTACTCTATTTTAGCTTATTACAGATTTATTGCCGTTCGTTACATTTTCTTGTTCGTAGAATAATTTTCAAAAAGAAAAACAAAGATAACAAAACATCAAAGTAAATGCTTGTTAATAAACACTAGGATTAACTGTTAAATGAGACTGTTTTATATACAACTGCCCTTGTTATCAGGCCCAGAATTACGTTATCTTTATATATTATATACTCAATGATAAAATATAGAGATTTCCCAACTTGAGAAAGCCTATAACATGCTTTTTGTCTACTGAGCAATATCGCCTAGTGTGCGATATAGCTCACTAGCCGGATTTTCGGAACTACTTTTTAGCTCACCTATGCACGAAGTGCAAGGTGAGCTATTGTGATCACATTTTGTCCGTCGTCCATCCGTATGAGGGCAAAAACTAGGTCACTAGGTCGAATTGAAGGGAAATCTTGTTAACACTCTGGAGGCCACATTTTCAACTTGATCATGTTGAAACTTTTATCAGAATGTTTGTCTTGATGATATGTAGGTCAAGTTCGAACATGGGTCACGTCGGGTAAAAAAGTAGGTCACTAGGTCAAATTGAAGGAAAATCTTGTTAACACTCCAGAGGCCGCAATTTTTGCTTAAGCAGTTTGAAATTTTGTCAGAATGTTTGGCTTAAAAATATCTAGGTCAAGTTCGAATATGTGTTATGCTGGGTCAAAAACTAGGTCACTAGGTCAAATTGAAGGAAAGTCTTGTTAACACTTTGGATGCCGCATATTTTGCTTCAGCAGCTTGAAATTTCGTCAGAATGTTTGTCTTAAAGATATCTAGGTCAAGTTCAAATATGGGTCATATTGGGTCAAAGACTAGGTCACTAGGCCAAATTGAAGGGTAATCTTGTTAACACTCTGGATACTGCATTTTTAATTTCAGCATGATGAAACTTTATCAGAATGTTTTTCTTGATGATATGTAGGCCAAGTTCGAATATGGGTCATGCTCGGTCAAAAACTAGGTCACTAGATCAAATTGAAGGAAATTCTTGTGAACACTTTGGATGCCACATTTTTTGCTTCAGCAGCTTGAAATTTGGTCAGAATGTTTGTCGGAATTATATCTAGGTCAAGTTCGAATATGGGTCATATTGGATCAGAAACTAGGTCAATAAAGGAAAATATTGTTCAAACTCCTGAGGCCGCATTTTTAGCTCACCTATGCACGAAGTGCAAGGTGAGCTTTTGTGATCACTGAATGTCCGGCGTCCGTCGTCGTCTGTCCGTCCGTCTGTTAACAATTTCCTACAAATGACTTCTCCTACTAAACCAATGGACATATTTCAAAATAACTTCACAGGAATGGTCCTTAGGTGGTCCCCTTTCAAAGTGGTTCAAAGAATTTAATTCCAAGTAGAACTTTGGCTGTTGCGGCATCAGAAAAGGGGAAAATTGCCAAATCTTAAAAAATCTTCTTGTCCAAATGTGCTGGCCCGATTTGAAAATTATTATGCACAAATGTTCCTTAGGGCACCCTCTACCAAGATTGTTCAAATATTTCCGATCCGTTGAAAAACATGGCCGCAAGGGGGCGGGGCTTGTTTTCCTTATATGTGCATTGTTAAAACTTTAAAAAATCTTCTTGTTCAAAAGTACTGGCCAGATTTCAAAATAATTTCTCATAAATGGTCCTTAGGTGGTCCCCTTTCAAAGTTGTTCAAAGAATTTCATTCCAAGTAGAACTTTGGTTGCTGCAGCATCAGAAAAGGAGAAAATTGCCAAATCTTAAAAAATCTTCTTGTTCATAAGTGTTGGCCCGATTTAAAAATCATTTTGCACAAATGTTCCTTGGGGCACCCCCTACCAAGCTTGTTCAAATATTTCCGATCCGTTGAAAAACATGGCCGCAAGGGGGTGGGGCTTGTTTTCCTTATATGTGCATTGTTAAAACTTTAAAAATCTTCTTGTCCAAAAGTACTGGCCAGATTTCAAAATAACTTCACAGAAATGGTCCTAAGGTGGTCCCTTCTACCAAGGTTGATCAAATAATTCCGATCCGTTGAAATACATGGCCACCAGGGGGTTGCTTGTTTTCCTTATATGTATAGAGTAAAAACTTTGAAAACTATTGAAGTTCTATTAAATCAGGTGAGCGATATAGGGCCATCATGGCCCTCTTGTTTTTTTATTCATTTTCAATGTTTCATTCAGAGTACAAAATTCCGTTCCGTTCCGCTCTCGTTCAAATCAAAATCATGCTCCGATCACTTACCGTTCAGATTGTCAATTTCATGATTTTCTTAACTGTAGGACTGTACCGAAAATGTATGCAGTGCATTCCTGTTTTTAGCTCACCAATGCACGAAGTGCAAGGTGAGCTTTTGTGATCGCTCACCGTCCGTTGTCGTCGTCGTCCGTCCGTTCACATTTTCCTACAAACGACTTCTCCTACACCAATTAACCAAATTCAAAATAATTTTACAGGAATGTTCCTTGGGTGGGTTGCGCGCTAAATGACCTTAGCTGTCGATGCGCCATAAAACAATATACATTCATTCATTCATTCCTTGGGTGGGTCTCTTTCAAACTTGTTCAAAAAAAATTCTTGTCTGAAGGTAGAAGGCCCATGCCTTTGATATTTAGTATGTAGCATCATCTAGTGAACCTCTACCAAGATTGTTCAAATTATAGCCCTGGGGTCAAAAATGACCCCTCCCCGGGGGTCACTTGTTTAACATAGACTCATATAGGGGAAAAACTTTAAAAATCTTCTTGTTTAAAAGTAGAAGGCCCATGCCTTTGATATTTGGTATGTAGCATCATCTAGTGAACCTCTACCAAGATTGTTCAAATTATAGCCCTGGGGTCAAAATGACCCCTCCCGTGGGTCACTTGTTTAACATAGACTCAAATAGAGGAAAAAACTTTAAAAATCTTTTTCAGGGCTCGCGCTGTCGTTCGCCACCTGAGCCATTGGCTCAGGAATGAACAAATTGGCTCAAGAAAAACATGGCTCAAGCCCTGTTTCATAAGAAATTATTGGCGAAAAATCTGCATTGTAAAATCTTACGTAATTTCATTACCAGAAGTTACTCCGAGTTGATAAAATCAATAGTCTGGTCTACGTAACTGACTGGTTCACGGATGTAGACGATATCGTGTGTCCCTATTGTGTAAATTATCGGGTAAAATAATTTAAACCAGTCAATGTGTGTATAGTGTTTGTGTACAATGTCAAACTGTTGACATAAGCACGATTACGGAGAGTGGATATTTTAAACAAACTGCTTTAATTTGTTTACAGTTAAAGACTGACCAATTACGTATTAATTTTCTTGATTGAAAACTTAAAACAAGTCACTATAATTGACCGTGACCTAATGCGTAAATCTGTAAATTAGCAGCAATTAAAGGCCGGTAGATTTTGATGTTTGTCGGCGATTAAATTATGATCAATTGAAAACACCAAACAAAATAATTATAAATCGAAATCACTATATAGGTTTACCAATACTGTACCACAGAATCAATTGCCGAAATTGCTTCTAAGCGCTCACTTGAATGTTTTGACAATCCTCCTTCTAAAAAAGTTGAGCTTTCAACATGCAGATAATTTTAAGAAAACTGGAAATGTGGCAATACGTGGTTGCGATATGAATCAACCTCAAAGTCAATGTTTTGTGACCTCTGTTTAAAAATTGAAAAGTCAAATACGTTCACCATGGGATGCACTGTCCTCAAAAGAGATTCAGTCTCGAAACATGCGAAATGCAAAGGTAATATACTTGAATAAAAACAATGTAAATAATGTTATATAAATAGATTATGCTATGTGACAAATGTAAATAATGTATTCTAAATATATTGTGCTATGTGACAAATAAAGTAATGAAAGCATAATTGATTTAGTTCCCTTTTTTTTTAAAATAAAGTTATTATGAATAACATAATGTTTGCAGTAAAATCCTCATCTAAATGAACATTTAGTTAAATGTGAACTATGTTAAGGTTTTTTGTCTCTATCAACTATTTTTTATGGCTCATATATATATGTCTCAAAAATGGCTCAAGATTTTGTAAAATTGCTCAAGCATTGGCTCAAACTTTTTTTCAGCCAGGGCCGGCCCTGCTTTTTGTCTAAAAGTAGAGGGCCCAGGCCTTTGATATTGGCAATGTAGCATCATCTAGTGGACCTTTACCAAGAGTGTTCAAATTATAGCCCTGGGGTCAAAATGACCCCTCCCCTGGGGTCTATTGTTTAACATAGACTCATATAGGGGAAAAACTTAAAAAAACTTCTTGTCTAAAAGTAGAGGCCCTAGGCCTTTGATATTTGGTATGTAGCATCATTTAGTGGACCTTGTTCAAATTATAGCCCTGGGGTCAAAAATGACCCCTCCCCGGGGGTCACTTGTTTTTCATAGACTCATATAGGGGAAAAAACACTGAAAACTTTTTAAGTTTGATTAAATCAGGTGAGCGATATAGGACCATCATGGTCCTCTTGTTTTCCAAAATGCACATACAATACACAATGTTCTGTCCTCGTCCAATAGGGGACTTATGTATTGCTTGCCCTACGACATTAACTTATTCTTTTTATTTTTAGACCTGTACATGAATGTAGCAGTCCTGTCAAAAACAACACGGTGTTGAAACACTTGTAAATTCCTGAGGGAACAGTGGGAGATGTGGGGTAAGTGCCAACACTGTACATGGAAATGCCTGAGAGAACAGTTGGAGATGTGGGGTAAGTGCCAACACTACATGGAAATGCCTGAGAGAACAGTGGGAGATGTGGGGTAAGTGCCAACAATGTACACAGTTCATCATGTGCCAACACAATTTTAGACTTCATCCAACTTTAGGAAGCAGTTGAAAGGCACATGGTGATACATTTGCAACAGCCTGTGGGGACTACTTAAAATATTATAGCAAATGAGATATTGTTTATTACATTAGCAATGCATGCCTCCTTTTTCCACAAAGTTTAACAACTCCATTTTATGTCCATACAACTGGAACTGCCTTGGTGGTGTAGTGGTAGAGTGACCACCTCGGGTGCAGGAGGCCATGGGTTCGACCCCCAGCCGCATACCATATAATTTAGAAATGGTAATCTTGGCGCTCAAGGTTGCCGGGTTAGTATTACACTGACTGGCTTGTGTCGGAATAAATGAGCGAGTAGTACTGGTAACTTACACAGGAAACACCATGATATAACTGAAAAATCAATCAATCAACCATACAACTGTGTACATTACTTGTACTCCAATATAGTACTTGCTAGAAAAGGATTGGTCACACACAGAACATACAATTCTCTTATTTACAGTTCTGTTTGTACGGTAAACATTGTTTTGTCTACATAAAGATAAAACATGCTTGAAATATTTCTGACATAATTTATTTTTACTCGGTAATTCTGTCATCCATGAAGCATTCACACCGATGTATCCCCATTGGCATTATCTATCAGATTACATGATTGTCAAAGTTAATTGAATAGATAATCTTGTTCATGTCACTGTAAGTGTTACATATTATTGTGTTCTTGTTTACAAAGAGACATATAGCGTAGGTGTTAGTTAGATTTATGAAAATATCTGGACAAGTTTTAAGATTGAAATCATACTTTTCTTTCTCTCTCTCTCTCTCACTCTCTCCTCTCTCTCCCTCTCTCTCTCCCTCTCTCTCTTTTGTATTAATACTCATGTACCTGTCTGTTATAGTTATAATGTTCATGTTATGTTATGTTATGTTATGTTATGTTATAATGCTGGTACATGTGTATAGAGACAATATTCAAACAAATTGACTGTTTCCAGTTTAACAACCATGTGTGGATTTGAAATTCAGAATATAAATATGATTATAGTGGGGTGTGTGACGTTTATGGACTTAATTAGTGGTAATCAAAGATAATAAAATTCACACTGAACCCTTTTTGTATACACCTATATTTTTGTTCCATGTTTTTCAGAAAGGGTTTTCTTCATGTGATCAGATCTATCTGTACAAGTGAACAGGTCTGGCTAAAGTTATACTAGACCTGACATGTACACATGCCTAGATAGACATTTTTGAAAATGAAATGATTGCTCTGACATGATGACAAGTTTTTGCTTTAAAAGTAATGCTTTCAAACGTTCTCTACTGCAGAACAGAGCAGAATATATTTTTATTACACGTAAATTTACAGTCTCTATACGCTCGTTTTGAAAAAACAGATCGTATTAAAGTTTTACCTGCGGCGTACGGGCGGGCTGGTGGGCAGGCATCGTCCAGTATGTTGTTAGCTAAATAACTTCAGAATGCGTATTGGCATAATATCTTGGACAAGTTTGATAACTAGCCATATCGCTTTAGTCAATCAAGAGTTATCGCCCTTTAATTATAGAAATTACCTAAAATGGTCTTGTCAGCTGAATAAGTTAAGAAGCCTTTGTCCCATCATCACCAAATTTAGTCAGAATGTGTATTGGCAAAATATCTCTGACACGTTTGATTACCAGCCATATCGCTTCATTCACTGGAGAGTTATTGCCCTTTAATTATAGAAATTACCTCTAATTGGTCTTGTCCTGTCAATTACTTTTGAAACTTTTATCCAATCATCACCAAATTTAGTCAGTCATTCTTTCCGATGATTGCCAAAAGTCATTGTGGTAGTCAGTTGCCTGTGAAGATTATGTTTGGCACTGGTCAAGAAAGCCAGAAACACACGTTGGGTTAATATAACTTGAATGCCTTTGAGGTTAGAAGTTGATCTGTCGGGTTCAGATAGACATCTTGTTAGCTCGTCTATTCGAAGAAAATGAAGAGCTGTTACAGTCACTTGTATGTAGGCGTGAGCATCAGCGTTGGCATCAGCATGGGCATTGTAGCTTTAGTTAAAGTTTTGCATGCAAGGTATACTATCATGGAAAAATCTCATTTACCACAAATGATATTGACTTGAGACTTCATTCATGTCTTTAGGGGGTGTGAGAAATTCAAGTTAAATAACTCTTGAATGAATTTAGTACAAGTTATGGCTTTGTTTGACTTTTAAAATTTGGTTAAAGTTCTGCATGCAAGGTACTATCATGCACATATCTCTCTCAGTAACCACTCACAGGATTGCTTTGAAACTTCACAAACTTTTGGACATCATCAAATGACATTGCAGGACAAGTCCCAAGACATCAGATTTTGATACAATTATGCCCCTTTTTGGACTTAGAAACTTCGGTTAAAGTTTTGCATGAAAGGTACTATCATGGATATATCTAGGTAACCACTTATGATATTGATTTGAAACTTCATTCATGTCTTCAGGGGTGTCAGACAGTCAAGTTAGATAACACTTGTATGAATTTAATACAAATTATGGCCCTTGTTTGACTTTAAATATTTGGTTAAAGTTTTGCATGCAAGGTACTATCATGCACATATCTCAGTAACTACTCTGGGATTGATTTAAAACTATAATATAGTCTTTGAAATGTATCAAACAATCAGGTTAGGTAACTCCTGACTGAATTTAATATAAAAATATGGCCCTTGTTGAAGTCAAAAATTTGGGTTTTGAATGCGAGGCCTTTTTTCACTAACGGCATATGCTATTTAAACGACTTATCCAACTTCATTTATAATACTATACCGTCAAGCCACTATCTCGGTCATAACTGTTGACTTTAGTATGAAATGGCCAAAGAGTCTAGCATGCTGTCTTGCGGACAGCTCTAGTGATATTTACTGTATATGCGATGCAACTTTGGAATCTCAACTGAGGACTTAAATCAACCTAAACTTCAACAAACTCACTAAAGTCATCATCATCCTTATTGTCATCAGTGTACAAATCATCCTTATCATTGGTAACGTATGTCTTGAAGTACTTTGGGCGTTACTTTGTAAAACTTATTAATTAATGAAGTTCAACAAGTCTGTGACTAACACAATATTTAATATTAAATTTTCACACATGATGCCATTCTGACATATTGCACATCTAACAATATCAATTTGTATTAGTCATTTAAGTTGCGGCAAGTTTGAACAAGATATTTAAGTAAATGTCCCATTAGGGCAAAGCGACCGTAATCTCAATGCAACACCATTGCTACTACCATATCTTCCCCTATGGTCCTGGCAGAGAGGATCCAACCGGTTCTATCTGTCTTCTCTTGGCCCTCATTCTCGTCCAAAGAGTCTGATCTTGGCAGCACCTACACAATGTAGTTCTCACGCTGGCTTATGTCTTCTGTACCAGAGGGCGGGTCTCAGACCTCTTATATACTGCAGCTTTTCAATATTCATAATTTCCCTTATTGACCAAGCTTCACATTGGAGATTCCTATTTGACACCTCCCAGTATAGATATCCGGCCAATATCAACATGGCACCACAGATATGTGCTTTTCTTTCTTCTATAATTTATTCCTTTACTCAACAGTGTTCTGGCCATGACATTACAAATACTACTTTTCACGCAATTAATGCTCCTTGTGCCTATTTTGATGATAAAATCATCACCATTTATCAGGTCCTATGTTGTTTGAGATATGACCAGAAATACTATTGGTATGCTCCCAGCATGATTAATGTGTATTGTACATGTCACAGGGTCAATCACATGCAGAACTGGTAGATAAATGAACTCTCCATCGTTATGGGAAAGGTTTGAAATTTACCCTTAACAGGTATTCAATGGTTTCTCAGTCAGGCTCATTGGACTTTTCAATCTGTCGTTATTTCCCATTGGGTGTTTCCGGTTAACCTTTTCATGTTCATGTTTATCAAGATTGTTCAACAAGATTCCAATTTACCAATTTGACGATCTGCTCGAATAGTAGCATTCGCTAACTTTTCATGGAAATTTTAAATTCATTTCTGCAGAGTTTTTATTCTGCTTAACATATTTAGAAAAATGTTCTATGGTACTTTTACACTTGCAACGCCATATGGTTTATCACCTTAAAATCTTTGAATGCCTCAATACACTCTTTGATTATTTGGTTCATCTTGGACTTTGCTGATTTTGGATTAAACATTTTTCAAACAAATCTTCTTGTAAAAGGTTTACTAGTTCGATATCACACTTATTTTGCTTTTAGGAAACTATGTCAGCTTGACATTTCACTCGTCAGTGCCTGTTTAGCTCTCTATAAGTTGTAAAAACGTCTTTACAACTTCAACTAGTCTTATCGTCATGAAAATCAGCATCCTTTATGACAACAGAGATAAACTCTTGTCTTCACAAATTACTTAAATATATTATGTGCCTGATTGATCATGGCCAATTTCTGTTATTCAATAGAGAATCATAATAATATTCCCATACAATTCATCCACATTATCAGGTGAAATTTGGCTGGTGTTAATGCTTATTAATTTTTGTAACATGAACTCATACTTTATTGTGAATGGAAGATTTGGTAAAGATAGATCTGTTGGTGATTATACATTTATAAGCAGTAATGGGTGTAGTGTTGTTGATTACTTTGTTGTATCAAAAAAAATGTCATAAACTGTTTATTTGATTTTTCTATTGAAACTGTATAAGTGATCATTTGCCTATAAGTCTATCATTGAATGTTCAGTGTAATGGGTCTTTGTTAAATACAGATACTATCCATCAAAGAGCTAATACAAATGAGCATTCAGATGGGAAGAGTTTTTATGCATTCAGTAATTCAGACATTTTAGATTATCAGTTTAAATTGTCAGATTCTTTTGATAAAGGGTCATTTCATACATTAGAACATATATTTTTTTGATACAAGATGATCCTAGTATTGATAGTGTTTTAACATACTTTGAAAACATTGTAAAGCAATGTAGTGATTCTTTTAAAAAAGTTAAATCGGGAAAGAGAGGTCGAATATTTAATACAAATAAATCTTGGCATGATAAAGATTGCAACGAAATGAAGAGTCTAAAAAACACAGCATTAAGAAATTTCCGTAAGCATAAATCTGACGACTCTTTAACTGACTATATTATATCTAAACAATCATATAAGTCCATATGTAAACGGAAAAAACATGAACACCGAATACAATGTATAAAAAATATTGATAGTAAAATGTATGATGCTAAACAATTTTGGCAAATGGTGAAATCAGTGTCTGATAAGCCATATAATTCAGTTGATATTTCAATTGACAGATGGTTTAGTCATTTCACGGATGTTTTTTCTACATTTGATTCGGTAGAGGATAGCGAGTTTGATGATAATTTTAATTCTAATGTTGATTTAGAAAATGACACAGACTATAACATTTTTAATGGTGATATAACTGACGATGACATTATTAATGCGGTAAAAGATCTTAACCCTTTCCCTCATACAACATTTCTACAGCAGACGACTTTGAACATATTTTGTCAAAAAATAGAAAATCTCTATAAATTCAATGGATAACCTATGACTAAAAGTGGAAAACATTGTGGAAAAAGAAGAAATTGCTCGTTTTGAGCAATTTCTTCTTTTGTCACTATGTTTTCAAAAAGCCGTCTGCTGCAGAGGCGTCAGAAAGCGTATATATGAGGGAAAGGGTTAATGTGGGTAAGGCAGGTGTTGGCAATTTAGTGGTAAATCACTTTAAATATGGAATACAAGTCTTATTGCCTTATATAAGGTTGCTATTTAATAGATTATTCAGAACTGGTGAGTACCCAGGAGCTTGGTCTCAATCGGTTATTATACCACTACATAAACAAGGCAATATCAACGATCCAGATAATTACAGGGGTATCACATTGATTGATTGTTTTAGTAAACTTTACATCAGCATACTCTCCAGTAGGGTAACATTTTTTGTTAACGCTTATGATAAAATAACTGAATCTCAGGCAGGCTTTCGACAGGGTTATTCTACAGTCGACAATGCTTTTATACTTCAAGCAGTTTTTAATAAATGTCTTTGCAAAAAGGGGAAAAAATTATATGTTGCCTTCATAGACTTTAAAAAAGCCTTTGATTCTGTTAACAGGTCAAAATTATTTACAGCCCTACGGCAACACGGTTTAAAGGGCAATTTGCTTAAATCTATTTCTGGCATTTATAAAGTTGTTAAAGCTCGTGTTAAAGATACAAATACTGATGATTTATCTAGTGCATTTAGTTGTCCAGTTGGTTTACGCCAAGGCTGTAAGTTAAGCCCTGTATTATTTTCACTTTTTATAAATGACCTTGAAGCTGCTATTAGAAATAGTGGCTCTCGGGGGATTCAACTGTATCCTGATATGATAGAAATATTCTCCTTAATGTTTGCTGATGATGTTGCGTTAATGAGTGACACGGTTATTGGTCTCCAGATGCAACTCAATGCCTTACACAAGTACTGCACTGATTGGCAGCTGGAGGTCAATACAAAGAAAACGAAAATTGTCATATTTAGAAATGGGGGGAGAATTTCTAAAAAAGAGCATTGGATTTATAATAGTAATCAAATTGAAATAGTTAACTTTTTCTCATATGTTGGTATTTGTTTTACAAGTAATGTATCATCGTACAAGATGGCTGAATATATGGCGGGGAAAAGTAAGAAAGTTTTAGTTTGTCTTTTAAAAAATCTACAAAGTGTCTTACCACTGTCTTATGAAACTTTTTTCAAAATTTTTGATGCCAAAATTACCCCAATATTATTATACGGGTCAGAGCTTTGGGGTCTAAAAAGAATGGAAACCGTAGAGAGAATTCATATATATGCCTGCAAACGCTATATGCATGCCCCACAAAATTCAATAAATTATGCCATATTAAGCGATTGTGGAAGATTCCCGCTATATATATCGGCATCTAAACGATGTATCAAATATTGGTTAAAAATTCTATGCATGCCTTATGATAGATATGTTAAAAAGTGTTATCTTATGCTGAAATTACTAGATGAAAATGGGCATCAAAATTGGGTTACAGATGTGAAAAATAATCTTTTTATGAATGGTTTTGGTTATGTTTGGGAGAGTCAACTTGTAACAAACAAAAAACACTTTCTCGTATCTTATGAAAGAAAGTTGAAAGACCAGTTCTACCAAATATGGCATGACTTCTGCAGTAATAGTAGTAAACTGTCTTACTATTGCTACTTTAAACCTAATTTTGCTGCTGAATCATACTTGTCATTAATTGATTTAGGTAAATTTAGGAAAGCTCTTTCAACATTTAGAACATCTGCTCATGATCTTATGATAGAAAAGGGACGCCATTTAGGAATTGAAAGAAACCTCACTGATACTGTCTGTTCTGTAATAATGTTATTGAATGTGAATTTCACTTTGTTCTGGTATGTCCTCTTTATAAAGAATTGCGCTTCAAATACATCCCTCAGAAACTGTACTTACACCCAAATTTAAATAAATTGTTCATACTGATGGCAAGTACTGATAAAGAAATAATTAGAAATCTTTCAATGTTTATCTTTTATGCCTCGAAGAAGAGAACAGTTGAAATTAAGTTAGTTTCAAACCATAACAACACATGATGTAATTATTGTTATGTAGTTTATATGTATGTATATGGGCCGGTGGCCTTGTAATACAAAATAAAATTGAAATTGAAACTCAGGGTCATCTCTACATTGCAATTGCTAGAACCAAGTAGACTGATAGATTGGGGTTCGCCCTAAATACTTGTAGCCATTTTTAGGGAATGCTCTAATATGCTTTTCTGAAATATTATCAAAGTATGGTTGAGCTATTTTAAAGATCTATAGGAAATTCTTTATTGTATTTTACCCTATTGTTAACCAGTTAAGTCTTCAGACAAGTGATATGTTTATACCTAGAATCCTCAGGACCCCTTCTGGCTTGAAATTTCTGAAGACAATTATAATCAAAGTGCTAATCGCACTTATGAGCGATGGACCTTCATTACATCAACGCCATGACTGCAAAAATTCATTCTCTATTGTCCAGTCTGCCCTGAGTAAAGCTTCTGTATGAAGGAAAGGGTTAACCCTTACAGTGCTGAATTGTTTTTTCCAATACCTATCCCATCTACTGAATATTTTTCTTGAAATTCTCTTGTAGAAGGGTATGTTCATATATGCACGATTTATGCGGTTAATACTTGAATAAGTTTTTTGTTCGATATATATTTACCATCCTTTTGAGTCAGATTTTTCAAATTGTTGATATATTTGACAGGTGAGAGAGAACAGGGGAGAAAAAAAAATTACAAAAAAATATATTGTTTACCGAAATTACCTACAATCAATAACACAAATGTTTACACTAAAACAATAACATAACCAGAAGTCACCTTAGAATGGGTAAGTTTATGAAATGTTCATGCAAATTCAATCATTTGGATCGTTATTTCAAAAAACATGCATGCACAAATATTTTTGCCGTCCACCAATTATGAAAATCGGGATGATTCGTAAGAATAAATCAAGTATACATCGCTTGGAAAATCTCGATCATTATCAAACTGGTAAGAATGAAACAAAGAAAACTATCCTACATACAAATTCACCATGACTGATACGTGGGATCATTTAAATTCCTCTTTCAAGGCGAATTTCCAAACATGCATGCAAAAATATTTTTGTCGTCAACCATTTTGAAAATTGGGACGATTCGCAAGAATTAACCCCCAAGTAACAGTACAGATAGCCCACCATACAATTAAGTGTTCGGAGAGTTCTCTCATCACATTTTATTCTTATGTATGTTCTGTGTTATGCCCCAATAGAATGTATGACGTCAGCGGAAATCCATTTTTTGTTTTTACGAAGTCAATTAAATAACCACTTCTAGGTTGATTAATGTATAAATACCTTATATGTATACATAATTGTTCCGATGGAACAGTTAAAATTCAATTTAAAATCCATGAAAAACACACTTGTCCAACAGTCACACTACAAATGGAGGACGAACATGGGTGATAACTATTTAGTTTTTAATAGTCAATACTCCTAAATTTATTTTAACCGCATTTTGACGTCAATCTCCCCATTGTTTTAATAGTGGTTTGCAATTGTCAGAGGGAAACTATGCTTTTTATGCCTTCTGGCAAGGGTAAACCCATAACTATGATGAAAAGGTTGTGCTGTGCAAATTGTTACAAATCTGATTTGTTTCAATCAAGGATTTTTTAAATGAATTTTTCTTAGACTGTCACACTTTTGTGTTTATTTTTTCTTTGTCAATGTTTATAAATTATATTAATGAAGGTTTTTACACCATTAGGTGGGGAAAGGAAATCAGAGAGGTCAATGTTATATACTACATCTTCTCTGAACCTCCTTTTAAGTACAGCACAGACCTTTTCATTTCGTATTTTTGTATATATATGCTTTTTTACATTTTAAACCTTTTAATTTAATGAGAGCTCTTCGAATCAATATACTATTATGGTGACATTTAGTAATTTATGTATGAACTTTTAAATAATAAAACTTTTTACGCTTGACCCTTTTCCACACAAGAGCACTCTGCAGCAATCTAGAAACTCTTCCTATGTTAGGGTATAATAAATTAATTCTGAGAACATGGAAGGAAAAGTAGGAGTGACTTGTGGGGGAGAGGGTTAACCAAAAGGAAAGCCCTCCTGGTTGGATGCAGAAAATTAGATCTATAAAGCTACTTTCCGGCTCTCTCGGCCTACATCAAATGGATCATTTTTTAGTTCATTTTTGGCCGAGCTTGGGTCGGTAAACAGATTGAAATTTGGACCAATCAGGAGGGTTTTAACAAACAGGCATATCCTTATGGTAGTGGGAGTGAAGGGTGTCTTTGCTGTAGAGGGTGACAGAGTTAAGCTTTGTCGCCCTTTGCAGGAATGTCACCATTTCCTTCCACCTGTATACGGGGCTCCCGGTTGGACGAAATTTAACGCTTCACTACATGGCTTACATCCTAATTGGTTTCTCTCAACTCTTCGAGCTAGGACATGAAAACGGATTGAAATTTCGTAGAATGGGGAGGCTTGTAATATAAAAACTTATTTATGATACAACCAGATTTTAAAAACTAAACAATGTTTATTTCAAAACATTGATATATAATTATACCCGGAGGTAATATGAATTTTAATATATTGTACATATGGTAAAGAATTTTTAACTGTGGCCCTGATAAATTTTTGACAGGAGAGATATTGGTGGTGTTGTTTTTAGAAATCCTTTTTTAAACCTCTGGGTAGTATAGTCATTTAATATATAGGAAAAACAACAGCACATAGCTAATCATTTATAGTATAATTTAATAAATAGTAAATATAAATAACCCTTGTCCTTGGTCCATATTTTTAAACAAATGGTTAAGACAAAGACAATAGCTGCTCGCCAAATAGTTAATTCTGAACGACGAGGGTAAAAAATAACAAAGAATAATAATAAGTCTTTCTAAGATATTCCACCAGAATGCTCAAAATGCATCTATTTTCTCTGTCTCATATTTTCTAGAGCAATGGCTTTATATCGCTTGATGAACTTCTGTATACTGTATATCCATATAGTAATTAGGGAGATAGAACGATTTTGTGCATTTTATAGGTGATTAGTTGGACAATTATAATTTGATATAACAGCTATTTGTAATCAACATATGTCTGTTGACTCTTTTCAACTTGCAGACGCATTTTGACAAGCATGCGGAAGACGCTTGAACATATTTTTTGCCCCATGTGGTTCTGGGGCGTGCCTGAATTGCACAAGAATTGGGACCACTGCCCACCCCTTGCATGATCGTATGTTGCGACTGATAGGGGTCTAACATGAATCTGGAGTATCTGCATCTCTGATTCTCCAGCAGTTGTTAAGTTTCTGGATCCATACCCCATATTTTTATCTCGATGTACATGAAATGTGAATCCAGCAACTTTTCTCCTGTCATGGCGCCATATAACCTTAATTGTGTTGCGGTGCCGTAAAACACAACTAAATTAAATGAAAATATTTCGTCATAACCTATGACTGAAAGTGGAAAAAATTGTGGCTAAAGGAGAAATTGCTTGTTTTGAGCAATTTCTTCTTTTGTCACTATGTTTTCAAAAAGCCGTCTGCTGCAGAAGCATCAAAAAGCGTCTATATGAGGGAAAGGGTTAAGTAAAAAAAAATTGAGAGGACTTTCTTGATTGTATTATATAAACTATTGTTAAGAAGGGTTAAGTCTCTTCAAACATGTGATCTCTCTCTCTCTCTACATTTTTTTGTTCATTTCCTCTTTACATTTTTGTATAATTTTATTACATAGATATAATTATTATATAATTTCATAAATATTTTTATTCTTGAATCTCTGCACGCTAAACTAGTGTCATCTGCAGCACTTGAAAAATATTTTCTATTGTCTAGAAAGAATCTGATCTTCAAACTTTTTGGATCACGAGTCAACTCCATGTTATGTGGGGCGTGATCTGGATCCAAACTGATTGCATTGTTCACCATAAACGGTTGACGAAATCTGCCGTTTTAGCGTGCATGGAGTCAAGTACTAAAACAAATTACTTAATGAATTACTACCACAAAATAGTGTAAGGTTGAAAGGGGGAAAAATAAATAAATAAAAAAAGACCGAAAAAAAAGACCACAAAAAAAGGCAAAAAAGAGGTAAAAAAAAAAAAATAAAAAAAAAAAAAAGACCCAAAAAAAAAACGGCAAAAAAAAAGAACCCCAATACTAGACAAAGTAGTTCTAAGTTATTTGTGGTGAAAGTCTTGACTCATTAGTTCTTCAGGTGTGAAAATTGTACAATTGCATGCTAGGCAAATTTTTACTGCCTGACTCTAGAATTAAGTTTTACATTATGAAATTCCAATTTTCTATTACTCATGTATATTTCGAAACTGGGTGTCCCGGGTTTCGATTCCTAGTCGCAGCATATCGGTCATGTTAGAGTGCCCTTGGGCAAGGCACATTTTCTAGCGTAGTACTGGTTTGTTTACCCAGGGATCACAAATAAGTGAACTGTCGTATGACTGAATGTGGAAAACAGTGACTAAAGGAGAAATTGCTCGTTTTGATCAATTTTTCTTTTGTCACTGTTTTCAAAAGGCCGTCTTCTGCAGAGGCATCAAAAAGCTTCTATATGAAGGAAAGTGTTAATTACTGTTTTCCTTAAAAGATAGCCCATACAATTAAGTGTTCGGAGAGCTCTCTCATCTCATTTGATTCTTATGTATGTTCTGTGTTATGCCCCAATAGAATATATGACGTCAGCAGCATTTTTTGTTTGTTTTTACGAATCATGATTTACAGTGATTTCACATAAATCCAAAGTCAATTAAATAACCACTCTTAGGTTGATTAATGTATAAATACCTTATATGTCTCGTGGTTTAATCCAACTATGTAATTGTTATGATGGAACAGTTAAAATTCAATTTAAAATCTATGAAAAACGCACGTGTCCAACATACACTACAAATGGAGGATGAACAAGGGAGATAACTTTTTATTTTTTAATAGTCAATACTCCCAAATTTATTTTAACCGCATTTTGACGTCAATCTCCCCATTGTTTTAATAGTGGTTTGCAATTGTCAGAGGGAAACTATGATTTTTATGCCTTCTGGCAAGGGTAAACCCATAACTATGATGAAAAGGTTGTGCTGTGCAAATTGTTACAAATCTGATTTGTTTCAATCAAGGATTTTTTAAATGAATTTTATCTAGACTGTCACACTTTTGTGTTTATTTTTTCTTTGTCAATGTTTATAAATTATATTAATGAAGGTTTTTACACCATTAGGTGGGGAAAGGAAATCAGAGAGGTCAATGTTATATATTCATCTTCTCTGAACCTCCTTTTAAGTACAGCACAGACCTTTTCATTTCGTATTTTTGTATATATATGCTTTTTTACATTTTAAACCTTTTAATTTAATGAGAGCTCTTCGATTCACTTCCCGATGTCGTCTAAAAAGCAATATACTATTATGGTGACATTTAGTAATTTATGTATGAACTTTTAAATAATAAAACTTTTTACGCTTGACCCTTTTCCACACAAGAGCACTCTGCAGCAATCTAGAAACTCTCCCTATGTTAGGGTATAATAAATTAATTCTGAGAACATGGAAGGAAAAGTAGGAGTGACTTGTGGGGGAGAGGGTTAACCAAAAGGAAAGCCCTCCTGGTTGGATGCAGAAAATTAGATCTATAAAGCTAATTTCCGACTCTCTCTGCCTACATCAAATGGATCATTTTTTAGATCATTTTTGTCGGTAAACGCATTGAAATTTTGACCAATCAGGAAAGTTTTAACAAACAGGCATATCCTTATGGTAGTGGGAGTGAAGGGTGTCTTTGCTGTAGAGGGTGACAGAGTTAAACTTTGTCGCCCTTTGCAGGAATGTCACCCTTTCCTTCCACCTGTATAAAATATTACGGGGCTCCCGATTTGACGAGATTTTATGCGTCACTACATGGCTTACATCCTAACTGGTTTCTCTCGACTCTTCGAGCTCGGACATGAAAACAAATTGAAATGGGGAGGCTTGTAATATAAATACTTATCTATGATACAACCAGATTTTAAAAACTAAACTATGTTTATTTCAAAACATTGATATATAATTATACCTGGAGGTAATATGAATTTTAATATATTATAATATTATACTCAAATGATAAAATATAGAGATTTCCCAACTTGAGAAAACCTATAACATGCTTTTTGTCTACTGAGCAATATCGCCTAGTGTGCGATATAGCTCACTAGCTGGATTTTCGGAACTCTTTTTTTAATCTCTAATTTAAACACTTAACACTTTATTTCCATGATGAACAGTTAAATAATCCAGAATTGCACTTTTAAATACGCAAATAATAGCTTGAATCGACATGACACATTTATTTCAATCAATGTACACATTTCTCCGCTTCTGAGCTAAAAATAAATGAGCTGCACAGGGGTATTGTCGTTTAATAACGAAAATTATCGCCGAGTATATAATATATAGTTTAATAAACATTGTTTTCATGATTTGGGAGTTAAATCCCTCTTGAAAGAGATTCTTGCATATAAAAACTTGTTCGCTATGACGCACTCGTTTTTATATCGCAAGAATCTCTTTCACTTGGGATTTAAATTCCGTATCATGAAAACAATGTTAATTAAACTCTATATATTGTACATATGGTAAAGAATTTTTAACTTGTGGCCCTGATACATTTTTGACAGGAGAAATACCGGTGGTATTGTTTTTAGAAATCCTTTTTTAAACCTCTGGGTAGTATAGTCATTTAATATATAGGAAAAGCAACGGCATATAGCTAATCATTTATAGTATAATTTAATAAATAGTAAATATAAATAACCCTTGGTCCTTGGTCCATATTTTTAAACAAATAGTAAGACAAAGACAATAGCTGCTTGCCAAATAGTTAATTTTGAATGGCGAGGGTAAAAAAATAACAAAGAATAATAAATAAGTCTTTCTAAGATATTCCCCCAGAATGCACAAAATGCATCTATTTTCTCTGTCTCATATTATCTAGACCGATGGCTTTATATCGCTTGATGAACTTTTGTATACTGTATATCCATATAGTAATTAGGGAGATAGAATGATTTTGTGCATTTTATAGGTGATTAGTTGGACAATTATAATTTGACATAACAGCTATTTGTAACCACCATATGTCTGTTGACTTTTTTCAACTTGCAGACGCATATTGTCAAGCATGCGGAAGACGCTTGAACATATTTTTTGCCCCATGTAGTTCTGGGGCGTGCCTGAATTGCACAATAATTGGGACCACTGCCCACCCCTTGCATGATCGTAAGAGGCGACTGATAGGGGTCTAACGTGAATCAGGAGTATCTGCATCTCTGATTCTCCAGCAGTTGTTAAGTTTCTGGATCCATACCCCATATTTTTATCTCGATGTACATGAGATGTGAATCCAGCAACTTTTCTCCTGTCATGGCGCCATATAACCTTAATTGTGTTGCGGTGCCGTAAAACACAACTAAATTAAATGAACATATTTCGTCATAACCTATGACTGAAAGTGGAAAAAATTGTGGCTAAAGGAGAAATTGCTTTTTGAGCAATTTCTTCTTTTGTCACAATGTTTTCAAAAAGCGTCTGTGAGGGAAAGGGTTAAGTAAAAAAAAATTGAGCGGACTTTCTTGATTGTATTATATAAACTATTGTTAAGAAGGGTTAAGTCTCTTCAAACATGTGATCTCTCTCTCTACATTTTTTTGTTCATTTCCTCTTTACATTTTTGTATAATTTTATTACATAGATATAATTATTATATAATTTCATAAATATTTCTATTCTTGAATCTCTGCACTCTAAACTAGTGTCATCTGCAGCACTTTAAAAATATTTTCTATTGTCTAGAAAGAATCTGATCTTCAAACTTTTTGGATCACGAGTCAACTCCATGTTATGTGGGGCGTGATCTGGATCCAAACTGATTGCATTTTTCACCATAAACTGTTTACGAAATCTGCCATTTTAGCGTGCATGGAGTCAAGTACTAAAACAAACTAATGAATGAATTCCTACCACAAAATACTGTCAGGTTGAAAGGGGGAAAAAAAAAAGGCAAAAAAGACCACCAAAAAAGGCAAAAAAGACCAACAAAATAAGGCAAAAAAGACCCAAAAAAAGGCATAAAAGACCAAACAAATAAGGCAAAAAAGAAGTCAAAAAAAAAAAGAAAAAGACCAAAAACATAAAAAAAAAAGAACCCCAATACCAGACAAAGTAGTTCTTAGTTATTTGTGGTGAAAGTCTTGACTCATTAGTGTAGTACACTATGTTCTTCAGTTGCGAAAATTGTACAATTGCATGCTAGGCAAAATTTTGATGCCTGACTCAAGAATTAAGTTTTACATTATGAAATTCCAATTTTCTATTACTCTTGTGTATTTCGAAACTGGGTGTCCCGGGTTTCGATTCCCAGTCGCGGCACCTCGGTCATGGTAGAGTGTCCTTGGGCAAGGCACATTTTCTAGCCTAGTACTGGTTTGTTTACCCAGGGATCACGAATAAGTGAGCTGTCGCCGTGATACAACTGAAATAGTGTTGAACGCGGCTAAAAGCCCCAATAAATAATTACATGGTGATTATATCTTCCATCAATGACGGGTCAAGGCAAGCCAGGAAGGTTGTCGTTCTATACAGATGCAGAAACACCAATAAATAAAAACATGGTAATTATACCTTCCATCAATGACGGGTCAAGGCAAGCCAGGAAGGTTGTCGTTCTATACAGAGGCAGAAACACCAAGGCAAGCCAGAAATGATGATCTATTCAGGGGAACTAATGACAGATCAAGGCAAGCCAAAATAGTAACTTACTGGTTCTTGAAGGAACTAGGAAAGTTTTAAATAAACAGGAGTAGTTTTAAAGTGTGAATATTGGAATAAATGCACACTAAGATTAATAGACATATACTCTTGGGTTAAGTCTTTCGCCACAATTTCGGCGTTACAAATACCTTCAAGCGTAACAAATTATAGCAAAGAGATGTTAGCTACAGAGCCGTCACTAAGTTTCTTCAGTAGTTAAACAGCTGTATAATCTTTATAAATAGCCGATATCAATTAAAGTCTTTCTAAGATATTCCCCAGAATGCACAAAATGCATCTATTTTCTCTGTGTCATTAGAAAATGCACATAGAAGTGAAAACCGTAAAAGACAGAAAATTAGGGAGATAGAACCATTTTGTGCATTTTATAGGTGATTAGTTGGACAATTATAATTTGACATAACAGCTATTTGTAACCAATATATGTCTGTTGACTCTTTCCAATTTGCAGACGCATTTTGACAAGCACGCAGCAGACGACTTTAAAACACATTTTGTCAAAAAATAGAAAATATCCATATGACTGAATGTGGAAAACAGTGGCTAAACGAGAAATTGCTCATTTTGAGCAATTTTTCTTTTGTCACTATGTTTTCAAAAAGCCGTCTTCTGCAGAGGCATCAAAAAGCTTCTATATGAAGGAAAGAGTTAATTACTGTTTTCCTTAAAAGATAGCCCATACAATGAAGTGTTTGGAGAGCTCTCTCATCTCATTTGATTCTTATGTATGTTCTGTGTTATGCCCCAAAAGAATGTATGACGTCTGCGGAAATCCATTTTTGGTTTTTACAAATCATATTTTACAAGGATTTCACATAAATCCAAAGTCAATTAAATAACCACTCTTAGGTTGATTAATGTATAAATACCTTATATGTCTCGTGGTTTAATCCAACTATGTAATTGTTACGATGGAACAGTTAAAATTCAATTTAAAATCCATGAAAAACACATGTCCAACATACAAATGGAGGACGAACAAGGGAGATAACTTTATTTTTTAATAGTCAATACTCCCAAATTTATTTTAACCGCATTTTGACGTCCATTTTCCCATTGTTTTAATAGTGGTTTGCAATTGTCATAGGGAAACTGTGCTTTTTATGCCTTCTGGCAAGGGTAAACCCATAACTATGATGAAAAGGTTGTGCTGTGCAAATTGTTACAAATCTGATTTGTTTCAATCAAGGATTTTTTAAATGAATTTTTCATAGACTGTCACACTTTTGTGTTTATTTTTTCTTTGTCAATGTTTAAAAATTATAATAATGAAGGTTTTTACACCATTAGGTGGGGAAAGGAAATCAGAGAGGTCAATGTTATATACATCTTCTCTGAACATCCTTTTAAGTACAGCACAGACCTTTTTCATTTCGTATTTTTGTATATATGCTCTTTTACATTTTAAACCTTTTAATTTAATGAGAGCTCTTCGATTCACTTCCCGATGTCGTCTAAAAATCAATATACTATTATGGTGACATTTAGTAATTTATGTATATGAACTTTTAAATAATAAAACTTTTTACGCTTGACCCTTTTCCACACAAGATCACTGCAGCAATCTAGAAACTCTCCCTATGTTAGGGTATAATAAATTAATTCTGAGAACATGGAAGGAAAAGTAGGAGTGACTTGTGGGGGAGAGGGTTAACCAAAAGGAAAGCCCTCCTGGTTGGATGCAGAAAATTAGATCTATAAAGCTAATTTCCGACTCGGCCTACATCAAATTGATCATTTTTAGCTCTACTGGCCAAAGGCCAGAAGGGCTTATGTCGTGGCGATGTGTCCGTCGTCCGTGCGTGCGTGCGTGCGTCCGTGCGTCCGTCCGTAAACAATTTCTTGTTAACACGATACAGTCTTCACTTTTGATTGTATCTCAACCAAACTTATACAGTAGTTAGATATCCATGAGAGCTCGGTTCCTTTCGAAAACCAGCCAGATCCGCCCATGCATGACTGGATTATGGCCCTTGAAATGGTCAAAATTGCTATAAAAGAGCTTGTTAACACGATACAGTCTTCACTTTTAATTGCATCTCAACCAAACTTATACAGTAGTTAGATATTCATGAGAGCTCGGTTCCTTTCGAAAACCAGCCAGATCCGCCCATGCATGACTGGATTATGGCCCTTGAAATGGTCAAAATTGCTATAAAAGAGCTTGTTAACACGATACAGTCTTCACGTTTGATTGTATCTCAACCAAACTTATACAGTAGTTAGATATCCATGAGAGCTCGGTTCCTTTCGAAAACCAGCCAGATCCGCCCATGCATGACTGGATTATGGCCCTTGAAATGGTCAAAATTGCTATAAAAGAGCTTGTTAACACGATACAGTCTTCACTTTTAATTGCATCTCAACCAAACTTATACAGTAGTTAGATATTCATGAGAGCTCGGTTCCTTTCGAAAACCAGCCAGATCCGCCAATGCAAGACTGGATTATGGCCCTTGAAATGGTCAAAATTGCTATAAAAGAGCTTGTTAACACGATACAGTCTTCACTTTTGATTGTATCTCAACTAAACTTATACAGTAGTTAGATATCTATGAGAGCTCGGTTCCTTTTGAAAACCAGTCAGATCCGCCCATGCAAGACTGGATTATGGCCCTTGAAATGGTCAAAATTGCTATAAAAGAGCTTGTTAACACGATACAGTCTTCACGTTTGATTGTATCTCAACCAAACTTATACAGTAGTTAGATATCCATGAGAGCTCGGTTCCTTTTGAAAACCAGCCAGATCCGCCCATGCATGACTGGATTGGGCCCTTGAAATGGTCAAAATTGCTATAAAAGAACTTTTTAACACGATAGTCTTCACTTTTGATTGTATCTCAACCAAACTTATACAGTAGTAAGATATCCATGAGAGCTCGGTTCCTTTCCTAAACCAGCCAGATCCGCCCATTCAAGACTGGATTATGGCCCTTGACCAAAGAACCATACCAGTAGAGCATAGGCCCTCATGGGCCTCTTGTTTAGACCATTTTTGGCCGAACTTGGGTCGGTAAACGGATTGAAATTTGGACCAATCAGGAGGGTTTTAACAAGCAGGCATATCCTTATGGTAGTGGGAGTGAAGGGTGTCTTTGCTGTAGAGGGTGACAGAGTTAAACTTTGTCGCCCTTTGCAAGAATGTCACCCTTTCCTTTTCACCTGTATAAAATATTACGGGGCTCCCGGTTTGACGAGATTTTATGCGTCACTACATGGCTTACATCCTAATTGGTTCCTCTCGACTCTTCGAGCTAGGACATAAAAACTGATTGAAATCTGGTCCAATGGGGAGGCTTGTAATATAAAAACTTATCTAAGATACAACCAGATTTCAAAACTAAACGATGTTTATTTCAAAACATTGATATATAAATATACCCGGAGGTTATATGAATTTTAATGTATTGTACATATGGTAAAGAATTTTTAACTTGTGGCCCTGATAAATTTTTGACTGGAGAGATATCAGTGGTATGGTTTTTAGAAATCCTTTTTTAAACTTCCGGGTAGTATAGTCATTTAATATATAGGAAAAATAACAGCACATAGCTAATCATTTATAGTATAATATAATAAATAGTAAAAATAAATAACCCTTGGTCCATATTTTTAAACAAATGGTAAAGACAATAGCTGCTCAATAAATAGTTAATTCTGAACGGCGAGGGTAAAAAAAAACAAAGAATAATAAATAAGTCTTTCTAAGATATTCCCCCAGTATGCACAAAATGCATCTATTTTCTCTGTCTCATATTTTCTAGAGCAATGGCTTTATATCGCTTGATGAATTTCTGTATACTGTATATCCATATAGTAATTAGGGAGATTATAGAACCATTTTGTGCATATTATAGGTGATTAGTTGGACAATTATAATTTGACATAACAGCTATTTGTAACCAATATATGTCTGTTGACTCTTTCCAACTTGCAGACGCATTTTGACAAGCACGCAGCAGACGACTTTAACCCTAACTGTGCAGGAACCGAGATAACTAGTTTTTGCAAAGAAGTCCCCATACACGGGAGCCAAGTAAGCTCGTTTTCAAAAGTGAATGCGCACAACTTTAATTTATGGGGAAAACCCATAAGCAGGGCACTCCATAATTCCCATCATCCAATCATAATAGGTTTCCCGAAAACTTCATTTTTTATTGGTGAATAAATATGAACAACTTCTAAAAATATCTAGGATTTAATCGTACATGTGATTCCCTTATTTTTCATAATGGTGGACTGCGAAAAAAAAATTGCAGACATGTTTGGAAATTCGCCTCTAAAGAGGAATATAAATTATCCCACATATCAGTTCGGTGAATTTGTACGTAGGATAGTTTTCTTTGTTTGATTCTTACCAGTTTTACAATGATCGAGATTTTCGAAGCGATGTATCCTTGATTTACTTGGGATTTATTCTTGCGCATCGTCCCGATTTTCAAAATGGCGAGCAACGAAAATATTTTTTTTCAGTTACGGTGAATTTGTACGCAGGATAGTTTTCTTTGTTTCATTCTTACCAGTTTGATAATGATCGAGATTTTCCAAGCTATGTATACTTGATTTATTCTTGCGAATCATCCCGATTTTCAAAATGGCGGACGGCGAAAATATATGTACATGCATGTTTTTTGAAATAACGATCCTAATGATCGAATTTGCATGAACATTTCATAAACTTAACCATTCTAAGGTGACTTCTGCTTATGTGATTGTTTTAGTGTAAACATTTGTGTTATTGATTGTAGGTAATTTCGGTAAACAATTTTGTTTTTGTAAAAAAAAAAATCTCACTTGTACTCTCTCACCTGTCACAGTAAATATATCAACAATTTGAGAAAAAAAAACTGACTCTAAATGATGGTTAATATATATCAAACAAAAATCGTAATAGAGTTTGTACACTTTTATTCAAGAATTAACCATATAAATCATGCATATATGAACATACCCTAAAAGTCTACAAGAGAATTTTAAGAAAAATATTCAGTAGATGGGATAGGTATTGAAAAAAACAATTCAGCACTGTAAGTGTTATAACAGGAGAAATTGCACGTTTTGAGCAATTTTTCTTTTGTCACTATGTTTTCAAAAAGACGTCTTCTGCAGAGGCATCAAAAAGCTTCTATATGAAGGAAAGAGTTAATTACTGTTTTCCTTAAAAGAAATCCGGTCTGCCCTGAGTAAAGCTCTTGATACCTGTCCTGGCCAAGACAAAAATCCATTATCAATTTCTTAAGCATTTACCCTTCACTTCTCTTTCTGTTTTTTAGCTCGCCTATTAGAATTTTGGTCAAACCTTTGCTTGCAAGGCCTTTTCTCAGACACTGTGCAAGCTGTTGCTTTGAAACGTATTCAGGGTCATTATATGACCCTGTATGTCAAGTCCCATAACTATGGAATGGATTTTGATTAAATTGTGCGCTTTTTTGGACTTAGAATTTTGGTAAAATCTTTGCGTGCAAGGCCTTTACTCAGACACTGTGTAAGCTATTCCTTTGAAACTTCACACACTTATTCATGGTCATAATATGACCCTGTATGTCAAGTCCCATAACTCTGTAATGGATTTTTCTGAATTGTGCCCCTTTTTGGACTTAGAATTTTGGTCAAACCGTTGCATGCAAGGCCTTTCTTCAGACACTGTATGCTGTTGCTTTGAATCTTCATACACTTATTCAGGGTCATTAGATGACTTTGTATGTCAAGTCCCATAACTCCGGAATGGATTTTTACTGAATTGTGCCCCTTTTTGGTCAAACCTTTGTGTGCAAGACCGAGAATTTTGGGTTATAATTAGGCATTCAAGCAATGGCCCTGATAGGCGAGCTATTTTGTCCTGAGGATATTGATGAATTAGCAATTTACGCAATCGGTTAAAGAAACCTGTTGATATGTATTCAGGGGCAACATTAATGAAATTGCTCTAATTATTTAATAGCGAGTTGATTGTAGTAAGGTGGAATTTCTTTGATAATTACAATTAGTGTCGATTGGTTTTGCGTGGTGCTTTACAAAAACAAATTTGAGACATTTTCGCATTGATTTCGTGCGCACTTTTAACGGCCGATTTCTACCTTATTTTACAACCACATGACAAAGCAAACATACCAATCTATAGCTTATTCAATAATATATCCATATATATTTGTCTGACTGAATAAAAGGAAAAACTCATTTAAAAACGGCAGCCCTAAACCAGTTTAAATTTAGCTCTGATGTTGACCAAGTTACAATAAAGCCAAATCGGTAAATCAGATGACAAGAATCCTATTAATAGAACTGAGGTATAATAACACTATATTGGATGTTGTACGCGTACGTCTGGAGTCAATTGTGAATGGTAATTCCAAAACAACAAAGACATTTTTTTTAGTAAAAGGTTTATTTTTATGTAGACAAAACAATGTTTACCGTATAAAAAGATCAGTAAATAAGATAATGTTATCTTTTGTTCGTCGCCAATCATTTTCTAGTAAGTACTATATTGGAGTTTGGGTCGAACATTCTTTAGTACAAACGAGCAATGTAAACATGCGTTGTTATCTTTGTCTTTTGGAAAATTAAGATTTATAAAGTATTTTGCATTGACATTATTGAGTGATGACACTTTTCCGGGGACTCAAACAAAAATCCCTGGAAAATCCCCGGAGTATTCGGACAACTTTTCAGGGATTATTTGGGATAATCTGACACTTTCCATGGAAACTCCAGCACATTTAAGAGGAAAACCCGGAAAATCCATGGAAAATCCGGAACAGTTCCATGGACATCCCGGAATGAATACAGAATACAGAAATTTTATTTGTAAATAAAGGCCTCAGGCCCATAATACAGCATACAACTTTTTTTCTTTCTTGAAAGTGATGTTTGATAAAAGATGGCAATACATACATGTGTACAAGTGGGTACATCATTCTCACAATTGATGTAGATCAAGATTTACGACAATGTTTTGATTGTCGACCATTTTCATAATTTTTGAAACGAAAATAGCTACTTTTCTTAGAGTCACAACATTGTTAGTTTTTAACAAAAAATAAAAACCCTCGCGCTCTCTGTTACCAGTGTACCAGTTAAAAAGGAACTTGTTTCTTTCTTCTTCGAATCTTGGACAAATGTAAAATGCGTGATACTCGTCTTCTAAAATTATAACATCTTTTGTCAATAAACAGTAAAAGCATATTCGATCCTCTCTGTTTATGTTATGATGACGACCCAATTCAATATTAAGTTTATGACTAGAGCATCTAAATCTAGCGACAGCTTTTCTTAACTGGAACGATAGGTCCATATTTAAATATGATTCGGGGTTTAGTAGGGATTTAAAATATTTATAAGTGTTGCATCTCGAGGATACATTTATGTCGGCATGCCAATTTTTTGTAACACAGTCCTTGATGCGCTGTTTGAAACTAGATAAGAATGCATTGCAGTTACCAACTTCTTGAGAAATCCAGACATTACCAAAGCCATACGTGTATAATAAATCTTTTACTTTTGACGCCCATGTAACTCTTCCCGCATCGTCAATGGCTTTTAACATTAAGTAACAATTTCGTGGGTACCGGTGTTGCGGCATATGCAATAGTTTTAACCAATAAGATATTATTTTTGTAAAATATATAACACATAACGGATATCTTCCACATTCTCCTAGGACCATGCTATTGTTGACAGTCTGGTTAACCCCTAAAAAGTATCTGCAAAAGTATAGTTGGACCTTTTCGACGACATCAGAGTATGAATGACCCCATAGCTCGGAACCGTATGTAAGGATGGGAACAACCATACTGTCAAATAATTTGAATATTTCATGATGTTGAAAGTTACCATAGTTGTATTGAAAGCGTTTAATAGTAAAAATAGCTTTTCTACTTTGTGCACATAGCTTTGTCTTTGCCTTGGACCATGACAGTTTAGGGCTGAATACAAGACCCATATACTTATAGCAGGATGTAACTTTTAAGATTTCGTCATTTAATTTCCATTTTTCGTAGTTTCTTAACGGCCCACCATTTCTAAAAACCATAATTATACCCCCAAAAAACAAAGTTTTGGGGGGGGTATATAGGAGTCACTGTGTCGGTCGGTCGGTCGGTCGGTCGGAAGCCATATTTTGTCCGGACCATATCTTAACAATGCAACATAGGATTTTAACGAAACTTCATAGGATGATAAAACACATTAAGAGGAAGTGCGGTGTACAGGAACCATAACTCTATTTTATCTAAATACAGAGTTATTGCCCTTTGTTACTTTTTCTAGTAGAGTCTTGTCCGGAGCATAACTTTAAAACTAATTGTTGGAATTTAATAAAACTTCATAGGATGATACAACACATTGAGAGGAAGTGCAGTGTACAGGAACCATAACTCTATTTAATCTAAATACAGAGTTATTGCCCTTTGTTACTTTTTCTTGTCCAGAGAATTACTTAATAACTAACAGATGGAATCTAATAAAACTGCATACAATGGTAGAGCATAATCAGAGGAAGTGCAGTGTACAAGAACCATAACTCTAATTTACATAATTACAGAGTTATTGCCCTTTGTTACTTTTTCTTATACGTAGAGTCTTGTCCAGAGCATAACTTTAAAACAAATTGTTGGAATTTAATAAAACTTCATAGGATGATACAACACATTGAGAGGAAGTGCGGTGTACAGGAACCATAACTCTATTTTATCTAAATACAGAGTTATTGCCCTTTGTTACTTTTTCTTGTCCGTAGAATTACTTAATAACTAATAGATGGAATCTAATAAAACTACATATAATGGTAGAGCATAATCAGAGAAAGTGCAGTGTACAAGAAACATAACTCTACTTTACATAATTACAGAGTTATTGCCCTTTGTTACTTTTTCATATTCGTAGAGTCTTGTCCGGAGCATAACTTTAAAACTAATTGTTGGAATTTAATAAAACTTCATAGGATGATACAACACATTGAGAGGAAGTGCAGTGTACAGAAACCATAACTCTATTTAATCTAAATACAGAGTTATTGCCCTTTGTTACTTTTTCTTGTCCGGAGAATTACTTAATAACTAACAGATGGAATCTAATAAAACTGCATACAATGGTAGAGCATAATCAGAGGAAGTTCAGTGTACAAGAACCATAACTCTAATTTACATAATTACAGAGTTATTGCCCTTTGTTACTTTTTCTTGTTCGTAGAGTCTTGTTAAGTTGCTGGTCATATTTTGTCCGGCCTAATTCTTACAAACCACTGTGGAATTCAATAGCATTTTACATGAAGCTTCTATACAAAGAGGAGATGTGCATACCATTAAGGTCTTATAATTGCATGTTATTTTACAGAGTTATGGCCCTTTTACTTATTAACTTGTTGGTCGGTCAGGAGCCATATTTTGTCCAGCCTATTTCTTACAAACCACTGGGTGGAATTCAATAACATTTTACATGAAGCTTCTATACCAAGAGTTATGGCCCTTTTGTTGGTCGGTCGGAATCCATATTTTGAGTCAAGGTGCTGTTTTGGGGGTATTTATCATCTTCAGTGATATTTCTAGTTTCAGTTTTCTTTAGTTTACTTTCATACCAGTGTCGTTGCAATACTGGGAAATAACATTAAGTTGTTGTTGTAGATTGTTTGCGGTGTCTGCACAATTTGCTACATCGTCTGCGAAAAGGAGACAGTATATTTCTGGGACGTTGTTTGTGACAAATATGCCATTACTGCATTTTTCTCTTAAGATCTGTACATAGATCATTTATATAAATGCTAAATATAAGTGGCGAACATAAGTCCCCCTGAATTGTTCCAATATTGCAAGAAAATGACTCGGAGATGAGATTACGGTCAATCTTAACTTGCCCCCTTGTTTTACTATACATAGATAAAAGTACATGTAATATTTTACCAGTTAAGCCCTTACGTACTAAGGACGAAAAGAGATTGAAGTGATTTACAGAATCAAATGCCTTTTGGAAGTCTACATATAATACGTAGAAGCGACCGCCAGTCTTAGAGGTATACTTTTGAATAATACTCTGTAAACAGAACATGTTGTCAACTGTAGAATAACCAGCTCTAAATCCAGCTTGAGCTTCATCTATTATATTAAGTTCATTGGCCCAACGGGTCAGCCTATCAGTTAATATACGACAAAAAACTTTGTACATAGTATTAAAAAGCGAAATACCCCTATAATTCATAATAAGTCATTTCTTGCACCAGATTTATACAATGGTATGATAACACTTTCTGTCCACATTTCTGGAAAATTACCAGTATTTAAAACATTATTAAATAAAACGTTTAGAAATGGCAATATTTCAAAACATGTTTTCTTATAGAATTCCGCCCCGATTCCGTCCTTACCATGTGCCTTTCCCTTTTTCAATTTTGATATACTTCTAATTATTTCCTCATCTGAAAAGGGAGAATTTAATAGATAATCAACGGCTGTGTTATTTGATTGGGAACTATTAATATTTATGTCCTGTATAGGTTGTTGGTTGTCTTTGAATAATAAACTACTAAAATATTTGACCCATTCACAACTGCTAATATATTGATTTACATTTTCGATTTTATATTTTTGCTTATTCACCAAATACCAAAATTGGTTAGGGTTATTTCTACAATCCAAAAGTAACTGTCTATTGTTACGCTGGTATGCATTTTTAGCTCCACTGGCTGAAAGCCAGTCGAGCTTATGTCATGGCGAATTGTCCGTCGTGCGTGCGTGCGTGCGTTCGTGCGTGCGTTAACTTTTTCCTTTAAACGACTTCTTCTCCCTAACCACTTGGCAAATTTGGTTGAAACTTCATGGGAAGCATCCTCTCAATGTCCTCTACTAAATTCCTTCATTTTTTTTTGATCCATTCAAAATTCTGGTTTCCATGGCAACCGAAAGAAAAAAATAGTGAACTTAAAAAATCTTCTTCTCCGAAAGTGTCAGGCCGATTTTCAAATAATTTTGTAGAAATTTTCCTTGGGTGACCCTTTATTAGATTCCTTCAAGAAATTTTGATTGGGCGAAAAACATGGCCGCCAGGGGGCGGGGCTTTTTTGCCTTATATAGCTATAGTGAAAACTTAAATAATCTTCTTCTCAAAAAGTGTTCAGCAGATTTTCAAATAATTATGTAGAAATGTTCCGTGGGTGACCCTCTATCAGATTCCTTCAAGCCATGTTGATTGGTAAAAAAACATGGCCGTCACAGGGCGGGGCTATTTTGCCTATATGGCTAAAGAGCAAACTTAAAAAATCTTCTCCTCCAAAAGTGTCAGGCCGATTTTCAAATAATTTTGTAGAAATGTTCCTTGTGTGAACCTTAATTAGATTCCTTCAAGAAATGTTGATTGGGCGAAAAACATGGCCGCCAGGGGACGGGGCTTTTTTGCGTTATATAGCTATAGTGAAAACTTAAAACATCTTCTTCTCCGAAAGTGTTCAGCCGATTTTCAAATAATTTTGTAGAAATGTTCATTGGGTGACCCTCTATCAGATTCCTTCAAGCCATGTTGATTGGTCGAAAAACATGGCCGCCAGAGGGCGGGGCTATTTTGACTTATATGACCATAGTGAAAACTTAAAAAATCTTCTCCTCCGAAAGTGTCAGGCATATTTTCAAATAATTTTGCAGAAACATTCCTTTGGTGACACTCTACAAGATTCCTTTAAGCCATGGTGGTTGGTAAAAAAAATAGCCACCACGGGGCAGGGCTGTTTGGAGATTTTATTTTTGCCTTATGGCCGTGGAGCGATACTGGCCCTCTTGGGCCTCTTGTTCTTACTGCGACAGATATATTTGAAGGAAGTGCGAGACAGTTTGTATAAATTAAAGTCTGACTCGAGATTAGACCATCTAAATCTTCTCAACAATGAAGTTTTAGCCAAAGAGCATTCTGTGTCCCACCACTGGGGTTTGGAACAGTTTTCCGATTTGTGATGCTTTTTTCTTTTTAAGCCACATGTTATTGCAGTACTCTGATATAAGTCAACTATTGACTGAATACCAGAGTTTGCACTTATCACAATGTTTTGTAAAATATTTTCTGAAACTTCAGTTAGTTTACTATTGAAAACTTCATAAAATGTATCCTCCTTACTATCATCCCATTTAAAACTATCATATGTGTGTAGCTGTTCATTTCCGCATGCAGACGATGAAACATTTTTTGAACAATTAAATTTAAATTGTACATAAAGAGGAAAATGGTCGGAACAATCAACTTCTTCAATATTAAAGTATGACACTAGCGAAAATAACTCGCTCGAGGCAATATGATAATCAACTACACTGTGACCATCGTTCGCTACACATGTATAATTACCATCTTTATCATCAAATAACCTGCCATTAAGAAAATGAACATTATGAGTGCAACATAGTTCCGTTAAGGATTTACCAAAACAATTGTATCTCTCGTTATCTCTGTTGTTACGTGGCATGTCAAAAAGATCAGATTCATAATTACTGATATCCGAGTTATACAAATAGTCAAGGTCGTCAAACAGAATAACATCTGTTAAATCTTTAGTTCTTGCATTGAAGTCGCCAGCTAGTAAAAGATGACAGTCTGGGAAATTCATGCGTAAGTGGGAAACATTATGATCTAACTGTAGGATGCCGTTATTTTCAAGACTATTTGTATAAACTGATGAATACTCCGGAGAGACATAAGCAATATATAAAATAATGTCATTTATACCATAAATGGAACTACATTTCAACAGGAGTACTACACAATCTGTGAAATCGTAACAAATTCTCTTAACAAAGCCTGATTGAAATAGTTCATGTTTTACAAAAACACTTACTCCCCCACTATTACGAATTGATCGGGGTTTACGAGTTCTTACAATGGTTCCATTGACACCCCGGAACGGTTCTGTGAACACCCTGGAATTGTTTCGTGGACCCCGGAGTATTCGGACCATTTCCAGCGTTTCCGCATCTTATCATTAAATTCCATGGTTTTTTCCATGGTTTCCCTGTATTTTCCGTGTATTTTTGTATTTTCTGTTAAGAGTCCCCGGAAAAGCTACAGCCGGGTAACCTGCAATAAACATGAAAGTTGTGTTTGTGTTTGTGTTTTTGCAAAAGTTCCAATATCATATTTTTCAAAAGCGGAGGTAAACATTTCATCAGACCGATTTCAAAATTTCCAAAGTTATGATATATAATCATGTATTTACTTGAAAAAAGGGTCGATGTCTGTCCAAAACAAAATGTGGCTCAAGAAAATTAAGGGCCAGTGTGACCCCTGCTTGATTCATTCAAGCCATGTTAGTTGGTTAAAAAACATAGCCGCCATAGGACGGAGCTGTTATACCCTTTATGCTTAAAGTGAAAACTGTTAGACTGTTACCCATTGGTGGAAGAATAATGATGTTTGTCACATTGACTTTTGTACAGCGTCAAAGTGAATGTTGGCGGAACTGAGTTATGAGCAATTTCTTCTTTTTCCATAATGTTTTCCAAAGTTGTCTGCTGCAGAGGAATCAGAAAGCGGCTGTATGTGGGAAAGGGTGAATGTGATTGAACGAAGAAATTTATCTGATTCTTTTTAAAATTGCAGGTATTGTCCTCTCAATAACTCGATTTAGACGACAATGGTTTTTAGCTCACCTGAGCTTTGCTCAAAGTGAGTTATTGTGATCGCCTTTTGTCTGGCGTGCGTCGTGCATCAACTTCTTCTCCTTAGTAACCAGTGGGTCAATTGGGAGGAAACTTCACAGAAAGCATCCTCTCAATGACCTTACCAGATTTCCATGCAGAATTCTGGTTTCCATGGCAACGAAATGAAAAAAACTTCAAAATTCTTCTTCTCCCAAACTAGTTAGCAGATTTTCAAATAATTTTGTAGAAATGTTCCTTGGATGACCCTCTATCAGATTCCTTCAAGCCATGTTGATTGGTCGAAAAACATGGCCGCCAGGGAGGCGGGGCTATTTTGCCTTATATGGCTATAGTGAAAACTTAAAAAATCTTCTTCTCCGAAAGTGTCGGTCCGATTTTCAAATAATTTTGTAGAAATGTTCCTAGGATGACCCTCTATCAGATTCCTTCAAGCCATGTTGATTGGTCGAAAAACATGGCCGCCAGTGGGCAGGGCTATTTTGCCTTATATGGCTATAGTGAAAACTTAAAAAATCTTCTCCTCCGAAAGTGTCAGGCCGATTTTCAAATAATTTTGTAAAAATGTTCCTTACGTGACCCACTATCAGATTCCCTCAAGCCCAGTTGATTGGTCGGAAAATATGGCCGTCAGGGGGCGGGGCTTATATAGCTAAAGTGAAAAAAAAAAAAACAGGTGAGCGATTCCAGGGCCATCATGTCCCACTTGTTTTGTTAGTCGGGAGCCACATTAAGATCACTTCTATGTCGTATTAATGGGTCAAAATTTAGTTTAGGAGTTGCTGATTCACTTCAAAGTTGCAAAACTTATACCTTGTGATCAGGAGAAAGGAACAGTACAAGAAATGTGATTCAAGCAACTTATGTTTCTTGTATTGACCCATTCTCCTGATCAAAAGGTATAAGCGTTGTTATTTGAAGTGAATCTGCCAAACAGAAACGAAGTTATAAAATAATGGCCAAATTAAAAGAAAAGGGGAGATAACTTAAAAGAAAGGCCAGATTGAGTTTAATTTACCTTGTATTGATCACAAGGTACAACTCTAGTGGACTTGGAACTATTTTACATAAGTAATGTGTTTTATTACAGCTGTGAACGAGACGGCCTCTGACTCCCTATCCCACGAAGCTATCGTTGGCATATCAGCAAATATAATAAATGAACGTCAAGCAGGAAATGTGTCTGCCTCACTGAATATTTCCAGCAAGTAGTGACCTACTCAACACCCTCAGTGTCTAGACTGGTATTAGATACTGAAGCCACTGCTCACTATGAGGATAAGACACTCAGAACACAGCCAACAATACAGGCTGTGGATGCTCAGGTACGTTTACTGCAAAATCAAATCGGTGTATTTATCTAACCCTTTCCCGCATACAGAGGTATCTGCAACAGATGACGTTTGAAAACATTGTGATAAAAGGTGAAATGTTTCAGCTTTATTGAGCAATTTTTCTTTGATTTATATAGAGCTTCGATACTTTTTATTGAAATATATTCAGTGGTCTGCTACAGATTTGTTGTACATGAGAAAGGGTTAAATTTTGAAAGTAAACAGATTTTTCAAGGACAAAATATATCTAAAAAAATTAGCAGTTCTGCAGGAAAAGTAACCTTTAAATATGCTATTACATGCTCGGTCATATCATAATTTACACAAGTTGACTGAAGCTTCTTAAATATGTGACCTTTACCACTTGGCCAAATCCCAGTAGCACCTCGGACTGTCAATCAAGGGGTGGATAATTTAAGTTCACAATCTTCATGCCTCGTCCATAAATGGAGTAACAGCCTATGTTGGAAAGACTATTGTGTGACTTGTGCTGGTGTGAGAAAGCCAGGAAACACATGGGTAGGTAACTGACTGATGCAATCTATTTTTAAAATGGTGTTAAACCCCCACTCAATCAATCAACCACTTTTCCCTTTAAAAAACATTGTGACACAAGGGCAAACATATTATGAACTTTTCCTTTTGACACAATATTCCCAGCTTTTCAATAATCTTACTTTCATTTACTGATCTTTCTGGTTTTTTTTGGTGTTTTCCCAATATTTTCTCAAAAAATATATTTTTTAAGCTTGTTTTTCAATCGATGTAAAAAAGTTGTCTTAGTCCTTTCCCGAATACAACAAATCTGCAGCAGGCGACTTTGAAAACATAGTGATAAGAAGCTAAAAAATCTCAATAAAAGATAACTTAATTGTTAAACAAAGTTGGAACATTTCTCATCATGAGCAGTTTCACCTTTGGCCGCAATGTTTTCAAATGTCATCTTCTGCTATTGCGTCAAAACGCGTCTTTTTCAGGTGGGAAAGGGTTAACACAACTTGCTTTGTGGTAAAAACATCCAAGGCTCCAATGTCCTGACAAAATAATCTGTTGACCAAACGACCTACATTTGTAATTTAGTTGGTCTGATTAATGGGATGTTTTGAACAGTGTTTCACTTATATTACAGTGTAGATTAACTTTTCTAAAATTTATACAGACATCTACAGCAGAAGAATTTTGAAAACATTGTGACAAAAAAAGATCTGGAAATTGCTCAAACCTGGACATTTATCCCTTTGCAATAATGTTTTCAACCTTAATTTTCAGAGATTTTCCATGTTTTCACCTAATGTTTTCATTCTTCTGCTGCCAATTTGTTGTGTTTTGTAAAGGGTTAAATAGGGTTCTAACTGCAGTAACCCAAGTGGTATTCTTGAAAGTTGGTTGTCATAATAACTTTTGTTGATCTGATATACTCAGACAAACAAGATATGTATGACAAACTTCCCTTTCCCTCATACACAAATCTGCAGCAGACGACTTTGAAAATGTTTTGTCAAAAAATAGAAAATAACTATAAATGAATGGATTACCTATGACTTAAAGTGGAAAACATTTTTGCAAAAGGAGAAATTTCTTGTTTTGATCAATTTCTTCTTTTGTCACTGTTTTCAGAAAGCCTTCTGCTGCAGAGGCGTCAGAAAGTGTCTAAATGAGGGAAAGGGTTAAGCACTGAGCATGAAGTGCGGCAATTAGCTATTGTGAACGTTGACTGTCTGTGGTCATTGTCATCATCTGCCAATTCACCTTTTTTTCTACAAACAACTTCTCCTCCAAAACTTAAACCAATTAACCAATTTCAAAGTAATTTGACAAGAATGCTTCTTAGGTGGTCAGCTTTCAATGTTCGTCAAAGAATTGAATTCCATGCAAAACTCTAGTTGCCTTTGCAACAGATAAGAAAATAATCAAAAATCTACTGGACTGATTTGAAAATAATTTGGCATAAATTTTCTTTGGATGACCATTTACCAAGACTGTTCCAATTAGTTAGAGCTGTGAAACAAACATGGCCCCCAAGGTGTTTGGCTCATTTCCCTGTACATTATATAGTAAAAAGTTTGAAACAAATTTGACAAATGTCCCTTGGGTGACCCACTAGGAAGTTTGTTTAGATTATTCTAATCTGTTGAGAAACATGGCCACAAGAGCTATACATCATGTGAGCTATAATGGACCATCACCAACCTCTTGTTTAACCATTTCCCTCTTATAGTAGCATTTCGACGCGTATGCAGCAGACGACTTTTGAAAACGGCGTGACAAAAGGTTAAATTGCTCATGATGAGCAATTTCTCCTTTTGTAAAACTGTTTTCAACAATTTTCACTATATTGACTTATATTTTTTGAGATTTTCCATATTCTTGCCTAGATAGTTTCTAAGTCATCTAACAATAAAATGTAAAATTTCCTTAAAATGTTTTAAGTGTAAAAAATTTAAAATAAGATGACAAATTGTGGAAAAAGTTTTTATATGTTCATCATAAGCAATTTCTCCTTTTGCCACAATGTTTTCAAAAGTTTTCTGATGAAGAGGGTCAGAAGGCGTATCTATGTATAAACCTTATAAAACATGCAGATAAAAAGATAACCAGCTATTTCTCCTTTTGCCATAAAGATTCATGTCTATTTAACCCTTTCCCTCATACGACAATTCTGCGGCAGACGACTTTGAATGTATTTTGTAAAAAAATAGAAAATCTCCATAATTGAATGGATAACCTATCACAAAAAGTGGAAAACATTGTGGCACGAGGAGAAATTGCACGTTTTGTGCAATTTCTTCTTTTGTCACTATGTTTTCAAAAAGCCGTCTGCTGCAGAGGCGTCAGAAAGTGTCTATATGAGGGAAAGGGTTAAAAAGTGTTCTACGATTTGTAGAGATTTACCATAATTTTGCATAGATTATTTAAAAGTGATTGCTGCACTTTTGTTGTTTGAGGGTTAATGGCCAGCAATATTAGCACTCCTACTAAATATTGAATACTTTGAAGAGGGTTCAAATCTGACTTATGAGATACATTATTCTTCTATTAATAAATCCATTGTTTAAAACAATGAATTTATGAGGAAATAATCTTTTATTCCGAATAAACCAGCAGAATGCATGATTAAACCACTTTCTTAATTATTTGATCTTTCAGAGCGATACTTGGGCAATAACAGCCAAGATAATAGGTTCACCAAAATATGCAACTTTAACGGGCACCCTTTCTTCGACCTTTGACATTCTAACTGGAGAAGCCCAATTTACGGACGGGTGCTGGGGTGTACTACATCCAGTTCAACGTCGTATCTACCCCACCCGACTTCAACCTGACATTTAACCAGACATTTGTCACTAGGAAGGTCAGTCAAGTGGGAATTAATATCCAACAGTATAGGTGAAGCAACTTTTGTTTTGTTTTGTAAGGTGTTCATGCAAATTGTTCTCACATTCTTCAACAACATCTCATGGAATTAAAACATTGCATTCGGAAATTTTATATATAAAGAACGGCTCATTTACCCACCAGATCGGCCCTGTAAATTATAATTTAATTGAACTGTATAAAATTTAATGTCTAGATGTCCTCATATTTGTTGAAAAACACCTACAGACTGTTGAATTTTCTCAAATTTTATGAACATATTTCTTATGAAAAAACGCAGTAAAACATTTTCTTTTACGAACTATTGGTCATCCATCTACGCACACCACTACACCCGTCCTGACCCTGGGTCAAGGTCAAGGTCATTTCTACTTGGTTCAGTTACAAGGTTTAAGGTTTGCGTTTAACGTTTAACATGTCACTCTGCAGTCACTATTATGACATTGATTGGTTTCATATTTAGTTGTTACCCCCGGCGTCTAAAAAATCTAAATACCACTTTATAAACAGCACCCCTAGGCGAGCTCCATTGTCATCTGACAATTCTTGTTGTTAATATATCTATTCAAAACATGAATTATACTTGCATGCTTCCATATATGTATCATATATTTGATAAAGGCATACACAAAAATATTTAGACAACAACTGCAATCCATCTACCTTTGTTTTATCAATACTATGTCTGTAGTTCACTTTTCAAACACAAAACCCCTTACACTTAGCAACTTTTACTTGTTCCATGAGGGCCTCTTGTTTCTTTTGTCGCCATGTTTTCAAAAAGCGGTCTGCTGCAGAAGAGTCAGAAATCGTCTATATGAGGAAAAGGGTTAAAGATATAATATACATGCATAAGTTGAAAGGTTAAAATAAACGCAATTTTTTTTATTGAATTTTCTAGGCAGTATTGTGGTTACCTTCGTGATTGCTGGAAATACATCAGACGTCAATGCTACAGCATACAGTTTGTGTGATAGTGTCCTTAATGGAACAGGTTATAATTTCAATGGATACACGCTTACTCTCTCCCCTTACATGACTGTTGGAAATGGAGAAATTGTTTGTTTTCCCACAATTATATTTATGAGTCAATTGCTGCGCAGGCATTAAAAGGTCATATATCCTGTGGAAAAACCCAATAATTGATACAGATGACTTTTAACCCTTTCCAACATACAACAAATTAGAAGGAGACTTTGAAAACATGTAAACAAAAATATGGAAAATATCTATAAATGAAAGCATTGTCCGTCCGTCCGTAAACAATTTCTTGTTAACACGATAGTCTTCACTTTTGATTGTATCTCAACCAAACGTATACAGTAGTTAGATATCCATGAGAGCTCGGTTCCTTTCGAAAACCAGCCAGATCCGCCCATGCATGACTGTATTATGGCCCTTGAAATGGTCAAAATAGCTATAAAAGAGCTTGTTAACATGATACAGTCCTTATTTTCAATCAAACTTATACAGTAGTTAGATATCCATGAGAGTTTCGTTCATTTCTAAAAAACGGCCAGATCTACCCATGCATGGCTGGATTATGGCCCTTGAAATTGTCAAAATTGCTATAATACAGCTTGTGAACACAATAGAGCTTCCATTTACTATCTGATCTTCACCAAACTTAGATGGTATTTGAATATTGATGACATATTGGTTCCTTTTGAAACAAGCCAGATCAATGCCAGTAGAGCATAGGCCCTCATGGGCCTCTTGTTTTTTTATCCATCCATAATTCTGGTTTCCATGGCAACCAAAAGAAAAAAATAGTCAACATTTTTAAAATCTTCTTTTCCAAAAGGTGTCAGGCCAATTTTCATTTTTTTGCCTTATATGGCTATAGTGAAAGCTTAAAATATCCTCTCCTCCGAAAGTGGCAGGCCGATTTTCAAATAATTTTGCAGAAAGATTCCTTGGGTGACACTACAAGATTCCTTTAACCCATGGTGGTTGGTAAAAAACATGGCCACCAGGGGTCTGGGCTGTTTGGAGATTTAATTTTTGCCTTATGGCCGTGGAGCGATACTGGCCCTCTTGGGCCTCTTGTTCAGTCATATCACAGCGGCCAGTTCACTTACTCATGTGTTGCCTGGCTTTCTTACACCAGTAAGATTGTTGGCCGAGCTGGGGTTCGAACTCATATCCCCTGGAATGAAAAGAAATAAACTCCATCTGTATTGATTTAAGTTGGACAGAGTTTAATTATTCTTTTTATATTTTAGATTTCATGTTACAGTCTGGAGAATGTCAAAGAGATGGTTCATGCAGTGCTTCATTTGGATTTAATCTGAATTCAAATGGTACGTTGAATAGATTCTTCAGTTGTATATATTTCTTAAATGTTAGTTATTTACATAAATTGTATAATCAAAGAAATATGTTGTTTTGGTGCATGATTTGCTTAGGTTGAAAACATTCTGACAAAAGGAGAAATTGCTCGCTTAAAACCTTGTGGGAAAGGTTAACATAATTATGCACAGTAGTTTTTCCTTTCCACAAAATATTGTCTAATCTATCCTAAATTAATATGTTACCTTATATTAACATTATGATGAAGACAGCGAAAACCTGAATAAAACATACAAATAAGTTATAATTCCAAGGTTCCTCATCATATTTTTGCGCTCTTAATTGGGTTCTATTTCACTTCTAGGGTGCTGAAGGTCACAGGTTTGGTCCCCAGTCGGGTCATACCAAAACTTTAAAAACTGTAGTAATGGCGTCCCTCCTTGGCGCCCTGGGTTGCGGGGTTTGAATTACGACTGACTGACTGGTGTCAGGATAGATGGACCAGTAGAAATTGTACCTTACCCAGGAAACTACAACAAAATTGAAAGCGGCGTTAACCCTTTCCCACAAACAGCAAATCTGCAGCAGACTACTTGAAAGTGTCTACTAAAAGATACGGAATATCTCTAGAATTGTAGGTTTTAAATTACTGAAAAAAGTTGGAAACAATGTGGCAAAAGGAGAAATTGCTCGTTTTCAGCAATTTTTCCTTTTGTTACAATGTTTTCAAAAGTCGTCTGTTGCAGAGGCATCAGACAGCTTCTATATGTGATCGAGTGGTTTGCTTAGGGGATTTAAAACCGGAGTCCTGTATTCGATCCCCAGTCACGGCATGACGATCATGGTGGAGTGCCCATGGGCAAGGCACATTTCCTATTAGTACTGTTTTGTTTAATAGCTAGGGATTGTGAACTGTTGCAGTGATACAACTGAAATAATGTTGAAATTTGCGTAAAACCCCAATAAAACAAATCATGTGCTTATGATTTTAATCCCTTTTCCATATGCAGAGTTTTCACTAATTGTATACAAATTTATGTGAATGTAATGCTACTTTTCCAATACTGTATTTACAGGAGGAGAATTACATATGAGAGAGTTGTCACAGACCAGACCACCAAACGGTCGACCAACGATGGCTTTTCCACATAGACTGTTAGCCAATTGATGGAAGACGAATGACGCTGGTCACAGTGACATTTGTCAAACATCAGAAAGAATGTTGGCCGAGCTGGGATTCAAACTCACAACCCCTGAATTGACATCCCATATAAATCTGCAAATAGTATTCAACCCAGAAACTTGAAAAGAAATAAACTCCAACAGTATTGAATTATGTAGGACAGGTTTTAAGAATTTTAATCATTCATTGTTTAGTACATTTTAACAATTCTTCAACATGTATGTCACTATTCCTTTTCTTTTTTTTATTTCTTGCAGCTTTCATTTTACTATTTTCTGGAGAATGGCGAAGAGATTAAACAAAGATTGATTCATTTGGATTTCATCTGAATTCAAAAGGTACGTTATATTGATTCCTCAATTTTCACATTTTTAGCTCACCAGAGCACAAAGTGCTCAAGGTGAGTTATTGTGATCGCCTTTAGTCCGTCGTCCGTCGTTCGTCGTCCGTCAACATTTGCTTGTTACTACTCTAGAGGCAACATTTTGCATCCAATCTTTATGAAAGTTTATCAGAACATATATCTCCATCAACTCTAGGTGTCTCATGTTCACCTCATCAAGGCGATGTGCAGAACCCATGTCTCGACTGTCTGTCCATCTGTCCGTCCCAAATCGTGTCCGCTCCATATCTCCAAGACGGCTTGAAGAATTTTCATGAAACTAGGGTCACATGTTCACCTCATCAAGGCGATGTGTAGAACCCATGTCTCGTCTGTCTGTCTGTCTGTCTGTCTGTCTGTCCATCTGTCTGTCCCAAATTGTGTCCGCTCCATATCTCCAAGACGGCTTGAAGGATTTTCATGAAAGATACGGAATATTTCTAGAATTGTAGGTATAATTACTGAAAAAAGTTGGAAACATTGTGGCAAAAGGAGTAATTGCTCGTTTTATTAGCAATTTTTGCTTTTGTTACAATGTGTTCAAAAGTCGTCTGTTGCAGAGGCATCAGACAGCTTCTATATGTGGGAAATGGTTTAACGTCAATCAATCATTCACTTCTGAATATCAAGCATGTTTTTATCAATTTCCCAGCCATTTCACTTAACAATTTCCCGCATACAATAAATCTGCAGCAGACAACTTTGGAAACTTCTAGGCAAAATTATGAACAATCCCTAAGCGAATGTTTTATTATTGAGGAATCCGCTGTGGTCGAGTGGTTAGCGTCGGGGATTTCGAAACCGGGTGTCCCTTGTTCGATCCCTAGTCGCGGCGCTACGGTCATGGTGGAGTGCCCTTGGGCAAGGCACATTTTCTAGCCTAGTACTGGTTTGTTTACCCAGGGATCATGAATAAGTGACTGTCGCCGTGATATAACTGAAATATTGTTGAAAGCGGCGTAAAACCCCAATAAATCAAATTATTATTGAATAGTCGAAAATAATGTGGCATAAGGAGCAAATGCTCATAATGTCCACAATGCTATTACAGTGTCAGGTGGGAAATAGTTAAAGCAACTCGTGTGCTTATGAGGAATCCGCAGTGGTCGAGTGGTTTGTTTAGGGGATTTGAAACTGGGGTCTTGTATTCGATCCCCAGTCACGGCACGACGATCATGGTGGAGTGCCCATGGGCAGGGCACATTTCCTAGCCTAGTACCGGCCGGGTAGCTCAATTGGTAGCGTATCTGACTCGTGATCTGGAGGTCACGGGTTCAATACCCGGTTGCGGCGACATTCTTTCGGGCGATGTTTGCCATTGCCTCTCACCTCTGATCTATGTGAGAAAGCAGTCAGTGGCTTCGAAAGAATGTTGTGTAAGTACTGGTGTGGGAAAGCCAGGAAAACATGGGTAGGTGCACTGACCGCCGTGATATGACCAAAGCTGTTGAAAGCGGCGTTAAACTTCAAACAAACAAACAACTGTAATAATGTTGAAAGTTGCGTAAAACCCCAATAAAACAAATCATGTGCTTATGATTTTAATCCCTTTTCCATATGCAGAGTTTTCACTAATTATGTCTCCCCTTCTCCGAAAGGGGGGACATGCTGTATTTGTAGTTATTCTTATTCTTATTACGATTTCCCAACAGAGTTGGGAATCGTATTGTTTTTCTATTGTTTTTAGCTCGCCTGTGCACGAAGTGCTCAGGGTGAGTTATTGTGATCGCCCTATGTCCGGCGTCCGTCGTCCGTCAACATTTTCTCCTCTGTAACCGGTGGGTCAACTGGGATAAAACTTCACAGAAAGCATCCTCGCAATGTCCTCACCAGAATTCCTTAAAATTTTAGGGATCCATGCAGAATTCTGGTTTCCATGGCAACGAAATGAAAAAAACTTCAAAATTCTTAAAAATCTTCTCCTCCCAAAGTGTCAGGCCGATTTTCAAATTATTTTGTAGAAATGATCCTTGGGTGACCCTCTATCAGATTCCTTCAAGCCATTTTGATTGGTCGAAAAACATGGCCCCAGGGTGGGGGGGGGCTATTTTGCCAATATGGCTATAGTGCAAACTTAAAAAATCTTCTCCTCCAAAAGTGTCAGGCCGATTTTCAAATAATTTTGTAGAAATGTTCCTTGGGTGACCCTCTATCAGATTCCTTCAAGCCATGTTGATTGGTCGAAAAACATGGCCGCCAGGGGGCGGGGCTATTTTGCCTTTTATGGTTATAGTGAAAACTTAAAAAATCTTCAACATCTTCTCCTCAGTAACCAGTAGGTTAATTGGGATGAAACTTCACAGAAAGCATCCTCTCAATGACCTCACCAGAATTCCTTCAAATTATTGGGATCCATGCAGAATTCTGGTTTCCATGGCAACGAAACGAAAAAAACTTCAAAATTCTTCTCCTCCCAAATTGGTTGGCAGATTTTGAACTTATTTTGTAGAAATGTTCCTTGGGTGACTCTCTATCAGATTCCTTGAAGCCATGTTGATTGGTCGAAAAACATGGCAGCCAGGGGGGGGCGGGGCTTTTTTGCGTTATATGGCTATAGTGAAAACTTAAAAAATCTTCTCCTCCAAAAGTGTCAGGCCGATTTTCAAATAATTTTGTAGAAATGTTCCTTGGATGACCCTCTATCAGATTCCTTTAAGCCATGTTGATTGGTGGGGCTTATATAGCTAAAGTGAAAAAAAAAATCAGGTGAGCGATTCCAGGGCCATCATGGCCCTCTTGTTTATTATTGTCCCCCGCTTTAGCGAAAGCGTGGGGACTATTATTTCTCATTCGTCAGTCCGTCAGTCCGTCAGTCAGTCCGTCAGTCCGTCAGTCCCTCCGTCACGCTGTCACAAAAACTTTAACCTTGGTCATAACTTCTGAACCGTAATAGGTACTGCTTTCATATTTCACATGTGTATTCCTTGTGACAACCCCTTTCCATCAATACCAATTTTTTGACCTTGTGACCTTGACCCTGGCGGGGGACCATAATTCTCTGAATTTGCTTGTTATTATTATTCTTTATTTTCCTATCCAATTTTTTTGTCCAGAGCAGAACTCATAAACTACTTGATGGAATTGATTGAAACTTGCAACATACATAGATGGCAATGTGAAGTTGTGCAGTTTTCAAGAATGATAACTCTGAGCCACTTTTTTGCAAAGTTATCTCCCCTTTTTCAATATTTAAATCAATTTTTGTCCGAGCGATATCTTGTGAACGAATGGTCAGATAATGTTGAAACTTGGAACATAGATAGATGGCAAGGTGAAGGTGTGTAACATGCAAGAATTATAATTCTGGGCGACTTTGTTGCAAAGTTGTCTCCCCTTTTTCAATATTTTAATAATTGGGTGATTTGACCTTGTATAACTCGATAACGAAAAGTGATAGAGACTTGAAATTTAGTACAAATGTTCCCAATCAAGTGCTACTACTTTCTCATGTGTATTTGCGCATGACCGAATACTCGCTTCTGATTGGTCGATTTTTCGGACTTGTATAACTCAAAAACGACTAGTGATAGAGACTTGAAACTTAGTACATGTGTTTCTAATCAAGTAGTACTACTTTTTCAAGTGAATTAGCGCATGACCGAATACTCGTTTCTGATTGGTCGATTTTTCGGAATTGTATAACTCAAAAACGACAAGTGATAGAGACTTCAAACTTAGTACAAGTGTTCCCAATCAAGTGATACTACTTTCTCATGTGTATTTGCGCATGACCGAATACTCGCTTCTGATTGGTCGATTTTCCGGACTTGTATAACTCAAAAACGACAAGTGATAGAGACTTCAAACTTAGTACAAGTGTTCCCAATCAAGTGATACTACTTTCTCATGTGTATTTGCGCATGACCGAATACTCGCTTCTGATTGGTCGATTTTTCGGACTTGTATAACTCAAAAACGACAAGTGATAGTGACTTGAAACTTAGTACATGTGTTCCTAATCAAGTAGTTCTACTTTCTGAAGTGTATTAGCCGCATGACCGAATACTCGTTTCTGTTATCTCCCATTGTTAAATAGAATGGCAAGGGAATCGTTCGTAACTGTTGCTACAGTTACAATCTCTAGTTATTATTCTTCTTCTTCTTCTTCTTAACTTTTGTTTGTCCAGAGCGGAACTCGGAAACTACTTGAAGGAATTGATTTAAACTTAGAACATAGATAGATGGCAATGTGAAGTTGTGCACCCTGCAAGAATTATTACTCTGTGCCACTTTGTTGCAAAGTTATCTGTCCTTGTTCAATATTTTAATAGTGTAAACTTTGTCCAGAGCAGAACTCAGAAACTACTTGAAGGAATTTATTGAAACTTGGAACATAGATAGATGGCAATGTGAAGTTGTGCACCTTGCAATAATTATGAGTTATCTCCCCCTTGTTCAATATTTTAATAGTGTAAACTTTGTCCAGAGCAGAACTCAGAAACTACTTGAAGGAATTTAATGAAACTTGGAATATAGATAGATGGCAATGTGAAGTTGTGCACCTTGCAATAATTATGAGTTATCTCCCCTTGTTCAATATTTTAATAGTGTAAACTTTCTCCAGAGCAGAACTAAGAAAGTACTTAAAGGAATTTATTGAAACTTGGAATATAGATAGATGGCAATGTGAAGTTGTGCACCATGCAATAATTATGAGTTATCTCCCCCTTGTTCAATATTTTAATAGTGTAAACTTTGTCCAGAGCAGAACTCAGAAACTACTTGAAGGAATTTATTGAAACTTGGAACATAGATAGATGGCAATGTGAAGTTGTGCACCTTGCAATAATTATGAGTTATCTCCCCCTTGTTCAATATTTTAATAGTGTAAACTTTGTCCAGAGCAGAACTCAGAAACTACTTGAAGGAATTTATTGAAACTTGGAATATAGATAGATGGCAATGTGAAGTTGTGCACCTTGCAATAATTATGAGTTATCTCCCCTTGTTCAATATTTTAATAGTGTAAACTTTCTCCAGAGCAGAACTAAGAAAGTACTTAAAGGAATTTATTGAAACTTGGAATATAGATAGATGGCAATGTGAAGTTGTGCACCTTGCAAGAATTATAACTCTGGGCTACTTTGTTGCAAAGTTATCTCCCCGTGATCAATATTGTAATAGTCATTGACAAACTACAATGGGGAGACATATGTTTTTTCATAAAAACAACCTTTCTAGTTGTATACAAATTTATGTGATTGTAATGCTACTTTTTCAATACTGTATTTACAGGATGAGAATTACAGATGAGGCAGCTGGCACAGACCAAACCACCAAACGGTCGACCAACGATGGCTTTTCCACATAGACTGTTGGCCAATTGATGGAAATCGAATGACGCTGGTCACAGTGACTTTTGTCAAACATCAGAAAGAATGTTGGCCGAGCTGGGGTTCAAACTCACAACCCCTGAATTGACATCCCACATAAATCTGCAAATAGTATTCAACCCAGAAACTTGAAAAGAAATAAACTCCAACAGTATTGAATTATGTCGGACAGGTTTTAAGAATTTTTGTCATTCATTGTTTTGTACATTTTAACAATTCTTCAACATGTATACCACTGTCCCTTTTCTCCTTTTCATTTCTTGCAGCTTTCATTTTACTATTTTCTGGAGAATGGCGAAGAGATTATTTGAATTTCATCTGAATTCAAAAGGTACGTTATATTGATTCCTCAATTTTCACATTTTTTATATTTCTTAAACATGTAGGCCACCATGTTTTTTCTCTTTTTCCTTTAGTGCAGCTATCAAATCAATCAAGGTGTCATGTGCTCGAACAACCGCTCAGCCATTTATTCTTTCAGATGATTGACTATTCATTGCGACTAGCGTCATTTGTCTTGAAAAGAATTGATTGGGATTTAATGCGGTTTTCAAAAATATTTCAGTCATATCTGGGCGGACAGTTCACCTACTCAGGTGTTGCCTTGCTTTCTCACACCAGTAAGATTGTTGGCCGAGCTGGGGTTCAAACTTATCCCCTCTAATGAAAAGAAATAAACTCCATCTGCATTGATTTAAGTCGGACAGGGTTTAATTATTCCGTTTATTTTTAGATTTCAGATTAAGGTCTGGAGAATGGCAAAGAGATGGTTCATATAGTTGCTTCTTTTGCATTTCATCTGAAGTCAAATGGTACGTTGAATAGATTCGTCAGTTAGTTGTATATATTTCTTAAATCTTAGTTATTTACATAAGTTGTATAATCAAAGAAATATGTTGTTTTGGTGCATAATTTGCTTAAAACCTTGTTGGAAAAGGTGAACATATGCACAGTAGTTTTTCCTTTCCACAAAATATTTTCTAATCTATCCTAAATTAATATGTTACCTTATAATAACATTATGTTGAAGACAGCGAAAAACCTGAATAAAACATACAAATAAGTTATAATTCCAAGGTTCCTCATCATATTTTTGCGTTCTTAATTGGGTTCCATTTCACCTCTAGATATAGTGGTAGATCGTCTGCCTTGGGTGCAGAATGTCGCAGGTTTTCTTCCCAGTCTAGTCATACCAAAACTTTAAAAACTGTAGTAATGGCTTCCCTCCTTGGCGCTCAGGGCTGCTGGGTTTGAATTATGACTGACTGGCTGGTGTCAGGATAGATGGACCAGTAGAACTGGTATCTTACCAAGGAAAACGCTGTGATTTATTTTAGGATGCCGCCACAAATAACATTAAAGTAAAATCATCAAATACAACACATTTATTCCCAGACAATAAATAATAACAACACACATTATAAACACTATTATTGTGGAGATAATTTGGACGCAAGGATAGCACAGTGATCATTAGACTGTTATGCAGTTGCACGCACCAAATATGTATGACTAGTAGTTTTATATGAAAGCATGACCTTTTCCGCTTTCTGTTCTGGGCATCCCTCTCCCCTATAGATAATTTATCAATGGTGCGTGCAGTAGACAAAGCCATGAATTAAACTTAGGATTGTTGGAATCCTGTGAGAAGCCGCCTTGCAAGGTTCCACATCCTTGAGACATGCCATGCGTAATAGCCCCTCACAGTTCCCAGCTCCTCGTCCGTGACACCCGAGGCCCTATTCCTGACTGATGCAGACAGAGTCCAAGCCTCGAGGTCGACGTTGGAGGTATAAATAACAATGAATTCTGACTATTAGGTATGCTAGATCACTATGCCGCCCACTCACTGGCCGCTAGAATCCGCCACTGAAAATTTAGTATATACGCACCAAATATGTATGATTAGTAGTTTTATATGAAAGCATGACCTTTTCTGCTTTCATTCCAATTCCCTACTAGTGGGTTCCGCGGGAAAATGGACGTTGGGGGTATAGCAATCACAGTGGACCGCACGGTGGACAAAAACACTAGATCCTATCCTCCTCTGACAATAGCTTCCACATAATCCATATTACAACCTCCGTTTCAATCAGTAGTTTACTTTTAAAATTCCATAAATCAAAAGGGCCTAAAAGTGGGGTCCACGAGAGATGCGCTAATACAAGACATCCATTGCTTGTTCTGGACATCCCTCTCCCCTAAATCTAATGATATAAATTTAGAATGGCATGCTTGATAACTGGGGGAGGCCACCTCACAAGGTTTCCGTCATTGTTGACATGCCATGCAAGGCATCTCCCACCAATTCAAAGCTTCCCCTAGCCCCCGTTCCTGACTAATGCAGGGTCCTGGCACCGAGGTCGGATGGCTAATACAGGTCATCCCTCTCCCCTATACACAAGTCCACTTATTTTGGTATCAATTTCCCATATAATTGATCTACCATTCCATAAATTCCTCACAATCTGATGTCCAGTTGTATTAATGTGTTCCTTTTGTTACTTATTTTTCCCCCAAAGCTCAATTGATTAGATTCAAGGCCTCTCCAGGAAATCCATGATGATTTCCCACCAATCCTTTAATTTGGGTTTAACACCGTTAAACCAGTACTCCATACAACATACTTTTCCAAGCAATTGGCTGCTTTTCCACATAGACTGCTAGTCAGTTCACCTACTCATATGTTTCCTGTTTTTTTTACACCAGTACTCCATACAACATACTTTTCCAAGCAACTGGCTGCTTTTCCACTGGTGAAAGATGAACGACGTGTGGCACAGCGACCTCTGTTAAACGTCGGAAAGAATGTATGATGATGATAAGTTATCCCATACCTACATACAACAAATCTGTATTCTGCAGCAGACAACTTTGAAAACAGATTGGCTAATATTTCATGTACTTCATAAGTTTCTATTGTGTAGTACCAACAAGATCATGACTGACTGTTGGTGACGGGTGATAAACTAACTTGGGAAGCAGTAGGCTACTGTAAATACCACTGGCACCTTTTAATCATACAAACCCAGACCATGTGACCTCCTTAAATTAGCTCATCCTTCCACTCTGGCAATCAGTGGGTCACCCATGAGCCAAATATCTGTAAATAAACTAAGGAATGGTGCTGCTTGTGAACCAAGCTGAAGCATTAAGTTAAGACGGATGTAAGCAACATAATGAGCATATAGCACAAAGAATCACATGGCTTCTTGTAAGCATGCAAAGGAGAATAACCAAACTCAAAACAGTAGGAAATCAATAGTGTAATTAGGCCACCCGTAATCTTTGCGATCTTAAGCGGCCTAACAAGTTAGCAAGTTTATTTGAATAGCCAGATACATGCACAGCCCTAAAACGATATTCAATCTCAAAGGTCCAACATGTCGTCTAAATAAAGGGAAAGGTTATAAAAGATATCTGTAAGAGTAAGGTGAATGCCCTAAGAAGTGTCATGACTTGGTGATATTTTCATGTCATGGAATAAACTATGGGAACTACTGTTAAATTATCACCATAAAAATGTTTTTGAAGGCTCTCTCCCCATATGGAAGTGATACTGAAATCTGGAAATTGCTAGAACGGTTATGTCCTCAGTGAGGCCCTGTTAGATCAAGGTATGCTGGCCAATGTGCATGTGGTAACTTCCTGCAAAAAGTGAAAGTCCTCATTACGAACCCAGTATGTTTTGGGTCGTCTTCCATACCAGATTCTGCTTGAAGGTGAAAATGAGGCTTTCAAACCTTAGATTCAATTGATCAATCTGCGGCAGAAAGGAATGCAAGATAGACTAGCAATCAAAGTTAAAATATCCAATTATGAACTGCATTTTATAATACTTAAAAGTACATTTGTTGCTGAAAGTGTATACTTAAATTCCATGTATTATCTGCTGGAATAGCTTCTTAAAAGTACATTTTTTGATGAAAGTATATCCCCAGGTTTCAAACCAATTTCACCAATTATCCAAGATACCAATCAAGAACGACATTTTCTTAAAAGTACATTTTTTGAAAGTATATATACTCAAGCAGTAAGTTATCCTAGCAAACCCATTTTGTGACAGAAAACAGACATTATGGAAGCACTGTGTTCAGTTCCCTTTTCCCCAAAACAATAAATCATCTAGGTAAAGTATTAGATGTTCAGTTCCCTAAGATTGCCTTCTTTAGCTTGTCTAAAATAACAACCTTCAAGGAATATGGCAAAAAGTTCCCCTGTCTTGCAGTCAATCAAATGACAAAGCCATGTCAAAATAAAAGTTACCATCAAATTCAACCATTAAACCAAGTTCGTCGAAATCGAAAATACAGGCAAAGAGTTCAAATGTCACTAGTAGACGACCATTATCAAGATTGTGTACCATAATGACATCTTCATGAAAGCTTGTGAATTGAACTGAGCAGAGAATAGGATACTGTATATAAAGTCATTCTGTGAATGACCTGGTGTACCAGCCTAAATTCACTGGCTTTTCTTCGGGGAAGAGAGCTAGCGGATATACACTGCTTTTGGCAGAAGACGATTTTTAAATGGGCCCGAAACACTACCAGCCGTAACTCATACTGTATTTGGCATCCACATGACTCCCTAGCTGAATTTGCTACAGTTATCATGATCCAGAATAATACAAAGATAACTATGAGCAAAGTTATTAAGTGAAGTTGCCGCTACCAACAAGTTCAACTTTCAAAACATCGAGGTTAATTGGGTTCCTTGACGGCGAAACATTGCACGGTCCAGAAATGGGCAGAAATGTCATCCAACTCAAATCGCGATTTCTTCCTATCATTAATAAGTTCAATACGAGACGTCTAGGCGTCCCCCCCTACAATAAATTTGTCCTTGAAATGTATCAGACTGACATAGGATCGCCTAACATGATAGAATATTCACCACGTGACGAGATCGTCAATGATGCGAGACAAACAAGACTCATAAATTCTATTGATCACAACGACACCGCCATTTTTTCTCCTGTTCCGTTCCACACGGATTATTTGTCTGTGTTCTTCTTTTCCCCCGCGGCATATTCTTTCCAAAATTATCGCCGATGATTTTGGATATTAAATCGTTTTTCCGAAATCTATTTTGTGCATGGTTCCTTGAAGCGATTGAAAAAAGGCTGAGTGTTCCGAATATTCCCAAATTTTGAAGTGTCCGAGACTTTGCGTAACAGGTGATTAGACGCTTAATCAAATCCAATAGTGAATGCAAGCGCTTTGTAGTCTAGAATTGATCATAACAGATAGGTGAATTAACCCGGAAGAAAACGATTCCCAAAACTCCAAAAACAACATTTTGTCAGCCCCAAAATAAATGAGATTATAGCTAGGGCCATAATCTGTAATAAGTAAATAAATTTTGAAAGCGGCATTAACCCACAAACGGCAAATCTGCAGCAGACTACTTGAAAATGTCTACTAAAAGATACGGAATATCTCTAGAATTGTAGGTTTAATTACTGAAAAAAGTTGCAAACATTGTGGCAAAAGGAGTAATTGCTCGTTTTCAGCAATTTTTCCTTTTGTTACAATGTGTTCAAAAGTCATCTGTTGCAGTAAGATTGTTGACCGAGCTGGGGTTCAAACTTATCCCCTTGAATGAAAAGAAATAAACTCCATCTGCATTGATTTAAGTCAACAGGTTTTAATTATTCTGTTTATTTTTTAGATTTCATGTTAAGGTCTGGAGAATGGTAAAGAGATGGTTCATACAGTTGCTTCTTTTGCATTTCATCTGAATTCAAATGGTACGTTGAATAGATTTGTCAGTTAGTTGTATATATTTCTTAAATCTTAGTTATTTACCTAAGTTGTATAATCAAAGAAATATGTTGTTTTGGTGCATAATTTGCTTAAAGCCTTGTGGGAAAAGGTGAACATATATGCATAGTAGTTTTTCCTTTCCACAAAATATTTTCTAATCTATCCTAAATTAATATGTTACCTTATATTTACATTATGTTGAAAACAGCGTAAACCTGAATAAAACATACAAATAAATTATAATTCCAAGGGTCCTCATCATATTTCTTCTAAATCATAAAGCGCATTCTTAATTGGGTTCCATTTCACTTCTAGAATTAGTGGTAGATCGTCTGCCTTGGGTGCAGAATGTCTGTTTCGATCCCAAGTTGGGTCATACCAAAACATTAAAAAGTGTGGTAATGGCTTCCTTCCTTGGTGCTCAGGGTTGCGGGGTTTGAATTACGACTGACTGGCTGGTGTCAGGATAGATGGACCAGTAGAACTGGTATCTTGAAAATTTGAAAGTGGCGTTAACCCTTTCCCACAAACAGCAAATCTGCAGCAGACTGCTTGAAAATGTCTACTAAAAGATACAGAATATCTCTAGAATTGTAGGTATAATTACTGAAAAAAGTTGGCAACATTGTGGCAAAAGGGTAATTGCTCGTTTTATTAGCAATTTTTCCTTTTGTTACAATGTGTTCAAAAGTCGTCTGTTGCAGAGGAATCGGACAGCTTCTATATGTGGAAAACTGTTTTACGTCAATCAATCATTCACTTCTGAAGATCAAGCATGTTTTTATCAATTTCTTAGCCATTTCACTTAACAATTTCCCGCATACAATAAATCTGCAGCAGACAGCTTTGGAAACTTCTAGGCGAAATTATGAACAATCCCTAAGCGAATGTTTTATTATTGAATAGTCGAAAATAATGTGTCATAAGGAGCAAATGCTCATAATGTCGACAGTGCTATTACAGTGTCAGGTGAGAAATAGTTAAAGCAACTCATGTGCTTATGAGGAATCTGCCGTGGTCGAGTGGTTTGCTTAGGAGATTTGAAACTGGGGTCCTGTATTCGATCCCCAGTCACGGCACGACGATCATGGTGGAGTGCCCATGGGCAAGGCACATTTCCTAGCCTAGTACTGTTTTGTTTAATATCCAGGGATTGTAAACTGTTGCAGTGATACAACTGAAATAATGTTGAAAGTTGCGTAAAACCCCAATAAAACAAATCATGTGCTTATGATTTTAATCCCTTTTCCATATGCAGAGTTTTCACTAATTGTATACAAATTTATGTGATTGTAATGCTACTTTTTCAATACTGTATTTACAGGATGAGAATTACAGATGAGGCAGCTGGCACGGACCAGACCACCAAACGGTCGACAAACGATGGCTTTTCCACATAGACTGTTAGCCAATTGATGGAAATCGAATGACGCTGGTCACAGTGACTTTTGTCAAACATCAGAAAGAATGTTGGCCGAGCTGGGGTTCGAACTCACAAGCCCTGAATTGACATCCCACATAAATCTGCAAATAGTATTCAACCCAGAAACTTGAAAAGAAATAAACTCCAACAGTATTGAATTATGTCGGACAGGTTTTAAGAACTTTTGTCATTCATTGTTTTGTACATGTTAACAATTCTTCAACATGTATACCACTGTCCCTTTTCTCCTTTTCATTTCTTGCAGCTTTCATTTTACTATTTTCTGGAGAATGGCGAAGAGATTAAACAAAGATTGATTCATTTGAATTTCATCTAAATTCAAAAGGTACGTTATATTGATTCATCAATTTTCACATTTTTTATATTTCTTAAACATGTAGGCCACCATGTTTTTTCTCTTTTTCCTTTAGTGCAGCTATCATATCAATCAAGGTGTCATGTGCTCGAACAACCGCTCAGCCATTAATTCTTTCCGATGATTGACAATTGCGACTAGCGTCATTTGTCTTGAAAAGAATTGATTGGGATTTAATGCGGTTTTCAAAAAAAATTCAGTCATATCTGGGCGGACAGTTCACCTACTCAGGTGTTGCCTTGCTTTCTCACACCAGTAAGATTGTTGGCCGAGCTGGGGTTCAAACTTATCCCTTCTAATGAAAAGAAATAAACTCCATCTACATTGATTTAAGTCGGACAGGGTTTAATTATTCCGTTTATTTTTTAGATTTTAGATTAAGGTCTGGAGAATGGCAAAGAGATGGTTCATACAGTTGCTTCTTTTGCATTTCATCTGAATTCAAATGGTACGTTGAATAGATTCGTCAGTTAGTTGTATATATTTCTTAAATCTTAGTTATTTACATAAGTTGTACAATCAAAGAAATATGTTGTTTTGGTGCATAATTTGCTTAAAATCTTGTGGGAAAAGGTGAACATATGCACAGTAGTTTTTCCTTTCCACAAAATATTGTCTAGTCTATCCTAAATTAATATGTTACCTTATATTAACATTATGTTGAAGACAGCGAAAACCTGAATAAAACATACAAATAAGTTATAATTCCAAGGTTCCTCATCATATTTTTGCGCTCTTAATTGGGTTTCATTTCACTTCTAGATATAGTGGTAGATCGTCTGCCTTGGGTGCAGAATGTCGCAGGTTCGATCCCAAGTCGGGTCATACCAAAGTTTTAAAAAAGTGTGGTAATGGCTTCCCTCCTTTGCGCTCAGGGTTGCTGGGTTTGAATTACGACTGACTGGCTGGTGTCAGGTTAGATGGACCAGTAGAACTGGTATCTTACCCAGGAAAACGCCGTGATATAAGTAAATAAATTTTGAAAGTGGCGTTAACCCTTTCCCACAAACAGCAAATCTGCAGCAGACTGCTTGAAAATGTCTACTAAAAGATACGGAATATCTCTAGAATTGTAGGTATAATTACTGAAAAAAGTTGGAAACATTGTGGCAAAAGGAGTAATTGCTCGTTTTCAGCAATTTTTCCTTTTGTTACAATGTGTTCAAAAGTCGTGTGTTGCAGTAAGATTGTTGGCCGAGCTGGGGTTTAAACTCATCCCCTCGAATGAAAAGAAATAAACTCCATCTGCATTGATTTAAGTCGGACAGGGTTGAATTATTCTGTTTATTTTTTAGATTTCAGATTAAGGTCTGGAGAATGGCAAAGAGATGGTTCATACAGTTGTTTCTTTTGCATTTCATCTGAATTCAAATGGTACGTTGAATAGATTCGTCTGTTAGTTGTATATATTTCTTAAATCTTAGTTATTTACATAAGTTGTATAATCAAAGAAATATGTTGTTTTGGTGCATCATTTGCTTAACCCTTTCCCACTTACATACGCATTCCCCCGCATCTATTGATTCCCCAATACATACGACTTCCCCTGCGTCTCACGGTTCTCTCATAGATACGCATTTCCCCGCGTCTGATTTTCAACAGCTTGATTCTCGACTTTTCCGTAAGAAAATTACTCCCGAAAGTTACTAAACCTAAACTTCAATTATTCAAAATGCAGTTCCACGGATCACAACATATTGTTACTATATAAAGTTTGTCAGTAAATGATAACATAAAACCGTGACTGTGTATTTCTCTATGCGCAATTCTTACATCGCGTGTCCATTGAAGGTAAACAAAAACATGACCTTGGCATGTGTAAAAAAGTTTTTAAAACATTAGAAATTAGGAAATTCTATAAAGTATAATCATTGCAAACAGTTGAAAACATAATGGTAATGTTGAAAACATTATGGTAAAAGGAGAAACTGCTAATTTTGAGCATGTCTCCTTTAGTCACGATGTTTTTCAAAAGTCGTCTGCTACAAACGCGTCTTCAACAAGAAAATGGTCCACGTGTTCAATAAAAGGGTAAATTCATTTTTTTATATTTGACCAAACTTTCAAAATATTTATTTATTTGTTAGAGAATGAATTGTAAAATAATTTCTCACAAACCTGCATAAAAATCCCTTGTAATCCAAATGATTTCTCACAAACCTGCATAAAAATCCTTTATAATCCAAATGAAATCGTCCAATTTCACAAACACAAAAGGTCACAGATTTTAACACCGAATTTTGGGAGAGCCTATGGGAAATGCTTACGTCATAGCGCGTGAGCATTTTACTCAAGTGAACCACGTCAGCACAAATCCCGCATTTGGATAGTTTCAGTGTTAATTTCATAATAAGATCAAATTGCATATTTGTGTGGTAGTTTTTTGGTCATGAATCTTCCCAAGAAACTTACAGTGTGATTCACAACTTAAAAGCAAACAGAACAATTCATGATCAGTCTGATCTCTGCCTCGCAAGGTTTTTCCCCCCTTTCGTATGGTGTGACACAAATCCTTTACACAACAAATTTGGGACAAATGCTGTGTGCAGCAAGTGAAATAGATTTTCCGAATTTGTTATGTGTGGATAATCCAAATTAATTGGTGGGTATACTGATACTTATAATTGAAATAAAACGGAATGGGGTGCAAATAAAACATAATGGACGGTTTGGACAATTAACCCTTTCCCACATACGGCAAATCTGTACCAGACAACTTTGAATCTATCTAGGCAAAACTGTGTACAAAACTTTTATGATTGATTAAATTTTGACACAATTTTCAATCATGTCACGGCGGCCGTGATCACCTTCCCATGTATATTATGTATTTATTACAATACAATCTGCATGACATCATATAGAAATAAAGAAGGAAACAATGTGTCAAAAGGCGTCAATCGTCTGTACTGTTGTTTATTGGAATTTAAAGGTCATAAAACTCAATCAAATATAAACCATCAACCACCGATCAGGCTTTGATACGCTGATTAGTAGCATCTGCTGGCATGTCCATTAAATTAGGGGTAATAAAATAATGAAATGACCATCATGCAATGCGTAAAATATTACAGACGGACAAAAGACGATGTCAGTTCGTTTTAAAACAATCAATTGATCAGATCAATTAGCTTACACTTTATAATTTGTAACTGAAATATTATGTCTGTATTTAATGATGGCTGATTTTGTTTTATCGGACATTTTCGATTCTGATGATGAGTCTTTTCTGATTAATTGTTATCATTCAACAACTATCCAATCATCCAAACTCGTTTATTTATGTCTTTCCTTATTGAGATTTAAAGGCATTTAAATAATATATTTAGTATTGTGTTTTTATTTATAAAAATAATTACAAACACAAATGTTCATGTAATTTATTACAGTAAAAAACACACAAAAAACATCTATCACCCTTTCTTCCTTTCATGTCCTACATACTACTCTTCCAATGATATACTTTTTTTATACCATTAGAAAGACAATTTAATTGGCTACAGACTTTATTCTTATACAAAAAAGGTTTAAACAATGTTTGATATAGTAATAGTGGTATAAAATAGACAGGTATCAAATCACTACACTTTTCCAATAATGTCTATGGGAATACTGTTATCAGATAGCATAGCCTTATATGGAGATAAGGTAGTAAAATAGCCAATTCTCTAACTGGGAAAGGGTTAAAAAAAGCCTTGTGGGAAAAGGTGAAAATATGCACAGTAGTTTTTCCTTTCCACAAAATATTTTCTAGTCTATCCTAAATTAATATGTTGCCTTATATTTACATTATGTTGAAAACAGCGTAAACCTGAATAAAACATACTAATAAATTATAATTCCAAGGTTCCTCATCATATTTTTAGATCACCTAGAGCCAAAGGCTCAAGGTGAGCTATTCTGATCACTCTGTGTCCGTCGTCAACTTTTAGCTTTAAACATCATCTCCTCCTGAACCGCATGAACAATTTCCACCAAACATCACAGGAATGTTCCTTTGGTGGTCCTCTTTCAAAATTGTTCAAAGATTTAAATTCCATTGAGAACTTTGGTTGCTGCGGCATCAGAAAGGGGACAAAATGTCCAAACTTTAAAAATCTTCTCCTCCGAATCTGCCTGTCAGATTCAAATATAATTTGGTAGAAATGTTCCTTGGGTGACCCTCTATAAAAATTGTTCAAGCCATACTGATTGGTCGAAACACATGGCAGTCAGGCGGCATCAGAAAAGGGGCAAAATGACTAAATTTGAAAATTCCATTTTTATGAAAGTGTTTCTGATTTTAAGAAAATATAATACGAATCTTACTGCAATGATCCTCTATTTAATTTGTTTAAGCCGTTTTGATTGGTTACACAATCATATCAACCAGACGTCATCACAAAAGGGTTAAATTGAACTTGTAGCTACAAATGACAACCAACTCCTACCATTCCAATAGACCAATTTCCACAAAACATCACAGGAATGTTCCTTTGGTGGTCCTCTTTCAAAATTGTTCGAAGATTTAAATTCCATTGAGAACTTTGGTTGCTGCTTCATCAGAAAGTGAGAAAAATACCCACATTTTAAAATCCTTTTCCTCCATAATCTGCTTGTACGATTGCAAGATAATTTGGTAGAAATGTTCCTTAAGTGACCCTCTAAATAAACTGTTGAAGCTATATTGATTTCGTTGACAAACAGGGCAGCAAGGCGGCATCAGGAAAGGTGCAAAATGACAAAAAGTTTATAATTCCATTCTTATTAAAGTTCTTGTTAGATTTCAAGATATAAATGGCCTTTACTGATAAGCTGTTTCTTGAGAAGTGTCCACTCCTTGCAGTTTCATTTGCACTTCTTGATCAAATTTTCCCAGATATTTGCAGTTAAATATTTGCTACTAATTTACTATCAATTAGGTGATCGATTTAGGGCCATCTTGGCCCTCTTGTTTCTAAATCATAAAGCGCATTCTTAATTGGGTTCCATTTCACTTCTAGATAAAGTGGTAGATCGTCTGCCTTGGGTGCAGAATGTTGCAGGTTCGATCCCAAGTCGGGTCATACCAAAACTTTAAAAAGTGTGGTAATGGCTTCCCTCCTTTGCGCTCAGTGTTGCGGGGTTTGAATTACGACTGACTGGCTGGTGTCAGGATAGATGGACCAGTAGAACTGGTATCTTACCCAGGAAAACGCCGTGATATAAGTAAATAAACTTTGAAAGCGGCGTTAACCCTTTCCCACAAACGGCAAATCTGCAGCAGACTACTTGAAAATGTCTACTAAAAGATACAGAATATCTCTAGAATTGTAGGTATAATTACTGATAAAAAGTTGGAAACATTGTGGCAAAATGAGTAATTGCTCGTTTTTTTAGCAAGTTTTGCTTTTGTTACAATGTGTTCAAAAGTCGTCTGTTGCAGAGGAATCAGACAGCTTCTATATGTGGAAAACTGTTTAACGTCAATCAATCATTCACTTCTGAATATCAAGCAACAATTTCCCGCATACAATACATCTGCAGCAGACAACTTTGGAAACTTCTAGGCGAAATTATGAACAATTCCTAAGCGCATGTTTTATTATTGAATAGTCGAAAATAATGTGGCACAAGGAGCAAATGCTTATAATGTCCACAATGCTATTACAGTGTCAGGTGGGAAATAGTTAAAGCAACTCATGTGCTTATGAGGAATATGCCTTGGTTGAGTGGTTTGCTTAGGGGATTTGAAACTGGGGTCCTGTATTCGATCCCCAGTCACGGCACGACGATCATGGTGGAGTGCCCATGGGCAAGGCACATTTCCTAGCCTAGTACTGTTTTGTTTAATAGCCGGGGATTGTGAACTGTTGCAGTAATACAACTGAAATAATGTTGAAAGTTGCGTAAAACCCCAATAAAACAAATCATGTGCTTATGATTTTAATCCCTTTTCCATATGCAGAGTTTTCACTAATTGTATACAAATTTATGTGATTGTAATGCTACTATTTCAATACTGTATTTACAGGATGAGAATTACAGATGAGGCAGCTGGCACAGACCAGACCACCAAACGGTCGACCAACGATGGCTTTTCCACATAGACTGTTAGCCAATTGATGGAAATCGAATGACGCTGGTCACAGTGACTTTTGTCAAACATCAGAAAGAATGTTGGCCGAGCTGGGGTTCGAACTCACAACCCCCCTGAATTGACATCCCACATAAATCTGCAAATAGTATTCAACCCAGAAACTTGAAAAGAAATAAACTACAACAGTATTGAATTATGTAGGACAGGTTTTAAGAATTTTTGTCATTCATTGTTTTGTACATTTTAACAATTCTTCAACATGTATACCACTGTCCCTTTTCTCCTTTTCATTTCTTGCAGCTTTCATTTTACTATTTTCTGGAGAATGGCGAAGAGATTAAACAAAGATTGATTCATTTGGACATTCATTCTGAATTCAAAAGGTACGTTATATTGATTCCTCAATTTTCACATTTTTTATATTTCTTAAACATGTAGGCCACCATGTTTTTTCTCTTTTTCCTTTAGTGCAGCTATCATATCAATCAAGGTGTCATGTGCTCGAACAACCGCTCAGCCATTATTTTTTTCCGATGATTGACAATTGCGACTAGCGTCATTTGTCCTGAAAAGAATTGATTGGGATTTAATTCGGTTTTCAAAAAAATTTCAGTCATATCTGGGCGGACAGTTCACCTACTCAGGTGTTGCCTTGCTTTCTCACACCAGTAAGATTGTTGGCCAAGCTGGGGTTTAAACTTATCCCCTCTAATGAAAAGAAATAAACTCCATCTGCATTGATTTAAGTCGGACAGGGTTTAATTATTCCGTTTATTTTTTAGATTTTAGATTAAGGTCTGGAGAATGGCAAAGAGATGGTTCATACAGTTGCTTCTTTTGCATTTCATCTGAATTCAAATGGTACGTTGAATAGATTCGTCAGTTAGTTGTATATATTTCTTAAATCTTAGTTATTTACATAAGTTGTATAATCAAAGAAATATGTTGTTTTGGTGCATAATTAGCTTAAAGCCTTGTTGGAAAAGGTGAACATATGCACAGTAGTTTTTCCTTTCCACAAAATATTGTCTAGTCTATCCTAAATTAATATGTTGCCTTATATTTACATTATGTTGAAAACAGCGTAAACCTGAATAAAACATACAAATAAATTATAATTCCAAGGGTCCTCATCATATTTTTTCTAAATCATAAAGCACATTCTTAATTTGGTTCCATTTCACTTCTAGATATAGTGGTAGATCGTCTGCTTTGGGTGCAGAATGTCGCAGGTTCGATCCCAAGTCGGGTCATACCAAAACTTTAAAAAGTGTGGTAATGGCTTCCCTCCTTTGCGCTCAGTGTTGCGGGGTTTGAATTACGACTGACTGGCTGGTGTCAGGATAGATGGACCAGTAGAACTGGTATCTTACCCAGGAAAACGCCGTGATATAAGTTAATAAATTTTGAAAGCGGCGTTAACCCTTTCCCACAAACAGCAAATCTGCAGCAGACTACTTGAAAATGTCTACGAAAAGATACGGAATATCTCTAGAATTGTAGGTATAATTACTGATAAAAATTTGGAAACATTGTGGCAAAAGGAGTAATTGCTCGTTTTATTAGCAATTTTTGCTTTTGTTACAATGTGTTCAAAAGTCGTCTGTTGCAGAGGAATCAGACAGCTTCTATATGTGGAAAACTGTTTAACGTCAATCAATCATTCACTTCTGAATATCAAGCATGTTTTTATCAATTTCCCAGCCATTTCACTTAACAATTTCCCGCATACAATAAATCTGCAGCAGACAACTTTGGAAACTTCTAGGTGAAATTATGAACAATCCCTAAGCGCATGTTTTATTATTGAATAGTCGAAAATAATGTGGCATAAGGAGCAACTGCTCATAATGTCCACAATGCTATTACAGTGTCAGGTGGGAAATAGTTAAAGCAACTCATGTGCTTATGAGGAATCTGCCGTGGTCGAGTGGTTTGTTTAGGGGATTTGAAACTGGGGTCCTGTATTCGATCCCCAGTCACGGCACGACGATCATGGTGGAGTGCCCATGGGCAAGGCACATTTCCTAACCTAGTACTGTTTTGTTTAATAGCCAGGGATTGTGAACTGTTGCAGTGATAAAACTGAAATAATGTTGAAAGTTGCGTAAAACCCCAATAAAACAAATCATGTGCTTATGATTTTAATCCCTTTTCCTATATATATAGTTTTCACTAATTGTATACAAATTTATGTGATTGTAATGCTACTTTTTCAATACTGTATTTACAGGATGAGAATTACAGATGAGGCAGCTGGCACAGACCAGACCACCAAACGGTCGACCAACGATGGCTTTTCCACATAAACTGTTAGCCAATTGATGGAAATCGAATGACGCTGGTCACAGTGACTTTTGTCAAACATCAGAAAGAATGTTGGCCGAGCTGGGGTTCAAACTCACAACCCCTGAATTGACATCCCACATAAATCTGCAAATAGTATTCAACCAAGAAACTTGAAAAGAAATTAACTCCAACAGTATTGAATTATGTCGGACAGGTTTTAAGAATTTTTGTCATTCATTGTTTTGTACATTTTAACAATTCTTCAACATGTATACCACTGTCCCTTTTCTCCTTTTCATTTCTTGCAGCTTTCATTTTACTATTTTCTGGAGAATGGCGAAGAGATTAAACATAGATTGATTCATTTGGATTACATCTGAATTCAAAAGGTACTTTATATTGATTCCTCAATTTTCATTTTTTTATTTCTTAAACTTTCATTTTACCAGTTGTTGTCATAAGGGCTATTATATCAATCAAGGGGTCGTGTGTTCGAACAACGGCTCAGTCATTAAAATTCTTTCCAATGATTGACAAGTCATTGCGACTAGTGTCATTTGTTTTGAAAATAATTAATTAGGATTTAACGAGGTTTTCAATAATTTTTATACAACTGTTTCTTAAAAACGGTACGTATTATGGTATGGTCGACCATGTCCGTCCCTCCCTCCCTCCGTCCGTCAGTTCGGGTTTTTCGCACTTTTTTCTTACACACTTTGAGCTATTGAGCTGAACTTTTGTATAAGGCTTTGTAGTGATGTGTCACAGATCAAGTTCACATTTCCTTGAATTTCGTCAATATTTGAATGAGTTATGCCCCTTTTTGGACTTAGAATATTGGTTTTCCGCACTTTTTTCCTACATACTTTGAGCTATTGACCTGAAATTTTGTATATGGCTTTGTAATCATGTGTCACAGATCAAGTTTACATTTCCTCGGATTTCGTCAATTTGAATGAGTTATGCCCCTTTTTGGACTTAGAATATTTGTCAATTTCTGCATGAGTTACAAAGAAGTTCCTGACGGGCGTATTATGTACCGTTTGCGGTTCTCTTGTTCAGTTATATCGTGGAGGCCAGTTCACCCAGTCATATATTGCCTGTTTATTGTTGGCCAAGCTGGGGTTCGAACTCACATCCCCTTCAATGAAAAGAAATAAACTCCAACTGAATTGATTTAAGTCAGACAGGGTTTAATTATTCTGTTTATATTTTAAATTTCATGTTAAATGTCTGGAGAATGTCTCGAGAATTGTAGGTATTATTACAAAAGTTGAAAACATTGTGGCAAAAGAAGAAATTGCTTGTTTTGAGCAATTTTTCCTTTTGTTACAATGTTTTCAAAAGTCGTCTGTTACATGATTTGATTAAAACCTTGTGGGGAAAGGCGAACATATGCACAGTAGTTTCTACTTTCCACAAAATATTGTCTAATCCAGGGCTCTCACTAGGCTTAAATTTTAGGGAGAAGTGACTTCTCACTTTAGGAAATTTAGGGAGAAGTGGGGAGACTTTAGGGCGAAGTGGGGAGACTTAAGGAAGAAGTGATATTTCTTGTGTGTCGTTACGCACAATTATACAATTAATAAGTGGACATCTTCTAATTATTTATTTGCTGTTTTGGGTTCCTCCTTTAATTAATTGCACTCGTCAACTTACGTATTTCCCAGTTTGCGATCCGAACATTGTGTTCTAAAGTCGCAAAAATTTAATTAATGAAGCTACCTTTTACTCGCCGTCCATTCAAGAAAGGTATCGGGCATTTTGAAAAGAAGTTGGTCGTAAGTGTCAAAAACAACATAAATTATTTGTATCGGGTTTGCGATACGAACATCGTGTTCTTAAGTCGCCGAAATATAATTAATGAAGCTACATTTTACTTGCCGTGTAAAGGTTTCAGGGATTTTGTAAAGAAGTCTGTCGTAAGGTCATAAACAACGTAAATTATCTGTATCGGCCAAACATACACACTCTTTACAAGTAGAATTGAGGTTTTGTCTTTTGATTGGTTAATTCCAAATATTACGACACCCCCATGCTACAGCATTTATTATGAATCCCCTATAAAAAATATCTGAAAAATTCTCATTTTCTCAATTATTGAAGACGATTATCTCATTATACCATGAATAGATTCACAATATTATTTATACTATTGAAATGTTTAAAACATAATTCGACTTCCATCTCGTTTACATTGGATACATATTTAATGTTTAATCAGGGGGGACGTCATAATATTTGATACGACAATCGGTTCTTTGATTATGCAAATTGGACTAAAGGGCACGATTTTGATTGGTTCTACGTCATTGTGTGTGTTAAATGATTTGATTCTTCAGCTTTTAATGGATATACACTCTCAGTTGTCAAATTACTGATTACGCAACTGTGTATATCGAGAACTGTATACATCGATTGCGTGATGGTGATCATTTTAACAGTGTCCGATAATAGGACAAAATTGTCGGCGAAGTCGATCGGATCAGGTTTATATTCTATGCAACAAACTCAAGACGGATATGAACACATTTTTATTTAAATTTAGACATTAAACCCTACTATAAACGTTCTCTGTCACGTTTTAGATGCTCAAGCCACAAACTTAACGTTGAACTTGGTCGTCATTTTAATATTGAAAGAGAAAATCAAATTTGTGTATATTGCTTTATGCAAAAAGATGCCTTAGTTATCGAGGATGAGTTTCGTGCCTTCTTTGTGAAAAGTTTTAAGATTATAAGAGATTTGTATCTAAATACGTGGTTTAATGCGTTACCAAGCTTACAGAATCTTTATTATCTTCTTCAAAATGAAAATCCATTAGTTATTAAAAATATAGCCCTTTAGTTTATGTTTCAAAGCTTTTTGAAGAAATTTGATTGTGCACATTACTACATTGTAAATTGAATTTGATATAATATGTATGTATTGTGGGCCGGAGGCCTAATTACGCAAATAAACTATTGTATTGTATTGTAACTCACTGGAGTTTGTCCATTGCTTTTATGCTCTTTTGGCTTTATCAGATACAGATGAGTCACAACTTCTGATGCCTCCGTATCAAACAACCTTTTTGAAACTATTTGTAGTTTGCCAGAATAATTCCTCCTAGATCAAGTTAAGACCATTTCAATGAACATAGAAATTTAAGTATGGAGCCAGTTTGCAAATCACCAGTATCTATTTATCCCTTTCCCACATATAGACGCTTTCTGACGCCTCTGCAGCAGATGGCTTTTTGAAAACATAGTGACAAAAGAAGAAATTGCTCAAAACAAGCAATTTCTCCTTTTGACACAATGCTTTCCACTTTTAGTCATAGGTTATCCATTCAATTATAGAGATTTTCTATTTTTTGACAAAATATGTTCAAAGTTGTCTGCTGCAGAACTGTCATATGGGGGAAAGGGTGGGTTTCACACATATTTTTTTCTGATCACAAATAATTTTAGAACCAATGCATGTAACATTCTGTAAGGAAATTTCGCCTCAGCAAGTGCAGGTTAAAAACTGGAAGTTGATTGGTTGATACAGAATAACATATATTACATGTTGATTGTTTACAAAATACCCAATATTACAAAAGGTTATCTTGTTTCAGTTCTATTTAGATAATTGCATTTATTTACTGTACTATCATTAAAATGAATATTTATGAGGAAATATCCGGAAGCAAACAATGGACTTAATCACTTTTAGCTTGATTATTCAGAGAATATGAGAGCTTATTCTACTCACCCTGGCGTTGACGTCCACGTCACACCTTCATTTAGGTTTTGCATGCAAGTACACCATATGCTTCAGGGCTCTCACGAGGGGGCGATTTGGGCGAAGTGGTCGCCTAAAAGTTTCTGACTTCGCCCATTCACTCGATCAAAGCGAAGTCGACTTCGCCCAAAATCTCAGTCAAAGCGAGGTTGACTTCACCGACAATTTTGTCCTAGCATCGGACACTGTTAAAATGATCACGGTCACGCACCATGTCGAATCGATGTAGGCCTATACAGTTCTCGATATACACAGTTGCGTAATCAGTTATTTGACAACTGAGAGTGCATATCCATTAAAAGCTGAAGAATCGAATCATTTAACACACACAATGACGTAGAACCAATCAAAATCGTGCCCTTTAGTCCAATTTGCATAATCAAAGTACCGATTGTCATATCAAATATTATGACGCCCCCCTGATAAAACATTAAATACGTATCCGATGTAAATGAGATGGAAGTCGAATTGTGTTTTAACCCTTTCAATAGTATAAATAATATTGTGAATCTATTCATGGTTTAATGAGTGTGTATGTTTAACCGATACAAATAATTTACGTTGTTTATGACACTTACGACAGACTTCTTTACAAAATGCCTGAAACCTTTACACGGCGAGTAAAATGTAGCTTCATTAATTATATTTCGGCGACTTTAGAACACAATGTTCGGATCGCAAACCCGATACAAATAATTTACATTGTTTATGACACTTACGACCGACTTCTCTATAAAATGCCTGACACCTTTACGGAATGGACGGCAAGTAAAAGGTAGCTTCATTAATAATTTCTGCGACTTTAGAACATAATGTTCGGATCGCAACTTCTCTTAGGGAAAACAATTTTAGAACTTCATGTGATAATCATAATTAAAATAAAATAATAAAACATTCATCTTTGTTTAAGTAAATGTGTTCTAAGCCAAATGATGCGATGCGGTTACGACGCGTAACGACACACAAGAAATATCACTTCTCCCTTAAGTCTCCCCACTTCGCCCTAAATTGCCCGGAGGGAGAAGTCACTTCTCCCTAAAATTTAAGCCTAGTGAGAGCCCTGTGCTTAGTAACTACTAAGTACTAGATGTTTTGCATTGAAACTGTCTACAAAGCTTCCCAACTACCACACCTATGTAAATCATCATGTTTGATAACTCTTTCCTGCATTTTATGCAAGTTATAACTATTTTTCTTACTTGGAAATTCTGGTTAAGGTTTTGCGTGCAATTACATTACAATTAGAGTCCATATCTCAGTATTTACTTGATGCATTGAATTGTAACTTTATGCAACCCTTCCCAACTATCACATATATTTTATTAATTTAGTTAACTCTATCCTGCATCCAATGCAAGTTATGACCCTTTTTTTATACATAGTAATTCTGGTTAAAGTATTTACTTGATGCATTGCATTGACACTTTATACAACCTTCCCAACTGTCACACCTATGTAGATTATCAAGTTAGATGACTCTTTCCTGCATTTAATGCAAGTTATGGCCCTTTTTGGACTTAGAAATTCTGGTTATGATCCTTCCCAGCTATGTAAACAATCAAGTACGATAACTCGATCCAACATTTAATGCAAATTATGGCATTTTTTTCCTTAGAAATTCTGGTTAAAGTTTTGCATGCAACTCACTTATGCAAACACTTCATACAATTATACAGCCTAACTGCAGCACTAGTAGCCTAGCACCATGCCCGATAGACTCAATCCTACAATTGAAGACATTTTACCCCCTACAACATAAATTTTCCAGACAGTGAATAACATCGCCATTTCTAGTTCTAAAAGTCCATTGTAAATTATTTTATACCATCATAACCATGTCAGTAGACTATTGTTCCATTATTATTTCTCATCATGTACATCTTTAAATTGTAATTCTGGTATTTATGCCTGGATATTTGTGTTATTTATTACGATTTAGATGCCCTTTTTGACGTTGCAGTATGTTCAGTAAAGCAAACACACGTCTTCTAGACTGCGTTGATAAATTTCACATCAGAGAATGACAACAAATATCTGAAGACCTACCTTTAAAACAATCATTTGCTTATTCAGCCTATCAGTTATAAATCCCTCTTTATTTGGTGTTCATCAATATAATTGAGATACACTTAAAATAGATCGTCAACGACAATCTAAACAACTTTATAGCGTACATCTTACAATCGAGCAATATTATTGATCTACACGTCACTTTATTACGTCAGAAACTTCGTAGATATTTACAAACACAGCTAAGGCTATAAATAGACCAGATAATTGGGTTTTTAGCTCGCCAGTACGAAGTACAGGAGAGCTTATGTGTTACCCCCGGCGTCGGCACCGTCAGCACCGTCGGCACCGTCGGCACCGTCGGCGGTGGCGTAGACACCTAGGGTTAAGGTTTGTGTTTAAGGTTTTAATTTGGGTTTTAAGGGTTTATACCTTTAGGAACCATTTGTCATCCATCTACGCACACCACTACACCCGTCCTGACCCTGGGTGAAGGTCAAGATCATTTCTACTTGTTTCTACTTGGTTCAGTTACAAGGTTTAAGGTTTGCGTTTAACGTTTAACATATCACTCTGCATTCACTATTATGACATTGATTGCTTTCATATTTAGTTTATACATTTAGGAACTATTGGTCATCCATCTACGCACACCACTACACCCGTTCTGACCCTGGGTCAAGGTCAAGGTCATTTCTACTTGGTTCAGTTACAAGGTTTAAGGTTTGCGTTTAACGTTTAACATATCACTCTGCAGTCACTATTATGACATTGATTGCTTTCATATTTAGTTTATACATTTAGGAACTATTGGTCATCCATCTGCGCACACCACTACACCCGTCCTGCACCTGGGTCAAGGTCAAGGTCATTTCTACTTGGTTCAGTTACAAGGTTTAAGGTTTGCGTTTAACGTTTAACATATCACTCTGCATTCACTATTATGACATTGATTGCTTTCATATTTAGTTTATACATTTAGGAACTATTGGTCCATCTACGCACCCCACTACACCCGTCCTGACCCTGGATCAAGGTCAAGTTATATCAGAGTTATTGCCCCTTTTCTGTCAAAAAATCTAACTTTTTCGTCACGTTTTCAAATAACTTTTTTTCTACTCAAAGGATTAGATTGAAACTTCTGACAAATGTGTATATCAATGTGTGTGATTGGTTCACAAAAGGGGGATAATCCAAATAATTTTATATCAGAGTTATTGCCCCTTTTCTGTCAAAAAATTAAATTTTCAAATAACTTTTTTTCTACCCGAAGGATTGGATTGAAACTTCTGACAAATGTTACTTTTTTTTTTATTCGACGTCTGTCTGTCTATTTTTTTTTTTATCCGGCGTCTGTCTGTCTGTCTGTCCGTCACACTTTTTTCGTCACGTTTTCAAATAACTTTTGTTCTACTCAAAGGATTAGATTGAAACTTCTGACAAATGTTTTTATCAATGTGTGTGATTGGTTCACAAAAGGGCGATAATCCAAATAATTTTATATCAGAGTTATTGCCCCTTTTCTGTCAAAAATTTAAATTTTCAAATAACTTTTGTTCTACTCAAAGGATTAGATTGAAACTTCTGACAAATGTTTTTATCAATGTGTGTGATTGGTTCACAAAAGGGCGATAATCCAAATAATTTTATATCAGAGTTATTGTCCCTTTTCTGTCAAAAATTTAAATTTTCAAATAACTTTTTTTCTACTCAAAGGATTGGATTGAAACTTCTGACAAATGTTTATATCAATGTGTATGATGGGTTCACAAAAGGGGGATAATCCAAATACTTTTATATCAGAGTTATTGCCCCTTTTCTGTCAAATATTCAAATTACTTTTTTTCTGCTCAAAGGATTGAATTGAAACTTCTGACAAATGTTTATATCAATTTTTGTGATGGGTTCACAAAAGGGGGATAATCCAAATATTTTTTATATCAGAGTTATTGCCCCTTTTCTATCAAAAATTAAAATTTCCTGACAAGGCGCCGGCAGGTGACACACGTGCTCCGGGGAGCACTCTATTCTAGTTGAACTTAGAATTTTTGTCAAAAGTATTGAAAAGGTGTATTATCTTGCAATAGGTGATACTGTGCGACTTTACCTAATACTTTAACTGTTCTGAAGTAGGCCCTGATATACGATGGCCCTGATAGGCGAGCTATATTGTCCTCCGACAACTCTTGTTTGTATGTCTATTGATTTTCCACTACGTGTCATCTATAAAAGATGTACCAAACACTGCAGATGACGCCCGTAGACTGATTCTAGTCCCATCTGTAGTCATACACAGCCTAAACCAACACAGATGTTTTTTATTTCATTTTGATTTGTAAATACATATGTATGCTTATTGGTGGTTTTTACCATTTTGATGGCGTCACATGCCTGGGATGCACTAAGCTCTAGGCAGTTACAAAGTAGAAGTTAGCTGGTCTCTAAATCATCAAAAGTTGGATACGAGCGCTTTTTATACCCCCGATAAACGAAGTTTAGAGGGGGTATATTGGAGTCACCCTGTGGTTGGTCGGTCGGTCGGTCGGTTGGTCCGTTGCGATTTTCCTTGTCCGGAGCATAACTTTAAAACTAATTGTTGGAATTTAATAAAACTTCATAGGATGATACAACACATTGAGAGGAAGTGCGGTGTACAGGAACCATAACTCTATTTTACCTAAATACAGAGTTATTGCCCTTTGTTACTTTTTCTTGTCCGGAGAATTACTTAATAACTAACAGATGGAATCTAATAAAACTACATACAATGGTAGAGCATAATCAGCGGAAGTGCAGTATACAAGAACCATAACTCTAATTTACATACTTACAGAGTTATTGCCCTTTGTTACTTTTTCTTATTCGTAGAGTCTTGTCCGGAGCATAACTTTAAAACAAATTGTTGAAATTTAATAAAACTTCATAGGATGATACAACACATTGAGACGAAGTGTGGTGTACAGGAACCATAACTCTATTTTATCTAAATACAGAGTTATTGCCCTTTGTTACTTTTTCTTGTCCGGAGAATTACTTAATAACTAACCGATGGAATCTAATAAAACTACATACAATGGTAGAGCATAATGTGAGGAAGTGCAGTGTACAAGAACCATAACTCTAATTTACATAATTACAGAGTTATTGCCCTTTGTTACTTTTTCTTGTTCGTAGAGTCTTGTCCGGAGCATAACTTTATAACTAATTGTTGGAATTTAATAAAACATCATAGGATGATACAACACATTGAGAGGAAGTGCGGTGTACAGGAACCATAACTCTATTTTACCTAAATACAGAGTTATTGCCCTTTGTTACTTTTTCTTGTCCGGAAAATTACTGAATAACTAACAGATGGAATCTAATAAAACTACATACAATGGTAGAGCATAATCAGAGGAAGTGCAGTGTACAAGAACCATAACTCTACTTTACATAATTACAGAGTTATTGCCCTTTGTTACTTTTTCTTGTTCGTTGAGTCTTGTCCGGAGCATAACTTTAAAACTAATTGTTGGAATTTAATAAAACTTCATAGGATGATACAACACATTGAGAGGAAGTGCGGTGTACAAGAACCATAACTCTATTTTATCTAAATACAGAGTTATTGCCCTTTGTTACTTTTTCTTGTCCGGAGAATTACTTAATAACTAACATATGGAATCTAATAAGACTGCATACAATGGTAGAGCATAATCAGAGGAAGTGCAGTGTACACAAACCATAACTCTAATTTACATAATTACAGAGTTATTGCCCTTTGTTACTTTTTCTTGTTCGTAGAGTCTTGTCCGGAGCATAACTTTAAAACTAATTGTTGGAATTTAATAAAACTTCATAGGAGGATAACACATTGAGAGGAAGTGCGGTGTACAGGAACCATAACTCTATTTTACCTAAATACAGAGTTATTGCCCTTTGTTACTTTTTCTTGTCCGAAGAATTACTTAATTACTAACAGATGGAATCTAATAAGACTGCATACAATGGTAGAGCATAATGAGAGGAAGTGCAGTGTACACGAACCATAACTCTAATTTACATAATTACAGAGTTATTGCCCTTTGTTACTTTTTCTTGTTCGTAGAGTCTTGTCCGGAGCATAACTTAAAAACAAATTGTTGGAATTTAATAAAACTTCATAGGATGATACAACACATTGAGAGGAAGTGCGGTGTACAGGAACAATAACTCTATTTTACCTAAATACAGAGTTATTGCCCTTTGTTACTTTTTCTTGTCCGGAAAATTACCTAATAACTAACAGATGGAATCTAATAAACCTACATACAATGGTAGAGCATAATCAGAGGAGTGCAGTGTACAAGAACCATAACTCTACTTTACATAATTACAGAGTTATTGCCCTTTGTTACTTTTTCTTGTTCGTAGTCTTGTCCGGAGCATAACTTTAAAACTAATTGTTGGAATTTAATAAAACTTCATCATAGGATGATACAACACATTGAGAGGAAGTGCGGTGTACAAGAACCATAAACTCTATTTTACCTAAATACAGAGTTATTGCCCTTTGTTACTTTTTCTTGTCCAGAGAATTACTTAATAACTAACCGGTGGAATCTAATAAAACTGCATGCAATGGTAGAGCATAATGAGAGGAAGTGCAGTGTACAAGAACCATAACTCTTATTTACATAATTACAGAGTTATTGCCCTTTGTTACTTTTTCTTGTCCGGAGAATTATTTAATAACTAACAGATGGAATCTAATAAAACTACATACAACGGTAGAGCATAATCAGAGGAAGTGCAGTGTACAAGAACCATAACTCTAATTTACATATTTACAGAGTTATTGCCCTTTGTTATCCAAAAATGAACTAAACAAGAATAACCCGATCCATAACATTGTCCTTTTAAGGTGGGGTTTCTAAATATTTCACAACCTTTCCTATCAGGGCGGCGTTCGGGGGTATTAATCACATTCAGTGATAGTTCTAGTTAACGTTACTGTACTATGGAAATAGTTCTGTCCTTAACAGCACATGAAAAAGATCTGTGTGCAATATTGTCGGATACTGCATCCTTTTTCCAAATGGAAAATAGAAGGAAAAGATCAGAGTATAAAATAATGAATTATACAATGTCAGATGATATCTGTATCACTTGATATTGAATAATCTGATCACTTCAGGCTCAAACTCAAAGTATAACACTGCATTCTCAGAGCCAGAATCTTACCATAAATATTTTTTATTTTAGAGAAACATGATTGATCCTGCGAATATCAAAGTGGAACCCATGAATATCAAAGTTGAACCCATGAATCCTGACAGGTAATCAAACTCATAGCTGTTCATATTTTCATTTTCCCATTGCCTTGAAGCATGCGGGTCAATTTTACATGTTGTTTATTGATTATACTTTGACTTATTGGCATTTGAAATTTCTGATTTAGATAAATATATGAAATAATGTTCACAAAATGAAATGGTCCGAAAAGTTTGTTTAACTAAGATGATATGATATTTCTATTGCCAGCTCGACCAACATTCTCTAAACATTTGACAAAAAATTAAATTAATGTGACAAGGGTTATTATACCCCCAGATACATATAGTAAATGGGGGCTAGTATGTAGGAGTCGCGCTTGTTGGTCTGTGGACATTTCTTGTGAACACTATTTCTCAGCAACCCTTGGTCAGAATTCAATATAACTTCACAAGAATGATTGATACCAAGCCTAGATGTGCATATTGCCGGTGTGTTGCACTGGAAATATATTTAAATGAGTTATGGCCCCTTGAATTTCTCATACATATGTATATTGTCAGGCACCAGCTGGGGGTATTTCATCACCTTCAGTGATATTTCTAGTTTTTCTTCCAAAACATTTGCTAACGGTCTATGTGGAAAAGCAGTCAATTGCTTGGAAAGACTGGTGTGAGAAAGCCAGGAAACACATAGGTAAGTTAACTTGCTGCCATGATATGTCCTAATAAATATTAAAAACAGTAAACCCTTTCCCTCATATGACAATTCTGCAGCAGGCGTCTTTGAACATATTTTGTCAAAAAAATAGAAAATCTCTATAATTGAATAGTAACCTATGACTAAAACTAGTAAAAGTGGAAAATATCGTGGCAAAAGGAGAAATTGCTTGTTTTGAGCAATTTCTTCTTTTGTCACTATGTTTTCAAAAAGCTGTCTGATGCAGAGGTGTCAGAAAGTGTCTGTATGAGGGAAAGGGTTAAACCCCAATCAATCAACAATATTTATGTAATGCAATCTCTGATCTGCAGAATTGAAAAGCATCTTCGTAATAGGAGAAATTGTTTGTTTAGAAGTTTAGTTTGAAGTACATGTTATCATTCAGAGTTGCTAACATTGTGATTAAAGGAGAAAATTGCTCTTTATGATCAGGAAGTGCATGATGACTGGGTGAGCTATTGAGATCACTCACTGTCCTGCATTGATGTCATTTTCCTGCAAACAACTGCTCCTAAACAAGGAGATCAATTTCAAAACATTCAATTCTATTTCAGTACTACAGGGAACACGCCTAAAAAGAAACCAGGCCTTCCTAAAAAGTTAAAACAGGAGAAGATTACAGATCATGTAACTGTGAAGAAGAAGAGAAAGATCGACAGGTTTAAAGGGATGAGTGAGGAGGAAGTGCTGACTCGACTGTTACCTGATCATCTGGCTCCTAACCTCGATATCGTCATTGTAAGTTACCAGATAATTTAATTTTCTCAATTATTGAAGACGATTTTCTCATTTAACCATGAATAGATTCACAATATTATTTATACTATTGAAAGGGTTAAAACATAATTCGACTTTCATCTCATATGACAATTGGTTCTTTGTTTATGCAAATTGGACTAAAGGGCACGATTTTGATTGGACAGTCGGTTCTACGTCATTGTGTGTGTTAAATGATTTGATTCTTCAGCTTTTAATGGATATACACTCTCAGTTGTCAAATTACTGATTACGCAACTGTGTATATCGAGAACTGTATAAATCAATTCGACATGGTGCATGACCGTGATCATTTTAACAGTGTCCGATGATAGGACAAAATTGTCGGCGAAGTCAACTTCGCTTTGACTGAGATTTTGGGCGAAGTCGACTTAAGTTAAGCTTAAAGTTTTTTGTTCAGCTCAGCTTTTTTTTTTTTTCTGTTTTCTCCCTATCAGTTGAGCGTCTGTGCCATACGCGGTGCTCTTGTTCCTTTTGTTACAATGTTTTCAAAAGTCGTCTATTGCAGATGCATCAGACAGCGTCTATATGTGGGAAAGGGTTTAACGTCAATCAATCATTCACTTCTGAATATCAAGCATGTTTTTATCAATTTGAAAACGTCGACGCCAATTTATGAAGAATCCCTAAGCGAATGTTTTATTATTGAATAAAGTCGAAAATAATGTGGCAAAGGGAGCAAATGCTCATAATGAACACAATACAGATCATGACCCTAGCTATAATCTCACTTATTTTTGGGCTGATATACCTTTGTGGGTTGGGAGATGCTTTTAAATTGGGTTTTTATAGTTCTGGAGTTTTAGGAATTGTTTTCTTCTGGATTAAATCATCTGCCTGCTATGATCAAGTCCAATCTACAAAGCGCTTGCAATTACTATTGGATTTGATAAAGCGTCTAACCACCTGTTACGAAATGGACGCTTCAAAATTTGAGAATATTTGGATCACTTGGGTCTTTTTCAACCACCTTCGAGAAACCATGCCCAAAATTGATTCTATCACAGTGTCAGGTGGGAAATAGTTAAAGCAACTCATGTGCTTATGAGGTATCTGCAGTGGTCGAGTGATTAGCTTCGGGGATTTGAAACCAGGGTCATGTATTCGATCCCCAGTCGTGGCACGACCTAGCCTAGTACTATTTTGTTTAATAGCCAGGGATTGTGAACCGTTGCAGTGATACAACTGACATAATGTTGAAAATTGCTTTCGTCTTGAAAAGAATTGATTGGGATTTAACGCGGATTTCAAAAAAAATTCAGTCATATGAAGGTGGCCAGTTCACCTACTCATGTGTTTCCTTGCTTTCTCACACCAGTTAGATAGTTGGCCGAGCTGGGGGTTCGAACTAATATCCCCTGGAATGAAAAGAAACTCCAACTGCATTGATTTAAGTCGGACAGTGTTCTGTTTATTTTTAGCTCACCTATGCACGAAGTGCAAGGTGAGCTATTGTGATCACATTTTGTCCGGCGTCCGTCCGTCGTCCGTCGTCCGTCGTCCTTCGTCAACATTTGAGCTTGTTAACACTCTACGGGCTACATTTTGCATCCAATCTTCATGAAAGTTTATCAGAACGTTCATCTCCATAAAATCTTGGACAAGTTCGAAACTGGGCGATATGAGGTCAAAAACTAGGTCACTAGGTCGAATTGAAGGGAAATCTTGTTAACACTCTGGAGGCCACATTTTCAACTTGAGCATATTGAAACTTTATCAGAATGTTTGTCTTGATGATATGTAGGTCAAGTTCGAACATGGGTCACGTTGGGTCAAAAAGTAGGTCACTAGGTCAAATTGAAGGAAAATCTTGTTAACACTCCAGAGGCCGCAATTTTTGCTTCAGCAGTTTGAAATTTTGTCAAAATGTTTGTCTTAAAAATATCTAGGTCAAGTTCGAATATGGGTTATGCCGGGTCAAAAACTAGGTCACTAGGTCAAATTGAAAGAAAATCTTGTTAACACTTTTGATGCTGCATTTTTAGCTACAGCAGCTTGAAATTTGGTCAGAATGTTTGTCTTAAATATATCTAGGTCAAGTTCAAATATGGGTCATATTGGGTCAGAAACTAGGTCACCAGGCCAAATTGAGGGAAAATCTTGTTAACTCTGTAGAAGCCGCATGTTTTGCTTCAGCGGCTCGAAATTTGTTCAGAATATTGAGCTGAATGATATCTAGGCCAAGTTCGAATATGGGTCATGTCGGGTCAAAAACTAGGTCACTAGCCCAAATTGAAAGAAAATCTTTTTTACACTTTGGATGCCGCATTTTTTGCTTCAGCAGCTTGAAATTTTGTCAGAATGTTTGTCTTAAAGATATCTAGTTCAAGTTTAAATATGGGTCATATTGGATCAGAAACTAGGTCACTAGGCCAAATTGAGGGAAAATCTTGTTAACTCTGTAAAAGCTGCATTTTTTGCTTCAGCAATTTGAAATTTGGTCAGAATGTTTGTATAAATGATATCTAGGCCAAGTTTGGATATGGGTCATGCCGGGTTAAAAACTAGGTCACTAGACCAAATTGAAGGGTAATCATGTTAACACTCTGGATACTGCATTTTTAATTTCAGCATGATAAAACTTTATCAGAATGTTTTTCTTGATGATATGTAGGCCAAGTTTGAATATGGGTCATGCTGGATCAAAAACTAGGTCACTAGATTAAATTGAAGGAAAATCTTGTGAACACTTTGGATGCCGCATTGTTTGCTTCAGCAGCTTGAAATTTGGTCAGAATGTTTGTCTGAATTATATATAGGTCAAGTTCAAATATGGGTCATATTAGATCAGAAACTAGGTCAATAAAGGAAAATATTGTTCAAACTCCGGAGGCCGCATTTTTACTTTGAGCAAGTTGAAACTTAGTCAGAATGTTGTCTTGATGATATCTAGTCCATGTTGGAATATGGGTCATATCAGGTAAAAAATATAGATCACTAGGCCAAATGAAGGAAAGTATTGTTAACACTGTGGAGGTTGCATTCAGAATAATTGTCTTGATGTGTTTTGCATCGCAGTACATTGTATAATTAAGGTGAGCGATCCAGGGCCATCATGGCCCTCTTGTTTAGATTTCATGTTACGGTTTGGAGAATGGCAAAGAGATGGATCATACAACTGTTGCTTTATCTGGATTTCATCTGAATTCAAATGGTACGTTGAATAGATTCCTCAGATGTATAATTATTGTCTTCTGCAGATTTCTTGGGATTTAACGTGGTTTTCAACAAATTTTCAGTCGTATCATGGCGGCCATGTCTTGCCTGGCTTTCTCACACTAGTAAGATTGTTGGCATGTTTTTAGCTCTACTGATCTTCACCATACATACATGCTCTGGATTGAAAATGACCAAAGAACCATACCAGTAGAGCATAGGCCCTCATGGGCCTCTTGTTTAGCTCACCTGAGCTTTGCTCAAGGTGAGTTATTGTGATCGCCTTTTGTCCGGCGTCCGTCGTGCGTCAACTTCTTCTCCACAGTAACCAGTGGGTCAATTGGGATGAAACTTCACAGAAAGCATCCTCTCAATGACCTCACCAGAATTCCTTCAATTTTTTGGGATCCATGCATAATTCTGGTTTCCATGGCAACGATACAAAAAAAACTTCAAAATTCTTCTTCTCCCAAACTGGTTGGCAAATTTTGAAATTATTTTGTAGAAATGTTCCTTGGGTAACCCTCTATCAGATTCCTTGAAGCCATGTTGATTGATCGAAAAACATGGCCGCCAGGGGGGGCGGGGCTTTTTTGCCTTATATGGCTATAGTGAAAACTTATTTATTCTTTTTATTTTAGTGTGGCTTTCATTTTACCTGTAATTGTCATAAGGGCTATGAGTCGAGGGGTCGTGTGTTCGAACTACGGCTCAGTCATAAATTATTTCCGATGATTTACAAGTCATGCGTCATTTGTCTTGAAAGCATTTATATGAGGGAAAGGGTTAACTTTGATCACACATACATACAAGACAAGTTTTCAACAGACACCTGTGGAAAAATATATATATACCATGATTATTAAATTGAAGAGGAGGAAAGGAGAAATTGCTCATTAGGAGTAATTTCCCCTTTAGTCAACAATGTTTCAATTGTCATCTGCTGCAGGTGCCCTAAACTGCATATTGATGTGGGAAAAGGTGAAATGTCTGTCCGGTGTCAGGTTTTAGATTTGGTAATAGTTACTGATTTGTAGGTGACCCATGTGTTCCTTCGCATGCTTATGTCCTCATTTTATTTTTAGCTCACCTGTGACAAGGTGAGCTTTTGTGATCGCCCTTTGTCCGTCGTCTGTCCACATTTTCTTGTGAACATGATAGTCTTCATTCATTATCCGATGTTAACCAAACCTATTCAGTACCTAGATATACATGAGAGCTTGGTTCCTTTCGAAAACCAGCCAGATCAATCCATGCATGACAGGATTATGGCCCTTTAAAATTGGCAAAATTGCTATAATTGACCTTGTGAACACAATAAAAACTTCATTTATTTGTCACATGTCCTTTACATTGGTAATATTGACATATTGTTGGATGATGCAGATATTGAAAACTAGAAATTCTACCTTTACATTCACTCTTGGAGAAGGTCAATGACCTCTCAGTACTTTTCAATATAAAGATTCAGAATGTTCCTTAAGTGAGCCACTGGCTTCAGTGAAAACTTAAAAAGAATCTTCTCCTCCGAAATGTTTGTTTTCAAATAATTTTGTAACAATATTCCTAGGGTGACCCTCTATCAGATTCCTTCAAGCATGTTGATTGGATAAAAAATTATGGCCGCCAGGAGGCGGGGCTTATAAGGCTAAAGTGAAAAAATAAATAAAATCAGGTGAGCGATATAGGGCCATCATGGCCCTCTTGTTATGACGGGCAATATTGCAAAATGGCAAAATGAATAATTTCTCCTTTTTCTGTCCATATGTCCATCTGAGGCTGTCAGCATTTATTTTTTCGTTAGTAATCACTAGTTGGAAATTAATTGAAACAGAATAACGGGGACTTCACAGCCAGTACTGATTAACCCTTCCTCGCATGCAAACAAATTGCGGAACCATTTTGAATGGTCTTCGCCTACAGATGCGTCAAAATGTGGCTGTAGGTAGGAAATGGTTAAATAGAGTGACATTTGAATACTCCCATTTGAAAACAAAATTGAATCTGCCCCATTGGTCATTTTTGTCTGGAAGAAACAGGCCAATCAGCATTGCCATGTAAACCTGGCATAGGATTCATAGTATTAGTTAAATGAAAACACTTTCAGAAAAATGCTGCACAAGACATTAGAAATTATCTGTTTGACAGAAATCTAAATAGATATGAAAATAAAACATTATTGCAAAAGAAGAAATTGCTTATCACAATGTTTTCAAAAGTCGTCTGCATCAGATGTGACTAAATGCATCAGCATAACAGGAAGGGGTCAATTGCTTTATATGAAAGATATTGTCTGGCAAAGGCACCTCTACTCCTCCTTATTTAGGACTGTAGCATCAGGTAAAGGATGAATATATCAATTTTTCAGGTTATTACCGTCCTCTGTATACCGAGTTCTCCACCCAATACCCATGTGGCAATGGTACTTACAACCTCTCAGCAATGTGACGGTGGTAAATATTGCTCACAATGTTTCGAAAGTTGTCTGCTGCTGAAGTGTCGACCCTTTCCCACATACAACAAATCTGCAGCAGATGACTTTGAAAGTTTCTTGGGAAAAGCTCTATAAATGTTGGTAAAATAACTGAAAAAATTTGAAAACATTGTGTCAAAAGGAGGAATTGCTTGTTTTGAGCAATTTCTTCTGTTTTGCAATATTTTCAAATAGACGTCTGCTGCAGAGGAGTTAGAAAGGGTTTATATGAGGAAAAGGGATAAATGCACCTGGGAAAGGGTTAATTTTATTCCTTTTCTAAACAGGTTACTATTGTGTAGACAGTAAATGCCACAGTAAATGCCCCCACAGATGGTACTACAGGGAACATAATTATGTTTAGCTGGTTCTTACTATCCAACTGGTTCCCCTTCAAAAAAATTCTGTCAGTTCTAAAAATTCAATATACAGGTAAGTTCTAAAATTCAAATCTATTTTCCTTTATCGTGTCCAGCAGGAACATACAAGTCAGTTCTAAAAATTCAAACTCTTGTCCTTTATCGTGCCCAGCAGGTACATACAGGTAAGTTCTAAAAACCCAATCTATTGTCCTTTATCGTGTCCAGCAGGAATTTACAGGTCAAGTTTCAAACTGGATAATGGGGTTTCAAGAACTAGGTCACCAAGTCAAATGTTGGAATAATCTTCTGAACACTCTAGAAGTCTCTTTCTTCATTCAATCTTCACAAAATTTAACCACTAGATTTTTCTTCATCAAATGAGGGGTCAAAAACTAGCTCACTAGGTCAAAGACATGTTAATAACAATGCATTGATAGTAGGGATGGGAACGAATATTCGAATATTCGAAAAAAAGACGAATATTCGAATACTGTTTTCGAATATTCGTTTTCAGTTTAAATTTTTTTTTAAGAAATAAAAGAAAAAGTGACAAAATTATTAGTTCAATTCTGACAGAGGTGGCGAGTTGGAGCTAATCATGATTAAGGGTGAAGTGATAAAGAGTGTATGTTTCGTTTGTGGTGTTTTTACAACGTATGTCAAACCTTAAGTATCAATTATAAAATCGATAATTGTCACGTGTACGTTTACCCGAGTTCGTATCATGTGTAACCAAACATCACATTGACGACCGGTTTGATCGATATGTTTTAACAAATACACATGTATAAACGGTGACAGTCTGCATATCATTACGAAAGTGAAAGTCAAGTTTCGTAAAAACCTCCCAGCTTAACCAAAACCTAGTCGATAGTCAAAGACAGCTATTGCAACAATTGCATAAATCATATTTAACATAGCAATACGTCTCAAAAGTATGCAGCTTTCCTCTTTACATCTTCAAAATCGAATTCACATCAGCAAACAAATTTAACCGTCCGCAATTTTGTTTTCTTCCAACTCCCTTTACTTTTTGTATGAATAAAATGTATCATTACTTCGTTAGTTATTTGATTCGGATAAATATTAAATTTGGTAACCAAGCGACACCTGAATGGATATACGGATCAGAAAACGTTGCAATTCTGTTGATCGTTTCGAGTGGATATTTTTCTTGATTTACCTCAACTTGAAATTCAAATATATCTGTTGAGAAAAAAAAAGAGTGTAAGAACAGTTGAAAACATGCAATATATACCTAAACAATAGCTTACACTTATTCTTGGAAAATCGCAATTATTTGAAAAAGGAAATGGAAGAGTACCAGCATTCAGATAAATCTGAAATCAGATACCGATTTTTGATTCGAAAAATGAATATTCGAATATCGTTTTCAGTATTCGTTTCCATCCCTAATTGATAGACACTTACCTTTTTACGTTTCATCGACTTTACTTTTTAGCTCACCTATGCACGAAGTGCAAGGTGAGCTATTGTGATCACATTTTGTCCGGCGTCCGTCCGTTGTCCGTCGTGCGTCGTCAACATTTCAGCTTGTTAACACTCTACAGGCTACAATTTGCATCCAATCTTCATAAAAGTGTATCAGAACATTCATCTCCATCAAATCTTGGACAAGTTCGAAACTGGGTCATATGAGGTCAAAAACGAGGTCACTAGGTCAAATTGAAGCGAAATCTTGTCAACACTCTGGAGGCCACATTTTCAACTTGAGCATGTTGAAACATTATCAGAATGTTTGTCTTGATGATATGTAGGTCAAGTTTGAACATTGGTCATGTTGGGTCAAAAACTAGGTCACTAGGCCAAATTGAAGGGAAATCTTGTTAACACTCCAGAGGCCGCAATTGTTGCTTCAGCAGCTTAAAATTTAGTCAGAATGTTGAGCTGAATGATATCTAGGCCAAGTTCGAATATGGGTCATGCCGGGTCAAAAACTAGGTCACTAGGCCAAATTGAAGGGAAATCTTGTTAACACTGTAGAAGCTGCAGTTTTTGCGTCAGCAGCTTGAAATTGAGTCAGAACGTTGAGCTGAATGATATCTAGGCCAAGTTCGAATACGGGTCATGCTGGGTCAAAAACTAGGTCACTAGGCCAAATTGAAGGGAAATCTTGTTTACACCGTAGAAGCTGTATTTTCTGCTTCAGCAGCTTGAAATTTAGTTAGAATGTTGAGCTGAATGATATCTAGGCCAAGTTCGAATACGGGTCATGCCGGGTCAAAAACTAGGTCACTAGGCCAAATTGAAGAGTAATCTTGTTAACACTCTAGAGGCCACATTTGCAACTTGAGCATGTTGAAACTTTATCAGAATGTTTGTCTTGATGATATGTAGGTCAAGTTTAAATATGGGTCATATTGGGTCCGAAACTAGGTCACTAGGCCAAATTGAGGGAAAATCTTGTTAACTCTTTAGAAGCCGCATGTTTTGCTACAGCAGCTTGAAATTTGGTCAGAATATTTGTCTAAATGATATCAAGTTCAAGTTCGAATATGGGTCATATGGGGGTCAGAAACAAGGTCAATAAAGGAAAATATTGTTCAAACTCCGGAGGCCGCATTTTTACTTTGAGCAAGTTGAAAATTTGTCAGAATGTTGTTTTGATGATATCTAATCCATGTTGGAATATGGGTCATATCAGGAAAAATAATTTATAGATCACTAGGCCAAATGAAGGAAAATCTTGTTAACACTGGATGTTGCATTCAGAATAATTGTCTTGATGTGTTTTGCATAACAGTACATTGTATAATTAAGGTGAGCGATCCAGGGCCATCATGGCCCTCTTGTTTATGCATATTGCCGTGATATCATTTAATATCTGGTTTTCCTAGAAGGACGAGACACCCTCAGCCCAAGGTCTTGTTAATATACCTGAAAATCTTTAATTTTAATTTTAGAGATGAAATGTGGGAAAATATATTTTTTTTAAAAATGGCATTTCCAATTTTTATTTACATCATGATTTCAAAGTGTTTTCTGTACCAGGTAAACGTTTAATTGACTGTATACTTTTGATATCTTCCTGTTTAGGAGGGAGTCTTTTGACTGCTTCTACCTGTTTTGTTTCGCTTAAAAGGTCATACCTCCCACTTATCATTACCCTCTCACTCATATAGACGCTTTCTGCCGCCTCTGCAGCAGACAGCTTTTTGAAAACATAGTGACAAAAGAAGAAATTGCTCAAAATTCAATTATAGAGATTTTTTATGTTTTGACAAAATATGATCAAAATCGTCTGCTGCAGAATCGTCGTATGAGGGAAAGGGTTAATATAAAAAATCTTCATGGGTGTTTAGAAGACGAATAGTAAGAAATAGGTCAACCCTTACCAACATATCTTCTTGACCCATCTGTAGCAGACAACTTTAGAAAACATTGTGGCAAAAGGTAAAATGGGTCATAAAGAGCTATTTCTCCATTTGACTTAGCGTCGGGGATTTCGGAACCGGGTGTCCCGGTTTCGATCCCCAGTCGCGGCACTACGGTCATGGTGGAGTGCCCTTGGGCAAGGCACATTTTCTAGCCTAGTACTGGTTTGTTTACCCAGGGATCATGAATAATTAAATTTAATTGCGCGCTAAATGACCTTAGCTGTCGATGCGCCATAAAACAATATACATTCATTCATTCTCCATTTGACACAAATGTTTTTTTATCTTTATATAATGAATATAATTACTTTCATTTATTGAGGTTTTCAATATTTTTACACAAATAATTTCAAAGTTTTCTGCTGCAGATTTGTAGTTTGTGGTAAAGGATTAAGAGATTTTGTATTGTTTATTATGAATTTACTTCCAGTGACACTGACGGTCAATCAATGTCGTGTCCAGCAGGGTACTACTGTCCTGAGAACACAACCTCATACCTTGGATACCCATGTCCCACTGGTTGCCCTGACATCACAACAGAACCCACACTCTATCCATGTACTAAAGTTTTTCTATAAACCAGCCTCAGGGCCAGACGCCCTAGCTGATTGTTTAGAATGTCCTGCCGGCCAGTATTGTGACAGTAAGTATGGAAGACTTTAGATGAAGGAGTGTAAACTGATTTCTTCCTCGCAATATCTCTTGTTACCAAATCAAACTCTATATTGTAGGTACTCAAAAGAATTATCTACCTGTGTTCATTCTTTTGAGACCGAAATCCGCTGTGGTCGAGTGGTTAGCGTCGGGGATTTCGAAACCGGGTGTCCCGGGTTCGATCCCCAGTTGCGGCACTACGGTCATGGTGGAGTGCCCTTGGGCAAGGCACATTTTCTAGCCTAGTACTGGTTTGTTTACCCAGGGATCATGAATAATTAAATTTAATTGGGCGCTAAATGACCTTAGCTGTCAATGCGCCATAAAACAATATACATTCATTCTTTTGAGACCGCACAACATATAGTTTGAAGCTCAATAGATATTTTAGATTATGTACTTTAGAAGAGCTCAGTCTGACTGCTAGCCTAGATTCGAGTCGTTGTTAGTTCTGTCAGGAAATGATTTAATTATAGTTATGAACCAACTTTTTCTGTTGGATTTCTGCTTTGAAATCAGTCAAAATTGGTGTAACATGTTTGAGTCTCATATTTAAGAGTATCTTATAAGACAATTTGGCCAAGTTACAGAAAAATTAGCTTTGGTCCCTGATTAACCCTTTCCTACATACAAAAAACTTGCAGAAGACAAATTTGAAAACACACCCAAATTTGTTTGGAAAGTCCCTTTAAATGAAAGTACAATAGTTGAATAAAGTTCCAAAAAGCTGTGCTGCAAAGGCGTCAGAAAGTGTCTATATAAGGGAAAGGGTTAATAAATATCAATAGAAGCCTTTGCCTCTATGCTGTCTGATCAGGATCTTCCCTTATTCTCCAAGCATCCTTGATGTTTCTGGCAAACTATTATAAGCAAGAGCCGTCTACATAGTTATGAAATGTCATTGATGTTGCTATTTGCTCATCCAATGAATCAGTACCAGATGACTTTAAAAGAATATAAAATATTGTGGCAAACAGACATTTCTCATTTTTCAAAAGTTTTCTGCTGCATATGTTTTAAAATGTTTCTGCATGTGTGTGAACATTTTAATTTCAAGATGTCTAAAGGTTGATATTTATGTAACATGATTCATTTATGACATATATTTCCCAGCTGATGGCCTGACAATCCCTACAGGAGGCTGGTTTTGTACAGGCCAGTCAACTTAAGCCATGCCGATGCCCAATTCCAATACCATGGATGTGTCAAACTGTTCATGTCTCGCCACAAATTACACGGGCGGCGAATGCTGGCCAGGTACCTACTGTCCTGCGGATACAAAATATCCGAATATCTGATCGCCTGTGATGGCTGTTACTACTGCAGTCAGTGGGGATTGGCTACTCAGAGGGACAATGTAGCTCGGTAAGTTTGCTATTTACCTCATAATTATATTGTTTTATAGTTGTCTGCTTTCAAAAACATCTGAACATCTTTATTATTTTGATAAAGAGTTGAACCATTGTAGGAGCATAAGAAATTTCTCATTTTAAATAGTATATGTATGAGGTTAACCCTTTCCCACTTACAACGAATTTGCAGCAAACAACTTTGTAAACATCTGGTTCAAAATATGGCAAACCTCTAAAAAAGAGTTTAATCATTGAATAGAATTGAAAACATTGCAGAAAAATGAATTTCTATGGTAAATGTAAAATTATGGGAAATGAAGTACAAAGTGGAAAATATTGTTGGAACAAGTAGAATTGCTGGTTTTGAGCAATTACATTTTTTATCCAAAATGTTCTCAAAATTCTTCTGCTTTCAAGAAATGTTTAAACTAGCCTATGTACTATCAGAGGAAGGAATCCCCTGTGGTCGAGTGGTTACCTTCGGGGATTTGAAACCGGGTGTCCCGGCTTCGATTCCCATTCGAGGCATGACAGCCATGGTGGAGTGGCTTTGGGCAAGGCACATTTTCTAGCCTAGTACTGGTTTGTTTACCCAGGGATCATGAATAAGTGAACTGTTGCCGTGATATAACTGAAATAATGTTGAAAGCGGCATAACAAATAAGAGAAAATTGACCGATATTCCTGTTAAAATGAATGTACCAGTAGCAGCAGACCCCCTTTATGTCAGACGAGCATTAATCATTATGTTCTATTAATTTACATTTATGAATCCACAAAAAAACAAATAAAATGCGAACATTTAATCATGTACAAATATTGAGTGTATAAAACATATCACAAAAGTCATTCTGAAAAATATGCAATTACATCTACATTGGGAAACATCGGGAAACCTTGTAAAAATCTAATAAAACAAACTATCAGAGGAATAGAGTGAACTATCTTGACAAAGCAAATGACTACATACAGATGCTTTCCGACGTCAGTGGTCACAATGTTTTCAACTCTGTTCAATAATTAACTTTTTTTCTAGAGATATTCTATAATTTTGCTCAGAATACTTTTAATGTCGTCTGCTGCAGATTTGTCGTAGGATGGAAAGGGTCATCAAAATTGATTCAGCAAAACCCATCAATGACATAAAACAGAAGTTCAAAATTAAGAAGAATAGTGACTATAGGAAACACATTTAACTCTGTCCCCATTTGTTGCCTTAGCAGCAGACTACTTTTCTAAACATTTTCGGAAAAAGAGGAATTGCTTAAAATACGCTTTTACTCCTTTTCCCAAAATATTTTCAATTCTTAACTTTGCATGAACATTACTTTTACAAAAACAAGTTATTCTCCTTTTACAACATTGTTTTCAACTATATTCAATAGTTATACTTTAATGTATAGAGCTTCAAAGATATCTGCTTCTCATTATGTGTATGTGTCAAATGAGAGGTGTATATGTATAAGGAAAAGCCTTGAGAACGTTTCATAACATTCTACAGCGCTCGACTTCGGATCAAAAGGTCTATGGTTCGAGCACTGGTCAGGTCGGATCTTTCAGGACTGTTCAATGCCTATTATTATTACAGGTTATTACTGCTGAGGTGATGCCACCACACCCAACGAGGTGCTGTGTACTGCCAACCATTATTGTGTAGCTGTATCTAATGCACCAACACCTTGCCCCGCAGGCTCCTTCTCATTCAACACGGGAAACATTGATCCCACAAACTGTGAACTGTACAGCTGGGTACTATTGTTAAAGTTTTGGCGGAATCACCGGACCTTGTTCTGTGGGATATTATTGTGCTGCGGGTCCAAGCTCCTCAGCTCAAGCCAACTACTCGTGTCCAGCCTGTCATTTCTGTCCTGGAAGTACTGGAACACCGGAACAGACGGCTTGGCTTGTCCTGCTGGAAAGTAAGAAGAATATGGATTAACAGTAATTTACTTGATCGGTTATCTTGAAACCTTTCCCACATACAATAAATCTGCAGCAGACGACTTTGAAAACATTTGGGCAAAGACATGGAAGATCTCAATAATTGGAAATATGATCATTAAGTAGAGTTGAAATATTTGTGGAAATGGAGAAATTGCTTATTATGAGCAATTTTTAGCTCTACTGGCCAAAGGCCAGAAGAGCTTATGCCGTGGCGTAGTGTCCGTCGTCCTTGCGTCCGTAAACAATTGATTGTAAACGTGATAGTCTTAATATCCATGAGAGCTCAGTTCCTTTCGAAAACCAGCCAGATCCGCCCATGCATGACTGGATTATGGCCCTTGAAATTGTCAAAATTGCTATAATAGAGCTTGTGAACACAATAGAGGCTTCATTTACTATCTGATCTTCACTTAATTTACACAGTAGTTAGCTATCCATGAGAGCTTGGTTCCTTTCGCAAACCAGCCACATCCGCCCATGCAAGACTGGATTATGACCCTTGAAATTGTCAAAATTGCTATAATAGAGCTTGTGAACACAATAGAGCCTCCATTTACTCTCTGATCTTCACCAAACTTAAATAGTAGTTAATTGATAAGAGCTCGGTTCCTTTCGAAAACCAGCCAGATGTGCTCTTGCATGACTGGATTATGGCCCTTGAAATTGTTAAAATTGCTATAATTCAGCTTGTGAACCCAATAGAGCCTCCATTTACTATCTGATCTTCTCCAGACTTAGATAGTTAAGTTAAATATTGATGAGAGCTCGGTTCCTTTTGCAAACCAGCCAGATCCGCCCACGCAAGACTGGAGTATGGCCCTTGAAATTGTCAAAATTGCTATAAAACAGCTTGTGAACACAATAGAGCCTCCATTCACTATCCGATCTTCACCATACATACATGATCTGGATTGAAAATGACCAAAGAACCATCCCAGTAGAGCATAGGCCCTCATGGGCCTCTTGTTCCTTTTGCCATAATGATTTCAAAAGTGGTATGCTGCAGAGACGTCCGTAAGCGTCTATATTTGGGAAAGGGTTAAAGTCATCTGCTGTGAAAGAATCTGATGATAAAAAACTGGAAAATCGTGATAATTGGTAATACAATTCAGAAACGGTCGAAAACAGTGTGGGAAAATGTTCACTATGAGCAACTTCTCCTGTTCACTCAATGTTTAAAATATTTCCTGCTGCAAAGACATCAAATACTGAATGTATTAAGTAAAGGGTAAATAATTGAGTTGCATTGTCTTTAAAAAGATATTATGAGAAAGGGAGGAAGCACTCATAACTAGTGTTCCTCCTTTCACCATGATGTTTCATCGCTGTCGCATTACTGAATTTACATATTACTGAACACTTTCACAGATGATGACAATTTTGACATCTTTCCAGCAGGCAATTTCTGTTATCCAAAGTTAGTTTCAAAATTCCCACTTACATAAAGTTTAAAATATTGTTTCAGTTAAACAGTAACTGTTACAAGAGAAAGTTGATGCAACCCATCAATTTCACCGGAAATCCATACTGCAGTGATGCATAACACTTACATTATAGTAGTTGAAACAACAGTTATTTAACTGAGGGGCATATTGGAACCTCAGGGGTTGGGTCAAATGAAAATGTATCATAACTTCCATTTTTTTGTCAACGAAGTGAATGTCCTTCATTGAAATATAATTATGCTACGAAAAGAAGCTGCTGAGACTGTGTCAGATATACAGCAGTCTAGAAACTGTGTCTCAGTTTCTGGCTCCATATGGCAGACTATGGGGTATTTTTTGGCTTGGTGCAGACAACCACCATCTTGTAACAGCAGGTTTTGGGTCATGAATCATGGCAACATCAGCAACTTTAATCTCATCAAAATAATATGGAAAAGGCATAGCCTCAAAACGAGTACAAAAACAGAACAGAACAAGATATTACATAATATTATTAAACAGAAGAAACATATCAAAAACCTTTCAATTATTCTTACAAATCAGAACATTTACATTTTATCAAAGAGCTCTTTAATCTTTATGACCAGGGCCTTTTGTATAATCCATGCTCAATCCTGAAGGATATTTGTAGTAAGTCACAAAATAAGCTCTCTGGGTCACTAAAACAGAAAGGAGTTGCTCTGAATCTAAACAACTTATTGTTTCCATCTAAAGCAGTCCAAACATCCACTTTTATCGCTCTAGAGACTTACCTGCTAGACTGTCAGATGACAGATACAATGTAATCTGCAGTATCTAGAATATAGTTCCAACGTTGTCCATTGAAGTTTTAAAACAAGCACAAATTGAGACATGACTAGAGGGGACTATATAAAAAAGTTCCAACTCTGATCATATCCCGGGTCGTGAAAGTTCATGGTGTTGGCAAGTCTTTTCTTCACTGATCATCCTTCAGATCCCGGATGTGGTCGGAGGTAAGGTGAAGTTGGTGTCTAGTGTCTAGTATCTAGTATCGTTTAGCATAAACGATACTGGCAACCAGAATCTAGTATCGTTTAGCATAAACGATACTGGCAACCAGACACTAGTGTCGTTTAAGGAACTAGATATATAATTTTCAATTTCAGACTCCAGTGTCGTTTAACATTAAACGACACTGGCAACCAGACACTAGTATCGTTTAAGGAACTGGATATATTGATAACTCGAACATATCGATATCTCGAACATACCGATAACTCAAACACATCGATATCTCGAATACATTGATAAAACGAATGTTTTTAACTTGAACATATTGACAACTCGAAGATATCGATATCTCGAACCTTTCGATATCTCGAACTTTTTCGATATCTCGAACTTTTTCGATATCTCGAACTTTTCGATATCTCGAACTTTTTGATATCACGAACCTTTCGATATCTCGATTATTTTTCGATATCTCTAACTTTATATATCTCGAACTTTTCGATATCGATATGTTCGAGATATCGAAAAATTCGAGATATCGAAAAGTTCGAGATAACGAAAAAATTCGAGATATCGAAAAAAATGGTGATATCGAAAAGTTCGAGATATCGAAATGTTCGAGATATCCAAAGGTTCGAGATATTGATAGGTTCGACATATCGAAAAGTTCGAGATATCGAATAGTTGGAAATATTAGTGGAGATATCGAAAACTTCGAGATATCGAAATTTTGAGATATCGGAAAGTTCGAGATATTGAAAAATTCGATATATCGAAAAGTTCGCGATATTGAAATGTTAGAGATATCGAAAAGTTCGAGATATCGAAAAGTTCGAGATATCGAAAAGTTCGAGATATCGAAAGGTTCGAGATATCGATATGTTCAAGTTGTCAAAATGTTCAAGTTAAAAACATTCGTTTTTCAATGTATTCGAGATATCGATGTGTTCGAGTTATCGGTATGTTCGAGATAGGAACTAGATATATAATTTTCAATTTTCTGACTCCAGTGTCGTTTAACACTAAACGACACTGGCAACCAGACACTAGTGTCGTTTAAGGAACTAAGTATATAATTAATCAATTGTCAGACTCCAGTGTCGTTTAACACTAAACGACACTGGCAACCAGACACTAGTGTCGTTTAAGGAACTAGATATATAATTTTCAATTTCAGACTCCAGTGTCGTTTAACACTAAACGACACTGGCAACCAGACACTAGTATCGTTTAAGGAACTAGATATATACTTAATCAATTGTCAGACTCCAGTGTCGTTTAACACTAAACGACACTGGCAACCAGACACTAGTGTCGTTTAAGGAACTAGATATATAATTTTCAATTTCAGACTCCAGTGTCGTTTAACATTAAACGACACTGGCAACCAGACACTAGTATCGTTTAAGGAACTAGCTATATAATTAATCAATTTTCTGACTCCAGTGTCGTTTAACACTAGACGATACTGGCAACCAGACACTAGTGTCGTTTAAGGAACTAGGTATATAATTAATCAATTGTCAGACTCCAGTGTCGTTTAACACTAAACGACACTGGCCACCAGACACTAGTGTCGTTTAAGGAACTAAGTATATAATTAATCAATTGTCAGACTCCAGTGTCGTTTAACACTAAACGACACTGGCAACCAGACACTAGTGTCGTTTAAGGAACTAGATATATAATTTTCAATTTCAGACTCCAGTGTCGTTTAACACTAAACGACACTGGCAACCAGACACTAGTATCGTTTATGGAACTAGATATATACTTAATCAATTGTCAGACTCCAGTGTCGTTTAACACTAAACGACACTGGCAACCAGACACTAGTGTCGTTTAAGGAACTAGATATATAATTTTCAATTTCAGACTCCAGTGTCGTTTAACATTAAACGACACTGGCAACCAGACACTAGTATCGTTTAAGGAACTAGCTATATAATTAATCAATTTTCTGACTCCAGTGTCGTTTAACACTAAACGACACTGGCAACCAGACACTAGTGTCGTTTAAGGAACTAGGTATATAATTAATCAATTGTCAGACTCAAGTGTCGTTTAACACTAAACGACACTGGCCACCAGACACTAGTGTCGTTTAAGGAACTAGATATATAATTTTCAATTTCAGACTCCAGTGTCGTTTAACACTAAACGACACTGGCAACCAGACACTAGTATCGTTTAAGGAACTAGATATATAATTAATCAATTGTCAGACTCCAGTGTCGTTTAACACTAAACGACACTGGCAACCAGACACTAGTATCGTTTAAGGAACTAGCTATATAATTAATCAATGTTCTTACTTCAGTGTCGTTTAACACTAAACGACACTGGCAACCAGACACTAGTGTCGTTTAAGGAACTAGATATATAATTTTCAATTTCAGACTCCAGTGTCGTTTAACATTAAACGACACTGGCAACCAGACACTAGTATCGTTTAAGGAACTAGATATATAATTAATTAATTGTCAGACTCCAGTGTCGTTTAACACTAAACGACACTGGCAACCAGACACTAGTGTCGTTTAAGGAACTAGCTATATAATTAATCAATTGTCAGACTCCAGTGTCGTTTAACACTAAACGACACTGGCAACCAGATACTAGTGTCGTTTAAGGAATTAGGTATATAATTAATCAATTGTCAGACTCCAGTGTCGCTTAACACTAAACGACACTGGCAACCAGACACTAGTGTCGTTTAAGGATCTAGATATATAATTAATCAATTTTCAGATTCCAGTGTCGTTTAACACTAAACGACACTGGCAACCAGACACTAGTATCGTTTAAGGAACTGGATATATCATTTTCATTTTTCAGACTCCAGTGTCGTTTAACACTAAACGACACTGGCAACCAGACACTAGTATCGTTTAAGGAACTAGATATATACTTAATCAATTGTCAGACTCCAGTGTCGTTTAACACTAAACGACACTGGCAACCAGACACTAGTATCGTTTAAGGAACTCGATATATAATTAATCAACTTTCAGATTCCAGTGTCGTTTAACACTAAACGACACTGGCAACCAGACACTAGTATCGTTTAAGGAACTGGATATATCATTTTCATTTTTCAGACTCCAGTGTCGTTTAACACTAAACGACACTGTCAACCAGACACTAGTATCGTTTAAGGAACTAGATATATACTTAATCAATTGTCAGACTCCAGTGTCGTTTAACACTAAACGACACTGGCAACCAGACACTAGTATCGTTTAAGGAACTCGATATATAATTAATCAACTTTCAGATTCCAGTGTCGTTTAACACTAAACGACACTGGCAACCAGACACTAGTATCGTTTATGGAACTAGATATTATTAAAACATTTTCAGACTCCAGTGTCGTTTAACACTAAACGACACTGGCAACCAGACACTAGTATCGTTTAAGGATCTAGATATATTATTAATAAATTGACAGTGTCGTTTAGTGTTAAACGACACTGGAGTCTGCAAAATGTAAATGATATATCCAGTTCCTTAAACGATACTAGTGTCTGGTTGCCAGTGTCGTTTAGTGTTAAACGACACTGGAGTCTGAAAGATGATTAATTATATATCCAGTTCCTTAGACGATACTAGTGTCTGGTTGCCAGTGTCGTTTAGCCTTAAACGACACTGGAGTCTGAAAGTTGATTCTGGAAACTATGTTGAAGACATTAAAGTTAGATATGTAGAGCCTTAAACGACACTATTGTCTAGTTGCCTGTGTCGTTTAGTGTTAGACATTGGACATTGAAACCTAAATATTGTCCGAGCTATACCACTCACCGTCAGCGCGGGTAGACTGCGCGACCTGCCTCATAGCATATGCGGCCATGGCTCATATTTCTCCTACTAGCAGCGGAGTGCTGACGTAAAACAAGGCTCATGACTTCGCCGTAAGCGCGGGTAGATTGCGGTACCTACCTTATAGCTTATGCTCACATTTCCCCGACTAGCAGCGGAGTGCTCCCCGTAAAACACGCAGCAGACTCGGGTAGAATGAATGAATGAATGTATATTGTGTTATGGCGCATCGACAGCTAAGGTCATTTAGCGCGCAAGACTCGGGTAGAAATCTGCCTCAACGCCGTTGTTCCACTTCCGTGAGAAAGAGAAAAGTGTTCCAATCGATTGTGAATTTTTGTTTTGTTCCATTCCCGTGACAAGGGCCTGTAGGCCCAAGTGCACCCCGTAATACACGTGGCAGACTCGGGTAGAAATCCGCCTTAAGGCCGCTCTTCCACACCCGTGAGAAAAAAAAAAGTGTTCCACTCCATTGTGAATTTATTTTTTGTTCCACTCCCGTGGCAAGGGCCTGTTGGCCCGAGTACTCCCCGTAATACACGCAGCTGACTCGGGTAGAAATCCGGCTTAACGCCGTTGTTTCACTCCTGTCATATTTGAATGACCAATGTCTACTGCCACGACATTCAATTTCTGAAAGTCCAATGTCCAATGTCGTGCAAGCACGACATTCAATTTCTGAAAGTCCAATGTCCAATGTCGTGCAAGCACGACATTCATTTCTGAATGTCCAATGTCCAATGTTCAATATCGTGCCACCACGACATTCATTTCTTGAATGTCCAATGTCGTGCCAGCACGACATTCAACTTTTGAATGTTCATTTCCCCTACTAGCAGCCGAGTGCTCGCCTAAATCAAGGCTCAGCACTTCGCCGTAAGCGCGGGTACACTGCGGTACCTGCCGTATAGCAAATGCGGCACCGGCTTAAATTTCCCCTACTAGCAGCGGAGTGCTAGCGTAAAACAAGGCTCAGGACTTCGCCGTAAGCGCGGGTAGACTGTTGACCAGCCATATAGCACATACGGCCTCGGCTCACATTTCCCCTACCAGCAGCGGAGTGCTAGCGCGAAACAAGGCCAGCACTTCGCCGGCAGCGCGGGTAGACTGCGGGACCTGCCGTATAGCGTATGCGGCCCCGGCTCTCATTTCCCCTACTAGCAGCCGAGTTCTCGCGTAAAACAAGTCTCAGCACTTCGAGGTAAGCGCAGGTAGACTGCGGGACCTGCCGTATAGCATATGCGGCCCGGCGCATATTTCCCTACTAGCAGTGGAGTGATAGCGTAAAACAAGGCTCAGCACTTCGTCGTAAGCGCGAGTAGACTGCGGGACCTACCGTATAGCGTATGTAGCCCCGGCTCACATTTCCCCGGCTAGCAGCGGAATGCTCCGCGTAATACACTCGGCAGACTCAGGTAGAAATCCGCCTTAAACGACACTAGTGTCTGGTTGCCCGTGTCGTTTAGTGTTAAACGACACTGGAGTCTGAAAATTGTTTAATTATATATAGTTCCTTAAACGATACTAGTGTCTGGTTGCCAGTGTCGTTTAGTGTTAAACGACACTGGAGTCTGAGAAATGAAAATGATATAACCAGTTCCTTAAACGATACTAGTGTCTGGTTGCCGGTGTCGTTTAGTGTTAAACGACACTGGAGTCTGACAATTGATTAATTATATATCTAGTTCCTTAAACGATACTAGTGTCTGGTTGCCAGTGTCGGTTAGTGTTAAACGACACTGGAGTCTGAAATTGAATATTATATAGCTAGTTCCTTAAACGACACTAGTGTCTGGTTGCCAGTGTCGTTTAGTGTTAAACGACACTGGAGTCTGAAAATTGTTTAATTATATCTAGTTCCTTAAACGATACTAGTGTCTGGTTGCCAGTGTCGTTTAGTGTTAAACGACACTGGAGTCTGAAATTGAAAATTATATATCTAGTTCCTTAAACGACACTAGTGTCTGGTTGCCAGTGTCGTTTAGTGTTAAACGACACTGGAGTCAGAAAATTGAAAATTATATATCTAGTTCCTATCTCGAACATACCGATAACTCGAACACATCAATATCTCGAATACATTGAAAAACGAATGTTTTTAACTTGAACATTATCTCGAACTTTTCGATATCTCGAACTTTTTGATATCTCGAACTTTTCGATATCTGGAACAATACGATATCTCTAACCTTTCGATATCGCGATCTTTTCGATATCTCGAATTTTCTAATATCTCGAACTTTTCGATATCTCAACATTTCGATATCTCGAATTTTTCGATATCTCCAACAATATTTCCAACTATTCGATATCTCGAACTTTTCGATATGTCGAACCTATCAATATCTCGAACCTTTGGATATCTGAAACATTTCCATTTCTCGAACTTTTCGATATCTCCATTTTTTTCGATATCTCGAATTTTTCGATATCTCGAACATATCGATATCGAAAAGTTCGAGATATATAAAGTTAGAGATATCGAAAAATAATCGAGATATCGAAAGGTTCGAGATATCGAAAAGTTCGAGATATCGAAAAAGTTCGAGATATCGAAAAAGTTCGAGATATCGAAATGTTCGAGATATCGATATCTTCGAGTTGTCAATATGTTCAAGTTAAAAACATTCGTTTTATCAATGTATTCGAGATATCGATGTGTTTGAGTTATCGGTATGTTCGAGATATCGATATGTTCGAGTTATCAATATATCCAGTACTTTTCGATATCTCCAACGATATCTCGAACTTTTCGATATCTCCATTTTTTTCGATATCTCGACAATATCGATATCGAAAAGTTCGAGATATATAAAGTTAGAGATATCGAAAATAATCGAGATATCGAAAGGTTCGAGATATCGAAAAGTTCGAGATATCGACAAGTTCGAGATATCGACAAGTTCGAGATATCGAAAAGTTCGAGATATCGAAAGGTTCGAGATATCGATATCTTCGAGTTGTCAATATGTTCAAGTTAAAAACATTCGTTTTATCAATGTATTCGAGATATCGATGTGTTTGAGTTATCGGTATGTTCGAGATATCGATATGTTCGAGATATCGATATGTTCGAGTTATCAATATATCCAGTTCCTTAAACGATACTAGTGTCTGGTTGCCAGTGTCGTTTAATGTTAAACGACACTGGAGTCTGAAATTGAAAATTATATATCTAGTTCCTTAAACGACACTAGTGTCTGGTTGCCAGTATCGTTTATGCTAAACGATACTAGATTCTGGTTGCCAGTATCGTTTATGCTAAACGATACTAGATACTAGACACTAGACACCAACTTCACCTTACCGTGGTCGGATGGATGTTTCCTCTAAATTGTCAGACACTGCAAACTCTCAATGTTAAACTACTGTTTTAGTTATTATAAGATGAAATGGAATGTTTTATTTTTAAACAAATAATTTTAAAATAATAATTATATATTGCACTTGTTAATTGATTGTTGGGATGGGTCCACTGGGACACGTCTGTTTTGAACCACAGACTTGTCTTAGTGGAAGCATTTCTACAATGGTCAAATCACTATTGTTTACAATTTTAAGCCATGGGAAAATCACATTCCAAAGTGATGACATCATCATATCTATTTCCCTCATAGCGTTTTACTAACAACTCTATTTTTTGTCTAATAAATCATAGAATACAAATTTATTTCGCGGGATTCACTCTGTGATTGAAAGCTCTGTCCCAGTATAACCTAATACACCTATTATGGATGAATTCTCCAACAATTTTTCAGTCTATTTTTACCGTTGTTATGTTCTCCCATCTGCAAAATGTAATACATTGTATGGGGTTGACAAGGTATATTTATTAACCTACCTCTACAGCAATTTTAATCCTGATGTAATTTTAAATCCATTTTAATATAAACACTTAACTCCAACAGGAATTCGTTGTGGCCCCATAGTTTGCAGTTTCCGTGATATAACTGAAATATTGTTGAAAACTATGTAAAATCCCTAATAAAAACAAAACATTATTGTATGCATTTAACTTAAACATTATTTCCGTTGTATCATAAAAACTGTTTGCTTATTCATGATGCCTCGATAAATGAACCAGTACAGTACTTGGCTAGTAAATGTACCTTGCCATGACCAAAAATCATCTGTGGATCGAACCCAGGGATGCCTGGTTCCACAATATAGACACAAAACCACAGACCAAATTACTAATCTTATATTATGTAATCATCTGCCTTGCTTTAGTTTATTTCATTTTCATTTTGTGAACACCTAAGTATAATTTTGAATATTTTTTTTAGTTTGTTAGCAATCAATATCTTGAGTTATGATGCCCAGCCTTGCCACATGTAGGCGAACTCTAGTGACCTAGATTTTAAACCGACATGATCTATTTTTAGAAATTGGTCTAGCTATTGACAAGACAAACTGTCTAACAAAGTGTCAAGCTGCTGATGCAAATAATGCAGTCTCTAGTATTAAAAATATTTTTCTCAAATTTAGCCTATTGACCTAGTTTTTGACAGAACATGACCTTCACTAAAACTTAGATTAGATATCATGAAGAAATCTATTAAAAATGTGGTTTCCACAATATTCACAAAGTTTTCCATTAATTTGGCGAAGTGACCTAGTTTTAGACCCGACATGACCCATTTTCAAACTTGGCCTAGATATCAGCAAGAAAAAGATTAATTTGGCATAGAAACCTATAGTTCTTGACCGGACATGACCTACTGGTATATATTCGAACATAGACTATGATGATATTATTCTAATAAAGTTTCAATATATGCTGATTGTTCAAATTAAAAATGCAACCTCCAGAGTGTTCACAAGATTTCCCTTCAATTTCACCTTGTGACCTAGTTTTTGACCTCACATGATCCAGTTTTGAACTTGGGAAAGATTTGATAGAGATAAATGTTCTGATAAACATTCAATAAAAATGGATGCCAAATGTTGCCTGTAGAGTGTTCACAAGGTAATTGGTGTTGATGCCCGACAGATGGACAAAATGTGGTCACAAGAGATCACCTGGAGCACTTTGTGCTCAGGTGAGCTAAATAAAACTAGAATGGAGTGCTCCCTGGAGCACGTGTGTCACCTGCTGGGGCCTTGTCAGAAAATTTAAATATTTGACAGAAAAGGGCAATAACTCTGATATCAAAATTATTTGGATTATCCCCCTTTTATGAACCAATCACACACATTGATATAAACATTTGTCAGAAGTTTCAATGTAATCCTTTGAGTAGATGAAAAGTTATTTGAAAATGTGATGAAAAAGTGTGACGGACAGACGGACGACTGACAGCAGACAAAAAAGTAATCCGTAAGTGCCTACCATGCTACGCAGGTGACACAATAAAATGCTTAATTTAAACAATTTAATTTGATTTAAACAAAATGTTTGAAAATAACTGTAAATTAGTATGCAGCAGAATGTTTAATTCCTAGACAAAATTGAAAAACACTAAAGGCAAACGTAGAAATTGCTTGGTTAGAATAATTTCTGCTTTTTAGCTCTACTGGCCTTATGTCGTGGCGATGTGTCCGTCGTGCGTGCGTGCGTCCGTGCGTCCGTAAACAATTTCTTGTTAACACGATACAGTCTTCACTTTTGATTGTATCTCAACCAAACTTATACAGTAGTTAGATATCCATGAAAGCTCGGTTCCTTTCGAAAACCAGCCAGATCAGCCCATGTATGACTGGATTATGGCCCTTGAAATGGTCAAAATTGCTATAAAAGAGCTTGTTAACACGATACAGTCTTCACGTTTGATTGTATCTAAACCAAACTTATACAGTAGTTAGATATCCATGAGAGCTTGGTTCCTTTCGAAAACCAGCCAGATCCGCCCATGCAAGACTGGATTATGGCCCTTGAAATGGTCAAAATTGCTATAAAAGAGCTTGTTAACACGATACAGTCTTCACGTTTGATTGTATCTCAACTAAACTTATACAGTAGTTAGATATCCATGAGAGCTCGGTTCCTTTCGAAAACCAGCCAGATCCGCCCATGCATGACTGGATTATGGCCCTTGAAATGGTCAAAATTGCTATAAAAGAACTTTTTAACACGATACAGTCTTCACTTTTGATTGTATCTCAACCAAACTTATACAGTAGTAAGATATCCATGAGAGCTTGGTTCCTTTCTAAACCAGCCAGATCCGCCCATGCAAGACTGGATTATGGCCCTTGAAATGGTCAAAATTGCTATAAAAGAGCTTGTTAACACGATACAGTCTTCACGTTTGATTGTATCTCAACCAAACTTATACAGTAGTAAGATATCCATGAGAGCTTGGTTCCTTTCTAAACCAGCCAGATCCGCCCATGCAAGACTGGATTATGGCCCTTGAAATTGTCCAAATTGCTATAATTGAGCATGTGAACACAATAGATGCTCCATTTACTATCTGATCTTCACCAAACTTATACAGTAGTTAGATATCCATGAGAGCTCGGTTCCTTTCGAAAACCAGCCAGATCCGCCCATGCATGACTGGATTATGGCCCTTGAAATGGTCAAAATTGCTATAAAAGAACTTTTTAACACGATACAGTCTTCACTTTTGATTGTATCTCAACCAAACTTATACAGTAGTAAGATATCCATGAGAGCTTGGTTCCTTTCTAAACCAGCCAGATCCGCCCATGCAAGACTGGATTATGGCCCTTGAAATTGTCCAAATTGCTATAATTGAGCATGTGAACACAATAGATGCTCCATTTACTATCTGATCTTCACCAAACTTAGATAGTAGTTAAATATTGATGAGAGCTTGGTTCCTTTTGAAAACCAGCTAGATCCGCCCATGCAAGACTGGATTATGGCCCATGAAATTGTAAAAATTGCTATAATACAGCTTGTGAACACAAAAGAGCCTCCATTTACTATCCGATCTTCACCATACATACATGCTCTGGATTGAAAATGACCAAAGAACCATACCAGTAGAGCATAGGCCCTCATGGGCCTCTTGTTTCATAATGTTTTCAAAAGTGGTCAGCTGCAGAGTTGTCAGAAAACGTATATATATATTTATTCAAATTTCTCAGATGTAGAGACTGTAAATTTAATCTAATCACTGTCTGACATTTTAATGTTGTGTTGTATCTAATCATACAGATGCACAGGCTACTATTAATCTAAACGAATGTCATCATATGTAACTATAGAAACTGTATTTAAATTTTACTGCAAAGACTTCAAAATGGTACTAATGGCTTTCCCTTAAAAATTGTTGATAGCAGGTTAAAACACCCTACAAACAAGCACGGTAAAGAGATTTACATGTAAAGTAAAATTCAGACATTAATTAACAAGACAATTGAACCCATATTCAATACAGAAAGATTACTTTGATAACTGAAATAACCTATTTTGGTTGCTTCAGTCATTATCCATGTTTGGAAAACACAATTCATTAACTTCAATGTTCAAAGCTCAAGAAATGGCATATTTTGCATGTTATTAAAGCCTTATTTCACATCCTAATGCTAATGTTACAGCTAAATTACTCAAAAGAATCATCAGAGTGAGACCAGTCTTTGAGTAGTTACTGTACCCACAACATAGGATTAAATGAGTGCTAACTGAGATATTGTGGAAGCAATTAAGACCTGCTTACTCTTCCTTACATAGTTCTTTGGCTGTTGCCGTTAATTTTGTATGCAGGGCTAAACTCGGGCAATGAAAGAAGAAATTTCCATCACAATGCTGAATGGGAACATCGTTGACTGGATATAAAGTCAATACATTGTGGATCGAGTTATTATAAAAAAAGCCATTGAATTTGGATATGGTGAGGCATGTTTGGAACTAATTAGTGTAATGTAAGTGAACAAACATAATACAAAGAAACGCAAAATCTGACACTTAATCAGGCAGGCCAAATGTCAAAGTTCTAGTCACCATTTCATTTTCAATGTATGGAGAAAGCAGATAAACCAGCCAGCTGTGACGTTTGAGTAGAAGTGTAACCAAACAATGTCAGGGCGAAAAACTAACAAGACCTAATCATATAAATGACAGGATGTCTTTTTTTTTATTATCGTAAAAAGCTGAATTAAAACCCCCCCATAAAAATTCACTACTTGTTGGATTGACTTGTCATTGGTTCAAACCTGTGCAACTTGGATTGGATAGTGAATTGAGTCTGACACAGATCTGCCAATGCATTTCCATCGATGGACCCAACAATTAATGACTAATAATTAATTAGCTGATCCATTGGTTAAATGAATATAATTATAAATGGTATGAACAAAATATACAGAAATCTAATCTTTATACATAATTAAATAACAATTACACAATCAATGTGATGCAAAATTACATCATATATGAACAGAGAATATCATCAGTGGTTTTAATTAAATTTACTTATCAGAAAAGCAGATAAATAAAAGACGACATACACTGTGGACAACTTTACATATGACTATGAGTGCGATACACATTTGGAACGCAATCCCAGTTTCATTTTAGGCAACAAAAAGCAATGAACATGTCTGACATAATAATAATGTTGCAAGGTGCTTACTATATACTATAGTACTATACTATATGTATAATTGCGATTGTGAGGTTGCAGCCCAAACTTGCCTTATGGCCCAGCAAAATACTCCTAATCTGCACAATTTGGTTTGGTTTGGTTTCAAACAAATAGTCAATCTAACCAGAACCTTGTAAGATGTTAACAAGATCTAACGTTTCGCCCCAATATGGTTTTGTGACAAGTAGACATATGAAAGTAATATAAAAGACCTGTGACAAACTTATCTCCTAGAACGAAAAGAACATTCTGAAATAGATTGTGAAATGTGGGCCGTGACAGTTTTGCTGACAGGTTTGCGCAAGCCACTGTTCGCATGCATGACTTTTCGTAAAATGTTGCCATCAAATGTTTATGCAGTGCTAAACTCAGTCTCAGGCAATGAAAAATGCAATTTCCGTCACTGGGAACATCTGCGACTGAATACAAAACATCTAGAATTCTTATATATTATAATGTTTGTAAATGAACAAATGTGATGTTTGTTTGCAAAAATGCACTCGATATTAAAGAAAAAACGCTATAATTGACACTTACTTGATAAACGTGTAGATCCGGCGGGCGAAATCTAGTAACCGATTCGCTTTCAATGTATCGAAAATGCAGGAAACCAGCCAGTGACTGTGCTTGATTATGTATTCTGGGCATAATCTTGCATATTTTAAATTGTTGTTATCCCTAAATGTGTAAATAATTTATTATTTGAGATACATATTAGACAAACAAACTAAATAATCTAGGAGTTAATGATGACTTTTCCGCGCTAGATTATCGCGCACCTGTACTGAAGTTCTCTCATAGCAACAAAGGAACATTCTTATTTTACCGGTCACTTGTTTCATATAATAAACCTGATTGCACTTGATTCTGTTGTCAAAATTATGTATTTCAAGTGGAATTACGTTTTATTCAGACACTGGACTATAATTGTAAGCCTTTGTCGCTTTATATTGTTATACAATGACATTCACAACATTTCGAGTTGCACTGAAGACAGTTCCTTGACAACAAAGCCTTCGTCGCTGCGGACTACTTAGATAAACAATAAATGTTCTTGTTTAATTTATCTACGCCAATCATTTATAAGAAATGTCTTAAAAATATGAGATGATGAATAACCATAACACTTTTACGAATGCATCAACAAAAATATTTCAATTTTCGAATTATATCCAATCAGAGCGTGGGCTGCGAACCTGAAAGTCGCCCATGAAATGACATCCGGAAAAAAGGCCATACTGATTTTAATTTACCATTGAATTCTGATATATATCTTGATCTTGACTAAAGATGTTATCTAATAACTGTGCTCGTTATGAAGTATTTCAGCACCAAGCCTATACACCTCGTCATATTCTATTCTGTTCATTGTGGAAAATTGATGCATTAGCCAAATAACACACAGAACCAATCCCAAATAATACAGGTTCATGGTGTTCTGGTGAAGATTGCATCAATAAATGAGATTTAAGCTGATGTTCAAAAGCTAAATATGAAAACAAAAAAAAGAAATTCCAGCACTGTACACTGTGGGCCTCGAGTTAAACCAAATGAAGAAATGTAATTCATGAAAACTGATGAGCTATTGTTTTTATACGACCGTTTCTTAAAAACGGTACATATTATTGTATGGTCATGTCCGTCCGTCTGTCTGTCTATGATGAGTTATGCCCCTTTTTGGACTTAGAATATTTGTCAATTTCTGCATGAGTTATGCCCCTTTTTGGGCTTGGAATAATGTTTTTTCACATTTTTCCTGACGGGCGTATTATGTACCGTTTGCGGTACTCTTGTTTAATTGGAAACAGGAATCTAGAGTATGATTCTCGATTCCTGCTTGGAATCATTTTAAATTATTTTCCTGCTAGGATTGGATGTTTTGAAAACTAATATAAATGTGGACATATAAATCGTACACTGCCCTGTTTCAGTGACTGACCTAAATTGGTGACCTTGTTATTTTGCATATGCTCTTCAATTTATGGTATCAATGTTTTTTGTGGTCTCAAGTGTAAACATATAAACACAGGAATGAATTTTTTGGATAGGTCACAGCCGTTTTTATCATGTAGAGGGTGTGCTTTAAGTGCAAAAACATTTCTTCTATCTCCGTAGTGAATACAACTTGAGGAAACCCAAAATAGACATGTGACCATTCCAGCTAATTGTATTTGCGATATGTAAATTAAAACTAATTTTAGACTTCCGAAAGCCCAAATGTATGCGGTAAACATCATCAATATTGTGTTTGTTGAATACGCATGTGCACGAGACATATTTCGATTCTAAACTTCCGCTCATATTGCAAAACTCGAAGTATACTCCCAGCCACTCGGTAAATCTCGAAAATTCACTGTAATCACCGCAATTTGTCAAAGAAATAACCCTGTAAAAGATCGACGATTGGAAATGCATATTATTTGGCCGAAAAATTTCACTCTCAAAGATATGCTGGTGCCTGAAATCTCATCTCGTAATTCGCGAGTATGCGAGCTTAAATTCGTGACAACAGTTTTAGCTTAGAAACAGTTCATATTTTTTGATATACATGGATAAACATTATTAAATGCATTCTTCACAAATCAGGATAAACATTATTAAATGCATCCTTCACAAATCAAGACATCTCTTTGAACATGAAAATAACATTCAGTAAGTAAAAATTGCTATTAAAAGGAATTCGACGTGATTTTCATCTCGATATTGACACATAACAGTCTGCTGCTAGCAGGTGCGCGTATGTAAACAAATTAGACTCTGCGACGTAAAGGTTTGTAGTTATCGCCTTTTGATTACGTGTTACTAAGTATATAAAAATAAAGTATCTCAGTCTAGCTAATAGGGATTGTTTTGTCTTCGTAAATAAAACAAAAAAACATAAATGCGAGTCAAAATAAAGAAAGTGCTTATACTTAAAACATCGGAATATTTATTTCATTTTAGATGTGTCATAACTTAGTGTTTTTAAACAAACGCAATTGTAATATGTTCAAGACATTTCAATTTGTTTTTTTCTAATAATAATTTCTCCTCCCATGTCATTTCCGAAAAGCTATTAAAAATAGAAGTTGCAGGCTTCTGCCCGGCAACTAATAAATTAGAAATATTAAGGCTACTTGCCGTTCAAGCACCATGACTCTGAAAAATTCTTCCGACTATTGTCACATGTAAGAGCAATGTTTGTCTGTACTTGTTAAAATAGTCCAATGGTTAGATTATTGGATTTAAGTTCATATTCTTTCCATCGGCCTTCCCCAAAAAACTCAATGAAGCCATCTTACTTTCCTGAGATGCCCTGGAAGAATGTTGTGTGGAATACTGGTGACAAGAAACACATGAGAAGGTGAACAGGTCAATGTGATATAACCCTGCAACAGACGACTTTGAAAACATTTGGTCAAAAATATGGAAACTCTTTAAAAGAATGTATTATTATTCAATAGAGTTGAAAACAATGTGGCAAAAGGAGAAATTGCTCATTATGAGTAATAATTTCTCATTTTCCCACAATGTTTTCAAAAGGCGTCGACTCCAGAGGTGTCTGAAAGGAGATGGATAACTGTTATACTGTTAAAAGAGAGGTTAAATCCAATCAATTCATCTTCCTCCCCAGATACTGTGACCCTGTAGAGGCTACAGTCACATTAAATGCGTCTACAGGAGTTATCACCCCTACAAGCTGTCCTACCGGCCATTACTGTCTAGAAAACACTACCGCAGCCAATGTCTATCTGTGTCCAGTCTGAACATTTTATGACCAGACAGGTCTCCTCATAGAGAGTCAATGTACACCCTTCTCAGACAACTCTTATTGCGGATCTACAGGTACAGGTTAACCTTTTACTTCATATAGATTAAAAATTAGTACGCTTTTGTGGTGGACAACTTTTGAACACAGTGTGGGACCAGGAGAAATTCCATCTACAGTAATGTTGGCAAGATAAACCTGCTTCAGGGAGTGTTGACTTTCAAAATATTTTCTTTTAACTTCATAGACACATAATTATATTTCTTGATCCGAGTAAACAAACATAACAACACTTTGGGAAAACAAATAATTCATTTGTTCAATAGCACTGGAAGAATTTAATTTTCCATTCTATTTATCCGGTAGACATGGAAGGAAATGCGTGCTTTTTATACCCCTTTGGTTCAGGTTAGTCTGTTGGTCCGTTGCAATTTTCCTTGTCCAGAGCATAACTTTAAAACTACTGGATGGAATTTTAAAAAAACCTCTACTTTACCTAACTACAGAGTTATTGCCCTTTGTTATCTTTTCTTGTCAGGAGAATAATTTAATAACTAATAGATGGAATCTAATAAAACTTCATAATGAGAGGAGGTGCAGTGTACAGGAACCATAACTCTACTTTAGCTCATTGTAGAGCATAATGAGAGGAAGTGCAGTGTACAAGAAACATAACTCTAATCTAGCTTATTACAGAGTTTATTGCCCTTTGTTACTTTTTCATGTCTGTAGTATCTTGTATGGAGAATAACTTTAAAACTATAAGATGGAATTTAATGAAACTTCATATGATGATACAGCACAATGAGAGGAAGTGCAGTATACAAGAACCATAATTCTATTTTAGCTTATTAGAGTTATTGCCCTTTGTTACTTTTTCTTGTCTGTAGAATAACTCATTACCCTTTCTGACTTATTTCTTGTCCGGAGAAAATCTTTAAAACTACATGATGGAATTTAATAAAACTTCATACGATGATAGAACACATTGACATTACTTTTTTCTTGTCAGGAGAATAACTTTAAAACTACAACATGGAAGGTTTGGGTTTCTTAAAGGGACTGAACACCATAATGGTCCAAAATCGTTATATTTTATACTTATTCTAATTAATCCACAATACGTCGATATATATGTAACGGAATGTTGTAGAAGGTCATACAAGTCTTGTTTTTCATTATTTCATAGGAAATAAGCAGTTTCCTCTTGCTCATTTGAATTTGTGGATTCAATTCGGCATTCTCTAACACTATCGACTCATTACATTCATGTATGCGTGAGTGTAAGGAACGACAACTCTGCGAAGGAGATTGTCAATTCGGTTTTAGTGATCACGTGATAAATATACAGCGATATTTTTAGATTTACTGGGTTACTAACCCAGTAGATTTTACAATGCAAAATAACGAAAAATCTCTGCAATATTAATAGTGTGCATATATTGTAGTACATCAGTCAGCAAATCTCAATGCCTTACATGCAAAAACATCAAGGTAAAGGCAATTTTAACAATTTTCTTTTTTTTTCGCTTTTTTCTCATATGGGATTCAGTCCCTTTAATATTTCACTACCTTTCCTATCAGGCCGGCGTTTGGGCGTATTACTCACATTCAGTGATAGTTCATTTTATTTATCCTATATGTCGGTAGACATGAAAGGAAGTAAGTCCTTTTTCATCCTATTTATCCTATATGCCGGTAGACATTAAAGAAAAACAGGCTTTTTCATTGAATATAAACTGTGTGCCATCTATCCTGCTTTCACAAAACATGACAACCCATGATAAATGTATGGAATCCGGTTCATATTGTCAAGAAGTAAAACTATATTATATGATTTACAGGTCTTTCAACCCGACTGGTGTTTGTAGCGCTGGTTTGACTGGTGCAAACTCCTCGACCCCAACAGACGGAACAACAGGATGTGAGTGTCCGGCGGGCTCTTTCTGTGTAGAAGGATCAAGTATAGAAACACCCTGTCCTCTAGGAACATTCTCGAATAGTGTGGGATTACAGATGCAAAGTTCCTGTCAGTCATGTACATCAGGGTTCTACTGTAGCTTTAACGGTGAGATATGAATCAATATTTAAGAAAGTCTTTTCCCTTATACAAACAATCTGCAAGAGACAACTATTAACCTTTTCCCAACTGCAGTTGCATTTATGATGTATCTGCAGCAGAGGAATTTTTAAGACATTGTGACAAAAGGAGTAACAGCACATTAGCAATTTTTAGCTCCACTGGCTAATAGTCTGTCGAGCTTATATCATGCTGATTTGTCTGCCGTGCGTGAGTGGGTCAACTTTTTGCTTCAAACAAGTTCTCCTCCCTAACCACTTGGCCAATTGGTATGAAACTTCAACTTCATAGAAAGCATCCTCTCAATGTCCTCTCCTATATTCCTTCACAAATTGTTTTGCATCCATGGCCACCGAAAGAAAAAACTTTGTAAAATAATTTTGTAGAAATGTTCCTTGGGTGACCCTCTTTCAGGTTCCTTCAAGCAATGTTGATTTGTCGAAAAACATGGCCGCCAGGGCTATTTTGCCTAATGTGGCTTGTGAAAACTTAAAAAATCTTCTCCTCCGAAAGTGTCTGGCCGATTTTCAAATAATTTTGTAGAAATGTTCCTTGGGTGACCCTCTATCAGATTCCTTCAAGCCAAAATCTTCTCCTCCAAAAGTGTCAGGCCGTATATGTAAAGACATATATATACTTTCATATTTCAACTATTCATCTGATGAAAATGTTGTACTTAATACAACAAATTAAAAAATATTACTAAATCATTCTAATTATTTGAAAACTTTTATAACCTTAACCATCTATCTTAAATAATATTTTTGTATGTATCAGGTAAAGTGTTGATAAAATACTGTTATTTCTAACAAAACGTTGCCTAGGAGTTACACATATCAAACTGTAAACAAGAGTTGTCAGAGGACAATATATCTCGCCTTTCAGGGCCATTGTCTATCAGGGCCTACTTTAGAACAGTTATAGCATTGGTAAAAGTCTATAACTATAACCCATCATTCCCAGTCTTGAACACAAAGGTTTGACCAAAAAGGGGCACAATTCAGTCAGAGTTATGGGACTTAACATACAAGGTCATATAATGACCGTGAATAAGTGTGTGAAGTTTCAAAGCAACAGCATACACAGTGTCTGAAAAAAGGCCTTGCATGCAAAGGTCTAAGTCCAAAAAGGGGCATAATTCAGTCAAAATCCATTCCAGAGTTATGTGACTTGCATACAAGGTCATCTAATGACCCTGAATAAGTGTGTGAAGTTACAAAGCAACAGCATATACAGTGTCTGAGAAAAGGCCTTGCACGCAAAAGTTTGACAAAAATTCTAAGTTCAAAAAGGGATACAATTCAGTCAAAATCCATTCCAGAGTTAAGGGACTTGACATGCAAGGTCATCTAATGACCCTGAATAAGTGTGTAAAAGTTTCAAAGCAACAGCATACAGTGTCTGAGAAAAGGCCTTGCACGCAAAGGTTTGACCAAGCTGGCAACGCCAATGCCAACGTGGACGCCGGGGTGATTACATAAGCTCCCTTATTTCGTCGAATAGACGAGCTTAAAAGAACAAAATTCATTTTTATTGTTTCCTGAAGTGAGGGGACTGATCTGAGATCCAAACTGTTTGACAATCAGATTCTATTTCAGTAAACATTTTGTGAAACAAATATGTGGGAAAAGTTTAAAAGAATCATATTGATACAAAAGTGTAGATTTTACAAGATTGAGACAAGTTGTGATTGGGATGGGATACATCAGAAGGAAATTGGCTAGACTACGGGAAATGAAATTTAGTAACAATATTCAATAAACCCGCTACCTCATAACCATATTGACTTTTATCACGCTAAAATCCAATAGCCAGAATCAACACTCCTGATATTTGACAAGATTTTACATAGAGGATAATTCATGAGTGTTTATTTATTAACACTTTTAATAAACAGTGCCACGAACCTTGGCGACCGTCATATTCAGCTTAGTTAACAAGTTTATTAAAAGTGATAATAAATAAACAAGAATGAAATATGCTTTTAATCATATAAAGTGATTTATGATGCGTATTTCAAAAAGATGTATATGAAATTTGCCGTTTTTTGCGCTTAAACGACTTAGGTACTATAACGTCAAACCGCTGATGTGACGTCACTTTCATAGTTTTGTTTCCGGAATATAACTGTCTTGAGCGTAAGACTGGAAACAAAACTTGTAGTGACATAAGATATTTAAGTAATGGGATTTTTAAACTCCCAGAGAGGGCTTTATGTGATAAATGTTATTATGGGCTTGTCTAGACAAACAATTGATAAATCAGTAGCACACAAAGTATACCAAGGTAGGACAATACAAATGTGCAGGGTGAACTTAGTCTAGCTTGCAATTGTAGTTGAAATACATGCCTAACTGGTCGCTCTTATGTTATTTAATTTGCCTACAGGGTGATAGGATTAAGTTCTGTAACATAATAATTAATATTAGAAGACAGAATGAGATTCTGGTTATTTTGGATTCCATTATAACAATCATTACCAAGAACTCCGCCTCCTGAAGTCAAGAAACAAACTTATTCCCATTTCTGTTAACATTTCATGGTTAAACCTTACAAATTCTCCCACTTACAGCAAATCTGCAGCAGACAACTTTGAAAACATCCAAGTAAAAATATTGAAAATTTCATATAAATGAAAGTATAATTATTCAATAGAGTTGAAAGCATTGTGGAAAAAGTAGTAATTGCTCACCTTGAGCAATTTCTCCTTTCGCCATAATGTTTTCATTTCATGGTTAAACCTTACAAATTCTCCCATTTACAGCAAATCTGCAGCAGACAACTTTGAAAACATCCAAGTAAAAATATGGAAAATTTCATATAAACGAAAGTATAATTATTCAATAGAGTTGAAAGCATTGTGGAAAAAGTAGTAATTGCTCACCTTGAGCAATTTTTCCTTTTGCCATATTGTTTTCATTTCATGGTTAAACGGTATTACGAATATTGTCTGTTGCAAATGTGTTGGTATGTGGAAAAGGATTAATTTCAAAATGTCGAAAGGCTGTTTTTATTAGCTCTACTGGCCAAAGAACTTATGCCATGGTGTTGTGTCCGTTGTGAGTGCGTGCGCGAGTCCGTAAACAATTGCTTGTGAACGCGATGAAGTCTTTAGTTTTGATTGTATTTCAATCAAACTTATACAGTAGTTTGATATCCATGAGAAATCGGTTCCTTTCGAAAACCAGATCTGCCCATGCATGACTGGATTATGGCCCTTGAAATTGTCAAAATTGCTATAATCAATTTTAGCCTTTCTCACATGCAGACAAATTTGTAGCAGAAGACTTCAAAACCATCTTGACAAGAGTATTGAAAAGCTCTATAAATGAAAGAACAGTTACTGAAAAAAAATAAAACCATTGTGGCAAAAGGAGAAATTGCTTGTTTTGAGCAACTTCTGCTTTTGTCACAATGTTTTCAAAAAGCGTCTATATGTGGAAAAGGGTTAACCTTTTTTCACATGCAGACACTTTCTGATGCCTCTTTGAAAAAGTTGTGACAAAAGTGAAATTGTTCTGATAATGTTCTTTTAACTCATTTAATGATTATTCTTTCTTTTATGGGGATTTTCCATATTTCAGTCTAGACATTTTCAAAGTCGTTTTCTGCAGATTTGTCATATGTTGGAAAGGGTTAAAACTTCACTTTAAGGGCTTTGTACCCAATAATTGTGATCAAAGCTTTTCTGTTAACCCTTTCCCACAAATAGGCAGCAGACAGCTTTTGAAACATTGTGGCAGAAGGAGTAATCTTCAATATTGTCTGTTGCAAATGTATTGGTATGAGCTCTACTGGCCATGGTGTTGTGTCCGTCGTGCGTTAGTGCGTGCGTGAGTCCATAAACAATTGCTTGTGAACGTGATAAAGTCTTTAGTTTTGATCCATGAGAGCTACATCCGCCCATGCATGACTGGATTATGGCCCTTGAAATTGTCAAAATTGCTATAATACAGCTTGTGAACACAATAGAGGCTCCATTTACTATCTGATCTTCACCAAACTTAGATGGTAGTTAAATATTGATGAGAACTAGGTTCCTGTCAAAAACCAGCCAGATGTGCCTTTGCATGATTGGATTATGGCCTTTGAAATTGTCAAAATTGTCAAAATTGCTATAGAATACAGCTTGTGAACACAATAGAGCCTCCATTTACTATCGGATCTTCACCAAACCAAGGTAGTAGTTAAATATTGATGAGAGCTTGGTTCTCTTCCACCAATGGGCTAAGTCTATGTGGAAAAGCAGCCAGTTGCTTGGGAAGATTGTTGTGTGGAGTACTGGTGTGGCATATAGTTTTTGGCCTGTCTGTCTGTTGGTCTGCACGTCTGTTTCTGTCTGTCTGCACAAAAAAAACTTTAACCTTGACCACTGCTTTTGAACCATAACAGGTATGGCTACCATATTTCACATGTGTATTCCTTGTGACATGACCTTTCTGTCAGTACCAAATTTTTTGACCTTGCGACCTTGACCTTTGACCTAGATGTAGTTTTTGGCCTGTCTGCATGAAAAAAACTTTAACCTTGACCACTACTTTTGAACCATAACAGGTACGGCTACCATATTTCACATGTGTATTCCTTGTGACATGACCTTTCTGTCAGTACCAAAATTGTTCACCTTGCGACCTAGATGTTGCCATTCTCGAAAAAAACTTTAACCTTGGCCATTACTTTTGAACCATAACAGATACGGCTACCATATTTCACATGTGTATTCCTTGTGACATGACCTTTCTGTCAGTACCAACATTTTTGACCTGGCGACCTTGACCTTTGACCTAGATGTTGCCATTGGGGGGCATCAGTGTTTCACAAACACATCTTGTTATACTTAGAAATTCTGGTTAAAGTTTTGCGTGCAACTAAATTAAGAGTCCATATCTCAGTATTTACTTGTTGCATTGCATTGAAACTTTCTACAACCCTACCCAACTATCACATTTATGTAGATTATCAAGTATGATAACTCTATCCTGCATTTTATGCAAGTTATGGCCCTTTTTATGCCCCCGCGGAATCTCCGATTCGGGGGGCATATAGTTTTTGGCCTGTCTGTCTGTTGGTCTGTCTGTCTGCACAAAAAAAACTTTAACCTTGACATTTTTGACCTGGCGACCTTGACCTTTGACCTAGATGTTGCCATTGGGGGGCATCAGTGTTTCACAAACACATCTTGTTATACTTAGAAATTCTGGTTAAAGTTTTGCATTCAACTACATTAACTTAAGAGACCATCTCTTAGTAACTACTTGATGCATTGCATTGAAATTTTATACAACTTTTCCCAACCATCACACCTATGTAAACAATCAAGTATGATAACTCTATCCAGTATATTTTGCAATTTATGGCCCTTTTTTAGCTCACCTATGCACGAAGTGCAAGGTGAGCTATTGTGATCACATTTTGTCCGGCGTCCGTGCGTCGTCAACATTTGACCTTGTTAACACTCTACAGGCTACATTTTGCATCCAATCTTCATGAAAGTTTATCAGAACGTTCATCTCCATAAAATCTTGGACAAGTTCGAAACCGGGCCATATGAGGTCAAAAACTAGGTCACTAGGTCGAATTGAAGGGAAATCTTGTTAACACTCTGGAGGCCACATTTTCAACTTGAGCATGTTGAAACTCTATCAGAATGTTTGTCTTGATGATATGTAGGTCAAGTTCGAACATGGGTCACGTCGGATCAAACAGTAGGTCACTAGGTCAAATTGAAGGAAAATCTTGTTAACACTCCAGAGGCCGCAATTTTTGCTTCTGCAGTTTGAAATTTTGTCAAAATGTTTGTCTTAAAAATATTTAGGTCAAGTTTGAATATGGGTCATGTGGGGTCAAAAACTAGGTCACTAGATCAAATTGAAGGAACATCTTGTGAACACTTTGGATGCCGCATTTTTTGCTTCAGCAGCTTGAAATTTTGTCAGAATGTTTGTCTTAAAGATATCTAGTTCAAGTTCAAATATGGGTCATATTGGATCAGAAACTAGGTCACTAGATCAAATTGAAGGAAAATCTTGTGAACACTTTGGATGCCGCATTTTTTGCTTCAGCAGCTTGAAATTTTGTCAGAATGTTTGTCTTAAAGATATCTAGTTCAAGTTCAAATATGGGTCATATTGGATCAGAAACTAGGTCACTAGGCCAAATCGAGGGAAAATCTTGTTAACTCTGTAGAAGCCGCATGTTTTGCTTCAGCGGCTTGAAATCTGGTCAGAATGTTTGTCTAAATAGTATCTAGGCCAAGTTCGGATATGGGTCATGCCGGGTTAAAAACTAGGTCACTAGGCCAAATTGAAGGGTAAGCTTGCTAACACTCTGGATACTGCATTTTAAATTTCAGCATGATAAAACTTTATCAGAATGTTTTTCTTGATGATATGTAGGCCAAGTTCGAATATGGGTCATGCTGGTTCAAAAACTAGGTCACTAGATCAAATTGAAGGAAAATCTTGTGAACACTTTGGATGCCGCATTTTTTGCTTCAGCAGCTTGAAATTTGGTCAGAATGTTTGTCTGAATTATATCTAGGTCAAGTTCGAATATGGGTCATATTGGATCAGAAACTAGGTCAATAAAGGAAAATATTGTTCAAACTCCGGAGGCCGCATTTTTACTTTGAGCAAGTTGAAACTTTGTCAGAATGTTGTCTTGATGATATCTAGTCCATGTTGGAATATGGGTCATATCAGGTAAAAAAATATAGATCACTAGGCCAAACGAAGGAAAATATTGTTAACACTGTGTAGGTTGCATTCAGAATAATTGTCTTGATGTGTTTTGCATTGCAGTACATTGTATAATTAAGGCGAGCGATCCAGGGCCATCATGGCCCTCTTGTTTAACTAGAAATTTTGTTAAAGTTTTGCATGCAACTACATTAAGAGTCGATATCCTAGTATTTACTTCATGCATTGCTTTGAAACTTTATGCAACCCTATCCAACTATCACACCTATGTTGATTTTCAAGTTAAATAACTCTATCCTGCATTTTATTCAAGTTATGGCCCTTTTTGGACTTATAAATTCTGGTTAAAGTTTTGCATGCAACTACATTAAGAGACCATATCTTAGTAACTACTTCATGCATTGCATTGAAACTTCATACAGCCCTTCCCAATCATCACACCTATGTAAACAATCAAGTACGATAACTCTATCCAGCATTTTATGCAAGTTATGGCCCTTCTTGGACTTAGAAATTCTGGATTAAGTTAATCACATTTAGAGTGTAATCTCATTAACAACTTGAAGCATTGTATTGAAACTTTATACAACCCTTCCCAATTTCACAACTATAAACACAACCAATTAAGATAACTCTATCCTGCATATGGTGCAAATTGTTGCCGTTTTTTACTTAGAACTTATGGTTAAAGGTTTGCGTGCAACTTCATTAAGAGTCTATATCTTATTAATTACTTGATGCATTCCATTGTCTTCCTAACCATCACACCTATTAAAATAATCAAGTTGAATAACTCTATCCTGCATATAATGCAAATTATCACCCTTTAAGAAATTGTGGTTAATGTTTTGCATGCAACTACATTAGAGTCCATTATCTAAGTAACTTAATTAAGCGGTTGAATAGTCGAGCGCGCTGTCCTCCGACAGCTCTTGTTATGAAAGTGCTTGTCTGATTTTAAGAAAATATAATACGAATCTTACTTTAATGATCCTCTATTTAATTTGTTTAAGCCGTTTTGATGGGTTACACAATCATAGCAACCAGGCAATCATCACAAAAGGGGTAAATTGAACTTTTAGCTACAAATGACAACCAACTCCTACCATTCCAATAGACCAATTTCCACAAAACATCACAGGAATGTTCCTTTTCCTCCATAATCTGCTTGTGCGATTGCAAGATAATTTGGTAGAAATGTTCCTTAAGTGACACTCTAAATAAATTGTTGAAGCCATATTGATTTCGTTGAAAAACAGGGCAGCAAGGCGGCATCAGGAAAGGTGCAAAATGACAAAAACTTTATAATTCCATTCTTATTAAAGTTCTTGTTAGATTTCAAGATATAAATGGCCTTTACTGATAAGCTGTTTCTTGAGAAGTGTCCACTCCTTGCAGTTTCATTTGCACTCCTTGATCAAATTTTCCCAGATATTTGCAGTTAAATATTTGCTACTAATTTACTATCAATTAGGTGATCGATTTAGGGCCATCTTGGCCCTCTTGTTTATTGTATCTCGACCAAACTTATACAGTAGTTAGATATCCATGAGAGCTTGATTCCTTTCGAAAACAAGCCAGATCCGCCCCATGCATGACTGAATTATGGCCCTTGAAATTGTCAAAATTGCTATAATAGGGCTTGTTAACATGATACAGTCCTTATTTTTAGCTCTACTGGCCAAAGGCCAGAAGGGCTTATGTCGTGGCGATTTGTCCGTCGTCTGTGCGTGCGTGCATGCGTGCGTGCATGCGTGCGTGAATGCGTCCGTAAACAATTTCTTGTTTACACGATACAGTCCTTTACTTTTGATTGTATCTCAACCAAACTTATACAGTAGTTAGATATCCATGAGAGCTCGGTTCCTTTCGAAAACCAGATCCGCCCATGCAAGACTGGATTATGGCCCTTGAAATTGTTCAAATTGCTATAATTGAGCATGTGAACACAATAGAGGCTCTATTTACTATCTGATCTTCACCAGACTTAGATAGTAGTCGAATATTGATGAGAGCTTGGTTCCTTTTGAAAACCAGCCAGATCCGCCAAGACTGGATTATGGCCCATGAAATTGTAAAAATTGCTATAATACAGCTTGTGAACACAAAAGAGCCTCCATTTACTATCTGATCTTCACCATACATACATGCTCTGGATTGAAAATGACCAAAGAACCATACCAGTAGAGCATAGGCCCTCATGGGCCTCTTGTTGATTGTATCTCAATCAAACTTATACAGTAGTTAGATATCCATGAGAGTTTGGTTCATTTCTAAAAAACGACCAGATCTACCCATGCATGGCTGGATTATGGCCCTGGAAATTGTCAAAATTGTTATAATACAGCTTGTGAACACAATAGAGCTTCCATTTACTATCTGATCTTCACCAAACTTAGATGGTATTTGAATATTGATGACATATTGGTTCCTTTTGAAACAAGCCAGATCAATGCCAGTAGAGCATAGGGCCCTCATGGGCCTCTTGTTTTACTATTTTGTTATATCATAGATCTTAAAAAAGAAATCAAGAATAAAGAGAAAAACGCTGCATTGAATGCTGGCTCTTTTTGCGGCTGCAGCATTTTACAATTTCCATGAAACGGATCCATTAGAGATGCTTACTTAGCCAATTGGATTTAACTACAAAGTTTTCGCCTAGTATATATATTATTTAATGAAAATAACCTTTAGCAGTTTGACCCCTTTATAACACACAACATTTCATAATGAGCTATTTCTTTTTTGCGATTAAATTAATTAAACTTTCTTTTATAGACATTTAATCTTTTCTTTACAAGTTTAAATGTGGTCTGCTGCATATGTGTTGTATGTTGGAAAGGGTTAACTATTTACCTGCTATTTTATGTTTCATCTGCTTCAAAAATATCTGGCAAATTGGAAATATAATTTAAACATGGATTTAAAAAAAAACAGTGTGGGAACAGGAGACTGCTGCATAGGGAATCAAATTTTGACTGTATTGGGTAATGAGACTTCACCTTTTAATCCTTTCATTACAGGCTACAACTGCCCGTTAGGAACAGAAGATGCCAATCAATATGCATGTCCAGCTGGTACCTATAACAATGTGACTGGTACCGACTCAGTGTTTGACTGCAGATCATGAACAGGTAGGTCCATATTCTAGGTAAAGCGCATATCTCATGTTTGAAAACCTTTTTTGACCCTCAAATCCCATTTGTAGGTACTCAAAGGATTTCTTATATAATTTTTTGAGTACCTATGGCATAGGAAATGAATGTGTAATAAGAGCGATACACTATTATGGCGAAAAACATTTTACTATCTACTTGAAATTAGAAATATTTACAGCTACCTTGCTAAACTGGACTCCTAATTTTCATTAAAAACTACTGTATCACTTTCCCACATACATCAAATCTTCAGCAGACGGCATTGAGCTTATATGATTTTTTTTTAACTGGATAGAGTTGAAACCATTATTATGAGCAATATAACCTTTTGTCACAATTTTATCTGCAAGTGGAAAAGGGTTGATACTTGAATTCCTTTCAACTCAAAGTTTAAAATAAGACATCCAGATAACTTGAAAACATCCTTAAATTCTAGGACAATTTTGCTAAATATATTAAAACCAACTAAAACTAACTATGTTGAACAAGTTGAGACTAAGTGTAAGTGTAAACTGATCCTGGGTCTTTATTATTGGAATGTGGCAATATTTTTGGAGGTTCCATATTGTGACATTTCTCTCATTGACATTTTAGCTGATAAGTACTGCAGAAGCAACGGTCTATCAGAGCCAAGGGGTATAGCAGGATGGTACTGTTCAGGAGGGGCTTACAGTGACAAGCAAACGCCCTATGTCAACTCCACTATTACCTTTACGATCAACGTTTTATGTCCGACGTACCTGACCAATGAAACGGGAGGAGATTGCCTTGCAGGTATTTGATAATCATTTACAAATATTTACGTATATACAGTATAATACATAATGTATAATATAACTTATATATTCAAGATACAAGCACCATTGTGGGAGATCATTTATTATCCCCTCGCCTAATAAAGTTTGAGATGGGGATATAGTAACAGGACTGTTCGTTCGTTCGTCTGTGCATCCGTCCGTAACAACCATGTGACCTCTCTACACTGAACATCCTTCAACCGGTCTTAACCAAACTTGGTATACAGTTAGTATATGGCAAGGTCTAGAAGCCTATTTATTTTCAAGGTCATAGGTTATAGGTTAAGGTCAGAATCGGACTTTGAATACCGAGGGGATGCATTTGCTTTGCGGTGCCCTTGTTTATTTAAGATTGTGGCAAGTCTATTACAATTGACCTTTTTAGTGAACTTACAGTCAACTACCAGTTTTCTTTGAACGGACTACATATATTGTCTGAGAAAGATCTGTAAGGGTAGCACAACTAATAGTATGCCCATTCTCCTTAAGCCTTTCCCACATACAATAAATCAGCAGTAGACTTATTCAAAAGCATCTAAACAAAAAAGGCAACATTTATGTAAATGAAAGTATGATCATTGAATAATGTTAAAATCATTTTGGTAAAAGCAATGTAGCAAAAGAAAGAAATTGCTCATTTTACCACAATGCTTTCAAAAGCGGTTTGCTGCAGATGTGTTAAATTACTTTGAAATGTTGGGAAGGGTTAACGTGATATGAAATGGAGATGCCACACAACCCAATTTTGCCAAACTCTGCTTATTACTCCCCTACCGGCGTGCCGAAGGGGACTCTTAGGTTTGCACTCCGTCTGTCAGTCCGTCAGTCTGTCAGTCAGTCCATCTGTCAGTCAGTCAGTCAGTCCGGCAAATCAGTTTTCCGCACTTTGTCCGGAGCATATCTCCAAAACTGTACTAGCTATGGTTATGAAATTTCACACATGGATGCATCTCATCAAGGGGGAGTACAGTGGACATGAACCATAACTCTTGCTTGCCTAATTTTTGAGTTATTTCCCTTTCTTTATTTTCATACTTGATTTTTGTCCGGAGCATATCTCCATAACTATACTAGCTATGGCTATGAAATTTCACACATGAATACATCGTATCAAGGGGGAGTGCAGTGGACATGAACCATAACTCTTGCTTGCCTAATTTTTGAGTTATTTCCCTTTCTTTATTTTCATACTTGATTTTTGTCCGGAGCATATCTCCATAACTAGCTATGGCTATGAAATTTCATTTTTGAGTTATTTCCCTTTCTTTATTTTCATACTTGATTTTTGTCCGGAGCATATCTCCATAACTATACTAGCTATGGCTATGAAATTTCACACATGAATACATCGTATCAAGGGGGAGTGCAGTGCACATGAACCATAACTCTTGCTTCCCTAATTTTTTAGTTATTTCCCTTTCTTTATTTTCATACTTGATTTTTGTCCGGAGCATATCTCCAAAACTGTACTAGCTATGGTTATGAAATTTCACACATGGATGCATCTCATCAAGGGGGAGTGCAGTGGACATGAACCATAACTCTTGCTTGCCTAATTTTTGAGTTATTTCCCTTTCTTTATTTTCATACTTGATTTTTGTCCGGAGCATATCTCCATAACTATACTAGCTATGGCTATGAAATTTCACACATGAATACCAACGTCTTTTGAAAGAGATAGAAAATCTTATCAAACAAGTGCAATTGACAGCCTCTCAGACACATATAACAAGGATTGTTGTAATTGGTGACTTCAATTTATCATTTGAACAAATGAATTCCACTGCAGAGTTAATGAACGCATATGGATTTTCTCAACTTGTGTCCAAACCAACTCATCAACTAGGATCAATTCTTGACTTAGCATTCACCAATGTGAAAGATGTAACTGTAAGAAACATACCTGTATGGTTTTCAGATCACCATGCTATAGTTCTACACGTCCAGAACTGAGTGTACATGCACACAATTCATTGTTGTAATGTTTGTAAGTATACATAATAAACCTTGTAATACAAATGCTATGTATATACAGAAATCACACTGTCTGTTTTTTTAAGGAGTTATTGGCCTTTTTAGTGCGCTATCTATTTTACACATATTCAAGGTGGTATTTGAAACTTCACAGCAGGATAGATATCAATAAGAACTTACAGCATGTTACTTTATTGTCTTGATATACCTAAACATTGGGTTGCTATGACAACAGAAACAGACTCAAAAGTGCAAACCGGTAGGGGACTATGGTATTGCTTGCAATCCTCCAGTTACTTGTTTTTATTATTATTCTTATAACAGGAACTTATTGCCCAGCGGGAAGCTCAACTGAGGTACCCTGTCCCCTTTGCCAGTATTGTGATACAGAAAACCTTGCAGCCCCAACAGAGAATTGTTTGGCAGGATATTTCTGTAATGGCAACAAGTCATCACCCAATCAAGTGCCATGCAGTCTTGGTCACTACTGCCCTTCAGGAACAACAACAGAAGAGACCTGTGCTCCAGGAACCTATCTGAGTAAGTTATCTGATTGTTGCACAATACAATTATGCAGGGCTCCGAAAAACTGGTAAATTGCCGGTTTAAAGCAATTTTGAACTCGGCGGACCGGTTTCAATCTTAAAACTAGTAACTAAATCGGTCCAGGAATTTCTATAAAGCTAACTATTTAACACCTCTGCTACAGGTCACTTTGTAAACAGAGTCATCTGTAAACCTTCGAGATAGTCACTTACCGTGGCATAAACCGGATTAAAAAAATCAACAGACAGATTGAGATTTCAAAATTTCCGGAGCCCTGCAATGATGCCTCCTCTTCAGCAGACAACTTTTGATAACATTTCTTAATGAGTAATTTCTCCTTTTGCCACAATGCTTTCAACTGTTTTCGGTGATTTGACTTTCATAATCATAAATTAATGTTTTTGCCTAGAAGTTTTACAAGTTGTCTGCTGCCTATTTGTTGTATGTTGGAAAGAGTTAACCCTTTCCCTAATGCTTTTTGACTCATTTACTTTTATCAAATAGAGTTGCAAACATTGTGGTAAAAGGAGAAATGATTCATTACAAGCCATGTCTTCAAAAGTGTTTGCTGCAAATGTGTCTATTTGCATCTGCAAAGAAGAAAGCTTAAATCCATAAATGTTTTCTTTTAAACTTTTGAATTAAAAAAGCCTACATTTTGAAATCATTTAATGAAATAATGTAACAATTTATCATCCGATGAAAGAAATGTACTATTTTGAAAATTGTAAGTATAATTTGATTCAGGGTTGAAATCATTGTTGAACAAACAGAACATATTTATTTTGAACACTATATATTTCTCATTTCTACATAGTGCTTTGCCACAGAGATCTCAAAATTCAACTGTATAAGGGAGAAAATATTCAATGATTGTAATGTTTCAGATGCCACTGGAGGCCAATCAGTCTCTGACTGTATTACATGCGAACCAGGATGTCTTCAAAATTGTTTGCTGCAAATTTGAAAGCTTAAATCCATAAATTGTCTTTGTTAAACTTTTGAATTAAAAAAGCCTACATTTTGAAATCATTTGATGAAATAATGTAACAATTTATCATCCAAGAAAATATTCAATGATTGTAATGTTTCAGATGCCACTGGACGCCAATTTGACTGTATTACATGCACACCAGGATATTAGGCTTATGGGCTCTCTGAACCAGATGGACTTTGTAGTATCGGGTATTATACTGCCTGGGTGGCCAACACAGCCCAACACCAGCTATGTACGGATGTAGTCCTGGTCATTTCTGTTATGAAGGAAGTCACAATGAGACTGGATGTCCCTTCGGAGATTATCAGTCCCTCTGGAGACAAGGAAGCTGTGATCCCTGTTCACAAGGCACATACTGTAAAGACATCGGTATGTCTAGTTTGAAATGTTTAACACATACGACAAATCTGCATTTTGTTATTTTTTTGGGGAAGATGTTTTCAAATGCATCTGCATTTTGTTACTTTTTTGGGGAAGATGTTTAAATGCGTTTGCTGCGGATTTGTTGTATACGGGAAAGGGTTGAATACTTCAAAAGGTTGTGGGTATAAAAACAACAGATGTTTGGATATGCAGAAAAATTTAACAATCAATGAACAATTTCAAAGAATTAATACCATAACATAATAAGAAACTGAAGCAATAGATGACATTTCATAAAATGTAATAAATGGCTGGTGCAAGTTTATAGCTGTGTTATAACATAAGCCATTTTAGCAATCAATGAACATTTTTACGCCTGCAAGCTCCAGATGTCACTTTGATACTGTCTACACCTATCATAATGTCAATATCAATCAGACTGATAAATATTTTGAAGCATCTGCAGCAGATGACTTCTGTATACATTGTTGCACAAACAGAAATTGCTCATAATGAGCAATATTTACTTTTGCCATATTGTTTTCAACTCAATTCAATATCATCTGGACAAAAAATGTGAAAATTCTCTGTGAGTGAATGTAGTTGTTGTCTCGCCCACGATAGTGGAGTGAGACATAGCAGTCACTTTTCCGGCGACGGCGACGGCGGCCGCATTTACAAATAGCTATATCTCGGCAACCCCTCCTTGAATTTTTCTGAAACTTTGTTAGCTGTATTGTTTGGTCATGGGACATCTGTCAACGTCAAAATTTTTAGGGTCAAGGTCATAATTGTGCAGAACTTGACCTTTGTTAGGTAACTTAACCTCAAAACTTAACCTTTCTTATATCTCAGCAACCCCTGCTTGAATTTTTCTGAAACTTTGTCAGATGTATTGTTTGGTCATGGGACATCTGTTAACGTCAACATTTTCAGGGTCAAGGTCATAATTGTGCAGAACTTGACCTTTGTTAGGTTACTTAACCTCAAAACTTAACCTTTCTTATATCTCGGCAACCGCTGCTTGAATTTTTCTGAAACATTGTCAGATGTATTGTTTGGTCATGATACATCTGTCAACGTCATAATTGTGCAGAACTTGACCTTTGTTAGGTAACTTAACCTCAAAACTTAACTTTTCTTATATCTCAGCAACCCCTGCTTGAATTTTTCTGAAACTTTGTCAAATGTATTGTTTGGTCATGGGACATCTGTCAAGGTCATAATTTTCAGGGTTAAGGTCATAATTGTGCAGAACTTGACCCTTTCTTATATCTCGGCAACCTCTGCTTGAATTTTTCTGAAACTTTTGTCAGATGTATTGTTTGGTCATGGGACATCTGTCAACGTCAAAATTTTCAGGGTCAAGGTCATAATTGTGCAGAACTTGACCTTTGTTAGGTAACTTAACCTCAAAACTTAACCTTTCTTATATCTCAGCAACCCCTGCTTGAATTTTTCTGAAACTTTGTCAGATGTATTGTTTTGTCATGGGACATCTGTCAAGGTCATAATTTTCAGGGTCAAGGTCATAATTGTGCAGAACTTGACCCTTTCTTATATCTCAGCAACCCCTGCTGGAATTTTTCTGAAACTTTGTCAGATGTATTGTTAGGTCATGGGACATAAGTCAACGTATTAAGATATATACACATGTAGTGAGTTTATTATTTATCATGACATATTGATAACAATGCATTGACAGACACTTACTTTTTCACATTTTATCAACTTTACTTTCTTTTTGCATAGTGATATCTTTTAATATCTGATTTTCTTAGAAGGGCGAGACACCCTCAGCCCGAGGTCTTGTATTTAATAAAGTTGACAAAATGATAATCAGCAATTTCACTTTTTGCCACAATGTTTTCAAAAGTTTTCTGCTGCAGAGGCGTCAGAAAGCGTTTAGAAAGGGTTACCTTGTCGGGTCATGCAGTCAATAGCTTGATGTACAAAGAAATACACATGAGTATCTATATGGATGATTTCTTCTTGTAATCTTAAACATTTCCAACATACAACAAATTTAAAGCAGACAACATTGAAATCATCTAGGCTGTAGCATTAAATATCTCTAAATGAAAGTATAATTGTTGAATAGAGTTGAAAACATTGTGGTAAAATGAAAAATTACTCTTTATGATTTTTTGAGCAACTTCTGCTTTTGTCACAATGTTTTCAAAAAGCGTCTATATGTGGAAAAGGGTTAACCTTTTTTCAGACACTTTCTGATGCCTCTTTGAAAAAGTTGTGACAAAAGGGAAATTGTTCTGAATGAGCAATGTCACCTTTTGCCATAATGTTCTTTTAACTCATTTAATAATTATTCTTTCTTTTATGGAGATTTTCTATATTTTGCTGCAGACTTTCTGTATGTTGGAAAGGGTTTAATTAAATATCTCTTAGTGTTTAATATCACTTGGTAATGACAATTAAGGTTCACTGATCCAGAAGTAACGAGTTTGAATCCTCACTTGGCTAACACTCTTTTTAACGATTGACAAATCTTATTGTGACTAGTATGCTTCACCAGGAATCACAATTGTAGGTTAATTGGTGGCCATGACGTAAATCTGTATTAGAATTATACATTTATTTTTTTAAAATGTTACAATATTAACCCTTTCCCACATACAGCAAATCTGCAGCAGACGACTGAAAATATCTTGGCCAAAATTTGAAAATATTCTGTGATTATTGTGGCGAATATAGAAATTGCAAATTATGAGCAGATGCTCATTTTGTCAAAATATTTTTAAATGTTGCTGCTGCAGAGGCGTAAAAATGTGTCTGTATGAGGGAAAGAGGGGTTAAACAAAGAAGGTATTTTAACCCTTTTCCCTCATATAGACACTTTCTGACGCCTCTGTAGCAGACAGCTTTTTGAAAACATGGCGACAAAAGAAGAAATTGCATAAAACATGCATTTTCACCTTTTGTCACCATATTTTCAAATCGATTCAATTATTGTATTTTAATTTATGGGGAGTTTCCACTTTTTTAGCTCACCTGAGCTTTGCTCAAGGTGAGTTATTGTGATCGCCTTTTGTCCGGCGTCCGGCGTCCGTCAACTTCTTCTTTTTAGTAACCAGTGGGTCAATTTGGATAAAACTTCACAGAAAGCATCCTCTCAATGACCTCACCAGAATTCCTTCAAATTTTTGGGATCCATGCAAAATTATGGTTTCCATGGCAACGAAACCGAAAAAACTTCAAAATTCTTCTTCTCCCAAATTGGTTGGCAGATTTTCAAATAATTTTGTAGAAATGTTCCTTGGATGACCCTCTATCAGATTCCTCCTGCAATCAAAACACAGGGCGTATATCCAGTTGAAATCGTGTGTAATTATTCTGCAATCATTGTGTATTGTGTTTGATTAAGTGTCAATGATGGACAGTGGGAGTTGGTAGATTTAAGCCAATCACTATCGAGAATCCGTACCCCACCCAACTCCAGATTTGACACTCGATAACGACTTCACACCAATCAATACTATTTTTCATTTCAAGCAGCGTAGGGGAGAACAATTTCAATAACCAATTTGATAACAAACCAGGATATGATTAAAGAATGTCCCTATATTAATTTAACTGTTTAAAGATTATGTTTTTGTTTACACAAATCCATAGGAATTTTTTTTCAATTGCCGATTTTCGTTTTTTTGGCCATAAAGATTAAATTCAGAGCCATCTGTAAAAAAAAAATTGCCTATACAACTAAATAACGTTTCTGGCCATTTTAGTTAATTTCTTTTTGGAAGATAAGAAATATTGAGGCTATTTTGCCTTATATGGCTATAGTGCAAACTTAAAAAATCTTCTTCTCCAAAAGTATCTGGCCGATTTTCAAATAATTTTGTAGAAATGTTCCTAGGGTGACCCTCTATCAGATTCCTTCAAGCCAAGCCAGGGGGCGAGGCTTATATAGCTAAAGTGAAAAAAAAAAAAAAAATCAGGTGAGCGATTCAAGGGCCATCATGGCCCTCTTGTTTTCTGCATATAATTTAAAATTTGAGATATAATAAAAAGTATTAGGTAATGGCTGTATATATGGTGTTACCAAAGGGTTTTCTCTTTATAAAACAGGAGCTATCACATTGACCAGTTTACAGCTAAATGGGTCTCAGGACACCGGAAACTTTAGTAAGTACCCACATAGCACATCAATATCTCGCCATTGGGAACATCATACTGTATCTCTAGTTGTTTTATGTTCTCACTTATGTAACTACTTATAATACAACAAGTGGGTTTCAATCATTTTCAGTTTTTGTTGGACTCATAGACTTATTATCACATAGTAGGTCATTCAAATATTGCTGCTATTTATCCAATTGTTTTTCTGTCATTTTCAGTTTTTGTTGAACTCATAGACTAATGATCACATACTGGGTTTTATTCATCCAATTGTTGTTATGTCATTTTTAGCTCACCTGAGCACAAAGTGCTTAAGCTATGTTATTGTGATCACCTTTTGTCCGGCGTGCAGTGTGCGGCGTCCGTCAACTTCTCCTCAATAACCAGTGGGTCAATAGGGATGAAACTTCACAGAAAGCCTCCTTTAAATGACCTCACCAGAATTCCTTCAAATTTTTGGGATCCATGCAGAATTCTGGTTTCCATGGCAATGAAATGAAAAAACTTTAAAAAAATTCTTCTCCCAAACTGGTTGGCAGATTTTCAAATAAGTTTTATAGAAATGTTCCTTGGATGACCCTCTCAGATTTCTTCAAGCTATGTTGATTTGTCGGAAAACATGGCCTCCAGGGGGCGGGGCTATTTTGCCTTATATGGCTAAAGAGAAAACTTAAAAAATCTTCTCCTCCTGAAAGTGCCAGGCCGATTTTCAAATAATTTTGTAGAAATGTTCCTTAGCTGACCCACTATCAGATTCCTTAAATCCATGTTGATTGGTCAAAAAACATGGCACCACAGGGCGGAGCTATTTTGCCTTATATAGCTTGAGTGAAAACTTTAAATATCTTCTCCTCAGAAAGCGTTTGGCCGATTTTCAAATTTGTTTGTAGAAATATTCCAAGGGTGACTCCTATCAGATTCCTTCAAGCCATGTTTATTGGTCGAAAACTATGGCCACCGGGGGGGCGGGCTCATATGGCTAAAGTGAAAAAATATTAAATCAGGTGAGCGATCCAGGGCCATCATGGCCCTCTTGTTTCGGGTAAGTTTTCAAAATCGTATGCTGCAGATTTGTTGTATGAGGGAAATGGTTAAAATCCTTTTATTGTGTGACAGCTAATTGCAACAAAATTTAAAGTGTGTGGGATTTTTTTGTTTTCCAGGAACATACATGAGCAGCACAGGAGCAACGGTGTATGATGCTTGTCCACCACGATACTACTGCATAAATCAGGACAGAGCTGATCCCTATCCCGCTGGGTCCTACTGTCCAGGGAACAATGGCCTGGACTATTCACTGTGTCCGGCTGGAACTTATAACCAAACTACATTGTTACAAGTAAGTGTGGGGGTCATGTATCTTCATATATGCATGCATGTCAAAATTGCTATAATACAGCTTGTGAACACAATAGAGGCTCCATTTACTATCTGATCTTCACTAAACTTAGATGGTAGTTAAATATTGATGAGAGCTTGGTTCCTTTCAAAAACCAGCCAGAAGTGCCTTTGCATAACTGGATTATGGCCCTTGAAATTGTCAAAATTGTCAAAATTGCTATAGAATACAGCTTGTGAACACAATAGAGCCTCCATTTACTATCCGATCTTCACCAAACTAAGGTAGTAGATAAATATTGATGAGAGCTTGGTTCCTTTAAAAAACCAGCCAGATTCATGCCAGTAGAGCATAGGGCCTTGTGGGCCTCTTGTTTGTAATTTGGTTTATTTTGTAATTTGGTTTATTTTACTATTTTGCTATATCATAGATCTTAAAAAGAAATCAAGAATAAAGAGAAAAATGCTGCATTGAATGTTGACTCTTATTGCGGCTGCAGCATTTTACAATTTCCATGAAACAGATCCATTAGATGCTTACTTAGCCAATTGGATTTAACTACAAAGTTTTCGCCTAGTATATATATTATTTAATGAAATTAACCTTTAGCAGTTTGACCCCTTTACAGCACACAACATTTCATAATGAGCCATTTCTTTTTTGCGATTAAATTAATTAAACTTTCTTTTATAGACATTCAATCTTTTCTTTACAAGTTTAAATGTGGTCTGCTGCATATGTGTTGTATGTTGGAAAGGGTTAACTATTTACCTGCTATATTATGTTTCATCTGCTTCAAAAATATCTGGCAAATTGGAAATATAATTTAAACACAGATTTAAAAAAAAAACAGTGTGGGAAAAGGAGACTGCTGCATAGGGAATCAAATTTTGACTGTATTGGGTAATGAGACTTCACCTTTTAATCCTTTTATCACAGGCTACAACTGTCCGTTAGGAACAGAAGATGCCAATCAATGTGCATGTCCAGCTGGTACCTATAACAATGTGACTGGTACCGACTCAGTGTTTGACTGCAGATCATGAACAGGTAGGTCCATATTCTAGGTAAAGCGCATATCTCATGTTTGAAAACCTTTTTTGACCCTAAAATCACATTTGTAGGTACTCAAAGGATTTCTTATATAATTTTTTGAGTACCTATAGCATAGGAAATGAATGTGTAATAAGAGATATTATGGCGACAAAACATTTTACTAAAGGTGTGTGGTATGTAGATCACATATAAACATATATTTACTATCTACTTGAAATTAGAAATATTTACAGCTACTTTGCTAAACTGGACTCCTAATTTTCATTAAAATCCGCTATATCCCTTTTCCACATACATCAAATCTTTAGCAGACGGCATTGAGCTTATCTAGGTGAAGAAAAAGAAACTTCTCTATAAATGGATTTTTCTTAACTGGATAGAGTTGAAACTATTATTATGAGCATTATGTCACAATTTTTCTAAAAATCATCTGATGAAAATGCGTCCAAATGCATCTGCAAGTGGAAAAGGGTTGATACTTGAATCCCTTTCAATTCATAATTTAAAAAAAGACATCCAGATAACTTGAAAATATCCTTAAATTCTAGGACTATTTTGCTAAATATATTGGTTAAAACCAACTATGTTGAACAAGTTGAGACTTAAGTGTAAGTGTAAACTGATCCTGGGTCTTTATTATTGGCATATGGCAATATTTTTGGAGGTTCCATATTGTGACATTTCTCTTGAAAATATCCTTAAATTCTAGGACGATTTTGCTAAATATATTGGTTAAAACCAACTATGTTGAACAAGTTGAGACTTAAGTGTAAGTGTAAACTGATCCTGGGTCTTTATTATTGGCATGTGGCAATATCTTTGGAGGTTCCATATTGTGACATTTCTCTCATTGACATTTTAGCTGATAAATACTGCGGAAGCAACGGTCTATCAGAGCCAAGGGGTATAGCAGGATGGTTCTGTTCAGGAGGGGCTTACAGTGACAAGCAAACGCCCTATGTCAACTCCACTATTACCTTTACGATCAACGTTTTATGTCCAACGTACCTGACCAATGAAACAGGAGGAGATTGCCTTGCAGGTATTTGATAATCATTTACAAATATTTCTGTATATACAGTATAATACATATGTATAATATAACTTATACATTCAAGATACAAGCACCATTGTGGGAGATCATTTATTATCCCCTCGGTTAACGAAGTTTGCGATGGGGATATAGTAACGGGACTGTCCGTTCGTTCGTTCGTCTGTGCATCCATCCGTAACAACCATGTGACCACTCTACACTGAATATCCTTCAACCGGTCTTAACCAAACTTGGTATACAGTTAGTATATGGCAATGTCTAGAAGCCTACTTATTTTCAAGGTCATAGGTTAAAGGTTATGGTCAGAATCGGACTTTGAATACCGAGGGGATGCATTTGCTTTGCGGTGCCCTTGTTTATTTAAGATTGTGGCAAGTCTATTACATTTGACCTTTTTAGTGAACTTACAGTCTACTACCAGTTTTCCTTGAACGGACTACATATATTGTCTGAGAAAGATCTGTAAGGGTAGCACAACTAATAGTATGCCCATTCTCCATAAGCCTTTCCCACATACAATAAATCAGCAGTAGACTTCTTCAAAAGCATCTAAACAAAAAAGGCAACATTTATGTAAAGGAAAGTATGATCATTGAATAATGTTAAAATCATTTTGGTAAAAGCAATGTAGCAAAAGGAGAAATTGCTCATTTTACCACAATGCTTTCAAAAGCGGTCTGCTGCAGATGTGTTAAATTGCTTCGATATGTTGGGAAGGGTTAACGTGATATGAAATGGAGATGCCACACAACCCAATTTTGCCAAACTCTGCTTATTTTTATTAGGTTTTCTGAAATCACATGGGAGGGGGGATTATTATTAGAAAGAAACACATTTAGATGTCTTGAACATATTACAATTGTGGTTGTTTAAAAACACTAAGTAATGACACATCTAAAATGAAATAAATATTCCGATGTTTTAGGTATTTTCAGTTTCTTTATTTTGACTCGCATTTTTTTTGTTTTGTTTTATTTACGAAGACAAAACAGTCCCTATTAGCTAGACTGGTATACTTTATTTTACACAAATATACTACATGTATATCAAAAGTCGATAACTACAAACCTTTAAGTCGCAGTCTTATTTGTTTACTTTCGCGCACCTGCGTGACTCGCGAATACCAACTGCGTAGATCAATCTCCTTTGCAGAGAGCCGCTCTTTACACTCACTTACAAATAGTAAATTATAGGTGATTTAAAATATTTATTTAGTTCGAAACAAATGAAGAAAAGAACTAACCGAGATAAAACTGGTTTTAATGGAAAAATGACTTTGAACGAACACTCTCTGCCTATAAAGAGAGTTTCAAGAACGACACCTGTGAATAAGAAAGAATCGGGTCTTTCGTACAAAATTATTTCGTCCTTGACAATTTTAAATGTGTCATTTAATTCCCTAAAGGCATATTGCTTCCAATCTGCATATTGTTATGCATCATTGACACAAGGGCGCTCATCATAATATAATTTTAAAACATGAGTAGTTTGTTGTTTTCATTATAAAAAAGGAAGGAAAGAATTAAAATAAATTAACATGTTGTAGGGCTAAGTTTATGTTCGAAATTAAGTTTAAATTATGCAACACTTTCAATGAGATTTAACTGTTTAGTTGATATTATATTTCAAAGGTGGTCTAATTTATAAATATTGGACTACATTTCAACATTTGTTAAAGTATGATATAATTAGGATGCTAAGCTAATATCATTTTGAGAAAAAGAGAAAACTCATGTCTTAGGCGATTTAACCCTTATCTCATTGTTTTAAAAGTAGATTGCTGCAAAGGTGTCCACTGTTTACTTTAAAAGAGGAAAGATAAAATGACATCCTAATGCATGCAAATCCTAAATTGTCTGTTTTGTGGTTTTATTGAAAAAATATTAAAATTCATATATTCTGACAAACATCTTGAAAAGTGTATGTGGAATTCACAAATCTTATAATTATTCCTTAATGAAAGCACTGTATACATACTAAGACTAATGATTGGCAAGATTACTCATTTCCATTACTGTTTATGATCAATAATTAGTTGGTTGTGTGTATGGTCAACTTACTTTGGAATGGAGATTGATCATAAACAATTCAATTATCATTCACTTCGTTGACAAAACAATGCAAGTTATGATACATTTTCACTTGACCCCACCCCTGATGTTCCAATATGCCCCTCAGTTGATAACTGTTTATTCAACTACTATAATGTTAGTGTTATGCATAACTGCACTATGGATATCCGGCGACATTGATGCGTTGCATCAACTTTCTCTTGTTATTATTCTTATAACAGGAACTTATTGCCCAGCAGGAAGCTCAGCTGAGGTACCCTGTCCCCTTTGCCAGTATTGTGATACAGATAACCTTGCAGCCCCAACAGAGAATTGTTCGGCAGGATATTTCTGTAATGGCAACGAGTCATCACCCAATCGAGTGCCATGCAGTCTTGGTCACTACTGCCCTTCAGGAACAACAACAGAAGAGACCTGTGCTTCAGGAACCTATCTGAGTAAGTTATCTGATTGTTGCACAATACAATTATGCAGGGCTTCGCAAAACCGGTAAATTGCCGGTTTAAAGCGATTTTGAACTCGGCGGACCAGTTTCAATCTTAAAACTAGTAACTAAATCGGTCCAGGAATTTTTATAAATTAAAACTAGTATAAAATCGGTCCAGGAATTTCTATAAAGCTTTTTTGCAAATTTTTCAAAAATAGCACAAGAAATGCTGGCTCCAAAAGGTAGCATTTTGTCAAAGAAATAAAGACCATTATGTGTAAAACCCAACAGAGGGAAGTCTTTTGGTGACGGGGATTAATCGAAATGCAGACCGTATTATCGGCTTTACCTAGCAATGCGCCCTGACCTAATTTCTGAATCATCTTCACTGCATCATCAAATTTAGTATACTGTACTGAGCAAAGATTGGGGTCAATATGATCATTCACAGATTCCCCAGGTGGGTACGAGGGATGGAGGATTAATCTAAATTCACCTGGCTCCTTTTTTGGAACTAAACCAATTGGTGAAACTTTAAAATTGTCTAAAGGGGCTACCGAAATCGGACCAGCCACCCTGCCGGCTGCCATTTCTTTTCTAATTTTCTTCAAAACCACATCAGGATTTTACAGGGCAGATTTCAAGTTATGGCATGACTGTGACTGACGAGGACCTTCATAACATAAGGAAAACCCACTTTTAAAGCCATCGACAAGATAACATGTTAATTTGGCATCATAACGATTCAGTTTGTTTTGTAGAACAGAAAGCTTTATGGGTGTATAGTCAAGCCCAAAGTCGACAATATGTTTCTTACTCAAGTTATTGTTTACGAAAGGGCAGCATTCTTTGGTTATTACACTTACTCTGATTGTGATCGCCTTTGCAAATTAAGCACTTGTGTGCATATTTACAGTTAGCAAATCTCCTCTTGGCGAGTTAAAATCATAGCAAACATTTTTTGACCGGCCCAATGTATTTTGAGATGATACAGTAGTGTTTTTCACAGCCATAACTGAAGGTTGTGACATGCAAGTCACAGTTTTTAACCAGAGATCAGAGTGGATTTTTCCCCAGGGCATCGGTGCTACAGCCTGGCGCATCCGAGAATTCTCATCATAGGTCTTCCAACCTGATGATGCACCACCTCTGCCCTCGGCCTCCCTGATCGTGGCTATGTACTGTAGCAATTCAGCAGCCTTGCTCGGAAATTTCTTTATATAAATATACATAAAAATCAGGAAGGCATCAGTCCATTCCTTAATACTAGATATCTGCCTAGTGGTTTTCGGCATCACTTCAATTTGACCAGACTCGTTGATCGTCAAGTTCGATCCCCGACCCAATGATGGCTCCTTACGAAGCAGCTGTGCCAAATGGATGTACTCTCCCTTCCATATTTTGGCACACATCTCCCCTAAAACATGTAACGCTATGTCATCATCAGCGCACCTAACCACTGACGGCGCAACAAAAAAAAATCAGAATTGACAGTTATAGCATCATCCGTATTCAATAGCTGCTGGAATACGTTACCCGATTCAGCCTCGTCAGTGCTCAGCTGAACTAATTCATCCGTAACCGTCGCTGGCCGATTGTAAGGCTTAACTGCCTGTCCAGTTTTTTGCTGTGGCCTACCTCTTCTGCGTGGAGGCATCGTGTTTTATTTTTAGCAACGATTTAAACTTTGTTTTACAGCAATGTGCTCTGTAACCGCTTTGTTCACAGAAAAGGCGCGATGAATGGACGGTTTGCCGTTAGAATAACTAGCGCATATAAATCACTAGACAATTTGCCGTTAGAAAAACTTGTGCATGGAGATCACTCTGTTTACATCCGCTCCGGATATCATGGAAATTTTAGGGCAATAAATTGGACTATTTGTTATGAATAGTCCTTACTATTTAACACCTCTCCGCTACAGGTCACTTTGTAAACAGAGTCGTCTGTAAACCTTCGAGATAGTCACTTACCGTGGCGTAAACCGGATTAAAAAAATCAACAGACAGATTGAGATTTCAAAATTTCCGGAGCCCTGCAATGATGCCTCCTCTTTAGCAGACAACTTTTGATAACATTTCATAATGAGTAATTTCTCCTTTTGCCACAATGCTTTCAACTATTTTGTATGTTGGAAAGAGTTAACCCTTTCCCTAATGCTTTTTGACTCATTTACTTTTATCAAATAGAGTTGCAAACATTGTGGTAAAAGGAGAAATGATTCATTACAAGCCATGTCTTCAAAAGTGTTTGCTGCAAATGTGTCTATTTGCATCTGCAAAGAAGAAAGCTTAAATCCATAAATGTTCTCTTTTAAACTTTTGAATTAAAAAAGCCTACATTTTGAAATCATTTGATGAAATAATGTAACAATTTATCATCCGATGAAAGAAATGTACTATTTTGAAAATTTTAAGTATAATTTGATACAGGGTGGAAATCATTGTTGAACAAACAGAACCTATTTATTTTGAACACTACATATTTCTCATTTCTACATAGTGCTTTGCCACAGAGATCTCAAAATTCAACTGTATAAGGGAAAAAATATTCAATGATTGTAATGTTTCAGATGCCACTGGAGGCCAATCAGTCTCTGACTGTATTACATGCGAACCAGGATGTCTTCAAAATTGTTTGCTGCAAATTTGAAAGCTTAAATCCATAAATTGTCTTTGTTAAACTTTTGAATTAAAAAAGCCTACATTTTGAAATCATTTGATGAAATAATGTAACAATTTATCATCCAAGAAAATATTCAATGATTGTAATGTTTCAGATGCCACTGGACGCCAATTTGACTGTATTACATGCACACCAGGATATTAGGCTTATGGGCTCTCTGAACCAGATGGACTTTGTAGTATCGGGTATTATACTGCCTGGGTGGCCAACACAGCCCAACACCAGCTATGTACGGATGTAGTCCTGGTCATTTCTGTTATGAAGGAAGTCACAATGAGACTGGATGTCCCTTCGGAGATTATCAGTCCCTCTGGAGACAAGGAAGCTGTGATCCCTGTTCACAAGGCACATACTGTAAAGACATCGGTATGTCTAGTTTGTAATGTTTAACACATACAACAAATCTGCATTTTGTTATTTTTTGGGGGAAGATGTTTTCAAATGCGTTTGCGGATTTGTTGTATACTCAAAGGGTTGAATACTTCAAAAGGTTGTGGGTATAAATACAACAGATATTTGGGTATGCAGAAAAATTTAACAATCAATGAACAATTTCAAAGAATTAATACCATAACATAATAAGAAACTGAAGCAATTGATGACATTTCATAAAATGTAATAAATGGCTTGTGCAAGAAATTTAAGCATTTATGGTTGTTGTTTTTTTGCAAAACTTCAGGGTGTGTTATAACATAAGCCATTTTAGCAATCGATGAACATTTTTACCCCTGCAAGCTCCAGATGTCACTTTGATACTGTCTACACCTATCTATTCTTGATGTACAAAGAAATACACATGAGTATCTATATGGATGAGTTCTTCTTGTAATCTTAAACATTTCCAACATACAACAAATTTAAAGCAGACAACATTGAAATCATCTAGGCAGAAGCATTAAATATCTCTAAATGAAAGTATAATTGTTGAATAGAGTTGAAAACATTGTGGTAAAAGGAAAAATTACTCTTTATGATAAATCTTTCATTTTGCCACAGTGTTTTCAAAAAGTGTCGGCTGCAGAGGTGTCAGAGAGCACCTGTATATGGAAAAGGGTAAAACTAATATTAATTGGGTTAATTCAGGTTGGATTGAAGCTAGAAGTGTTGTTTCTAGAATATTTCAGATGGTATAGAAAACATGAAAGTGTGCACATTTGATGAGCCAATGAAATGTCTGTTCTCTGCTAACACTACTGTTGGGTCAAGTTATCTCTGGGAATTGTACAGAGAAGAGGAAGACGTGTATGAAATCAACCAATTCTGGTACATTTTTTATCTGTCATCCCTTTAATATCGAAAGAATATTGTACATGAACCCTTTCCTGTTTGCAGACATATTTTGACACATCTTCAGCAGACGATTTTTGAAAACATTGCAATGTAAGAAGAAATATGCTCATAATGAATAAATTCTTCTTTTGCCTAAATGTTTTCAACCCTATTCAATATAATACCTTCATTCATAGAGATTTTCCATAACTTTACATCATATGTTTTCGAAGTCGTCTGCTGCAGGTTTACATGTACATGTAGTTGTCTATGGGAAGGGGTTTAATTCTTCCCCTGTTACATATGATATTGGTTCATCGTTATTGCACTAATACAGATGAAGTTTGATGCCTTATGCAGCAGACAAGTTTTTAAAATATCGTGGAAAGTGAATATTATTTCATTCCATCGCAGTGTAACTTTTTCCCACACACAACAAATCTGCAGCAGTTGACTTTGAAAACATCTAGGCATCAATATGGGGAATCCTTTTTGTGGCGATTGGTTTGACAATCGCCACAATGCTAACAGAAACAACAACAACGAAAAATATTTACATAGTCGGTTTTGAAAAGCCCGTTGATAATTATTTTCCTTACTGCAAACCAATTTACTCACATCCGTTATAGTTCCATCATTGATGCAGAGACGCGATTAATAATAATTGTCGGTGCTACTTTGGTACCTGATTGTTACTAATATTTGAGTTTTATCGAGACATTATCTACAGAGTTAAAATATAATAATATTATCTTCGTCATGATTGGGCAGATAATAAATATCATTACACTTTCTATCTGCCTTGCAAATAACTCTGATGATACTCAAATCTGGAAATTCCAAAAGGTTCTATAAATAGCCCGCGAGACTGGTGTTCTTAAATCTCAATATTATAAACGCTTTATTTTGTAGTTGTTTAAATATATTTTACAAAGGTTTAAAGGACACACGATGTCAGTGTGTACACACGTTATGTATACACGTCTGCACGTTCTAGAGTCAATTTAAATAGCAATCAATGCTGAAAGTGCAGCCTAATTTAGTTTGGAGATCGAGCATTATAATATATGCCTATATTTTTAAAAATTGAACACTTTGGCAAATAGTGAAATTGTGCTTTTTGTGCATGTTTTGTGTTTGTTATTGCACTCGCATTATTCGAAGCAGTTTAACAACCTCAGAGACATATAAATACACTGTGTTTATATGTCTCTGACAACCCTCAATCATGCAATGTGAAGGGACTAAATTGAACAGACCTGTTTAATATCGGACATCATTGAAACAAACACCAAACTAATGGATACTGTTTTCTCTCCTTTCTTGATAATTTTGTCATTTCTAAAGTGTACAAAATATTTTATCTTAATATGGCCTAGCAACCTGGTGATGAACATGTGATTACCCGAACAATTTAGATTACAAATAGCCATTCTAATGAGCTAAAACGGTAGTCTATCGAGTACCACCTAGATTTTTCTTAAATTTGGAATGGCCTAATTTTGAACACATTATGACCAGTTTCAGAACGTAACTAAAAAATCACCAAGACAACATTCTGGCAAACTAACATTATTCTACTGTCAAAAGATGCAGGGTTGATACATTCTCAAATTTACCCGCACCAAAGTGCACTATTATTGAAAATCGCAAGCCCTACACTGATATACTGCTTGTTATTTTGCAGGATTTTCCATATGATCACCACTATAGTGCCATTGGCGCTTTGATTAATGTTAGTATAATCTTTAAATATATAAGGACATTTTCCGAAGTTTTCTGCTGCAAATGTGTCAAAATGTGTCAGCAAGTGGGAAAGAGTTGAAAAAAGCAACCATATTTAAGTCATATGCCCTTCAATATTATAACCAATTTTGGCAAAGATTGGATAGGGATTGCTAAAGTTACAGATCAGACAAAGTTAATTTGTCAAATATCTTTAAGTTTGGGCAATAACTCCATTTAATTTTGTTAACCCTTTCCCACATACAGACACTTTCAGATGCCTCTGCAGCAGACAGTTTTTGATCAATTTATCCTTATGCAACAATGTGTTCAACTCTATTTAATACTAAATTTTTTTTCAATATTTTTCTACAGATGAATTCAAAGTCATCTGTTGCAGATTTGTTATATACAGTCAAACTTGTATTAAGAGACCACCCAAGGGAAATGCTATAAGTGGTCTCTTAAGACAGGTGGTCTCTTATTGAGGTACACATGTATTTTTCTTTTTTTTTGTCTTATGTATACTACATTATACATGTATTGGTATTAAAGAATAAATAACAATAAACATTTTGTTGTTCTTCTAATTTTATATTTTATTTCAATATTAATAATATTTATTTGCAAAAGTGTAAGTTGATAAATAAAACATATATGCATTTAATCACAAACTTGATTGTTATTTATTATTTGATGTTTTTGTTTAACTATAACATGAAAAGGATATGTACATGTATGTTCAGTAGAAAAATAGAGCACTACTTCTTACTAAAACAGTCACTGATCGTATTCTGTTTCAAAGACTGTCCATCTAAAAACAAATTATTTAAGGAGTCATTTAAAGACATTGTCACATTTAAAATGTTTGAGTGTCCACAGACGCTAATTAAATCTAATACAAGAGCCGATTAAATAAACGTGCTATCACCATTAGAAAGCAAAAAACAAACACAGATCCTATTAAAGAGATCAAAAAGTCGGACCAAAATTGTCATAATTAATCCCAGACAATCCACAAACTATCCACGGGGTGATTTAACACGGTCAATAGACGTTAAAGTATATTAAGTACAAACTGATAAACCTGCAATTATCGGCTTTTACCACTGTGATACATCTGCAGTATTTGAGAGTCATAACAAAGACAATAACTGTAGCTAAAGTGTATTAAATACAAACTGCTAACGCCGCAATTATCGGGTTTTACCCACTCTAATACACGTCTGCAGAATTTGACCTCGGGTAATTTTACATGTAACACCTTTAGCTTGATGATAATTTAAACCTGTGTGGTTTACACGCGACAGTTGTGTAAGATTTATTTGACTGTTAGATTTAAGGTCGCTGAACCGTAGATTTTTATTAAAAAGGGAATGGTTTTAGTGTCCGTTGGTCGCAGACAGCAGGATCTCGCTTATTGCAGGTAAATTTATGACTAAAAAACATCGGGGGGAGTTCAATGTGGTCGCTTACACCAGGGGGTCGGTTATACCAGGTGGTCGGTAGTACAGGTTTGACTGTATGTGAAAGGGTCAACATTCATTACAATTCATATTTCAGGTCAGTTCATGTACATTGATGATCCATTAGTTTCAAATGGCGCTTTTTCCACTCTACAACTGCTTGGTTTTGATATCATACAGGACGTTGTTCCGTTTGTCTGTTCTCTGAGATTCGCATATTTTGTAACGATGGTAAATATATGTTACAAAATTGTTTAAGCTCTACCGTTTGAAGGATATAACAGCTTTTTTAGCTGGCTGAAAGCTGGTCAAGCTTCTGTCATGGCACATCGATGCATAAATATTTTGCTTCAAATGACTTCTCCTCTGTAACCACTAGATTAATTGTGAAGTAATGTCCTCTTTTAAAACCTTTGGATCAATAAAGAAATATAATAGTTGTCATGGCAACCAAGAGTAAACAACTTTGTTAAGAATCTTTCCCAAAACTTTGTAGCCCAAACCGTATTTAGCTTCACTGGCTGAAAGCCATGTTGATTGGTTGAAAAACATGGCCACCATTGAGACAATAAAAGTTAGTTTTTGCCTGATGATAGCGGATCGATACTGGTTTTCTCGGGCATTGATGAAATGTTCCTTGGGTAATCCTCTACAAGATTCCTTCAAGTTTTGTTGATTGGTAAATGAACCAAGCAGTAGGGGTTATTTTGCCTGATGTGGTTAAAGTCTTCTACTGAATATTTTGATTCCTTTTTAGCTCACCTAAGCACGAAGTGCAAGGTGAGCTTTTGTGATCACTCACCGTCCGGCGTCTGCGTTGTCGTCGTCGTCGTCGGCGTCTGTTAACAATTTCCCTACAAATGACTTTTCCTACTAAACCAATGGACAGATTTCAAAATTACTTCACAGGAATGGTCCTTAGGTGGTCTTCTTTCAAAGTTGTTCAAAGAAATTAATTCCAAGTAGAACTTTGGTTGCTGCGGCATCAGAAAAGGTGAAAATTGCCAAATCTTAAAAAATCTTCTTGTCCAAAAGTACTGGCCTGATTTGAAAATTATTTTGCACAATTGTTCCTTTGGACACTCTTCACCAAGATTGTTCAAATATTTCCAATCCGTTGAAAAACATAGCCGCCAGGGGGCGGAGCTTGTTTTCCTTATATGTGCATTGTTAAAAATTTGAAAAATCTTCTTGTCCAAAAGTACTGGCCCGATTTGAAAATAGTTTTGCACAAATGTTCCTTGGGGCACCCTTTACCAAGATTGTTCAAATATTTTTGATCCGTTGAAAAACATGGCCACCAGGGGGCGGAGCTTGTTTTCCTTATATGTGCATTGTTAAAACTTTAAAAATCTTCTTGTCCAAAAGTACTGGCCCAATTTGAAAATTATTTTGCACAAATGTTCCTTAGGGCACCCTTTACCAAGATTGTACAAATATTTTTGATCCGTTGAAAAACATGGCCGCCAGGGGCGGAGCTTGTTTTCCTTATATGTGCATTGTTAAAACTTTGAAAAATCTTCTTATCCAAAAGTACTGGCTCGATTTAAAAATTATTTTGCACAAATGTTCCTTGGGGCACCCTTTACCAAGATTGTTCAAATATTTTTGATCCGTTGAAAAACATGGCTGCCAGGTGGGCGAACTTGTTTTCCTTATATGTGCATTGTTAAAACTTTGAAAAATCTTCTTGTCCAAAAGTATTGGCCTAAAAAGAGTAAAAACTTTGAAAACTATTGAAGTTCTATTAAATCAGGTGTGCGATATAGGGCCATCATGGCCCTCTTGTTTAAATTATCTTGATTTGGTCCTTTACCAGATTATTTCAAGCAATGTTGTTTGGCAAATGATAAGGTCTCAAGGGATGGGGAGGATGTGTGGATGGAACTGTCTTGCCTTTAATGCCTGAATTTTTAAAAACAAAATGCCACTGAGAATGTATTGGCCTGATTTTTGAATTATTGTATATTCCTATGGTGACCCTTTACTAGATTCATTCAAGCCATGTTAGTTGGTTAAAAAAAAAGCCACCATAGGGTAGATCTGTTAATTATAGCCTTTATGCTTAAAGTGAAAACTGTTTGACTGTAAGCCCGTTGGTGGAAGAAGGATGTTGGTCACATTGAGTTTTGTACAGCGTCAAAGTGAATGTTGGTGGAACTGAGTAATGAGCAATTTCTTCTTTTGCCATAATGTTTTCAAAAGTTGTGTGCTGCAGAGGAGTCAGAAAGAGGCTGTATTTTGGAAAGGGTTAATGTGATGGAACCAAGGAATTTATCTGATTCTTTTTAAAATTGCAGTCATTGTTCTCTCAATAACGACAATAGTTATTACTGAATTTTATATACATATAGGTAGCTAAGATTTTAGATCGGCTGTGTTATAGTCACTGTTGACAATCTGGTTTCATGCCCAATCCCAGCTCTTGTTTTGTGACATTATCATTCTGTACTTTATTATCCCCCGCTTTTTCGAAGAAAAAAAGGGGGGTTATTAATTTCGGTTTGTCCGTCTGTCTGTCCGTCTGTCTGTCTGTCACACTTCGTTTCCGTGCAATAACTGCCACAAATGTTAACCTTTTTTTTCAAACTTGGTAACAAGGTTAAATGCCTTAAGGGCTAGGCCAAGTTCGATCGTCACTTTCGGCGGACTTTATTTAGTGGAGTTATGGCCTCTTATTTAACAAAAACTGTCGTTTCATGCTGTTTCCGTGCAATAACTGCCACAAATGTGAACTGTTTTTTTTCAAACTTAGTAACAAGGTTAAATGCCTTAAGGGCTAGGCCAAGTTCGATCGTCACTTTCGGCGGACTTTATTTAGTAGAGTTATGGCCCCTTATTTAACAAAAAATGTTGTTTCTTGCCGTTTCCGTGCAATAACTGCCACAAATGTGAACCGTTTTCTTTCAAACTTATTAACAAGGTTAAATGCCTTAAGGGCTAGGCCAAGTTTGATCGTCACTTTCGGCGGACTTTATTTGGTGGAGTTATGGCCCCTCATTTAACAAAAAAAGTTGTTTCTTGCTGTTTCCGTGCAATAACTGCCACAAAGGTGAACCGGTTTTTATACGACCGTTTCTTAAAAACGGTACGTATTATGGTATGGTCATGTCCGTCCGTCCGTCCATCCGTCCGTTCGGGTTTTCCGCACTTTTTTCTTACATATTTTTGAGCTATTGAGCTGAAATTTTGTATAAGGCTTTGTAGTGATGTGTCACATATCAAGTTCATATTTCCTGGGATTTCGTCAATTTTTGAATGAGTTATGCCCCTTTTTGGACTTGGAATATTTGTTTTCCGCACTTTTTTTCTACATGCTTTGATGTATTGAGCTGAAATTATGTATATGGCTTTGTAATCAAGTGTCACAGATCAAGTTCACATTTCCTGGGATTTCGTCAATTTTTGAATAAGTTATGCCCCTTTTTAGACTTAGAATATTGGTTTTCCACACTCTTTTCCTACATACTTTGAGCTATTTACCTGAAATTTTGTATATGGCTTTGTAATCATGTGTCACAGATCAAGTTCACATTTCTTGGGATTTCGTCAATTTTTGAATGAGTTATGCCCCTTTTTGGACTTAGAATATTTGTCAATTTCTGCATGAGTTATGCATTTTTCATAGTTTCCCATTATTCTTTAACAACTTATTCCTGAACGACTTTATTAACTTTTTACAAACAAACGATATATCAAAACAAAGAGGAAACTTACAAAGAAGTTCCTGACGGGCGTATTATGTACCGTTTGCGGTACTCTTGTTTTCAAACTTGGTAACAAGGTTAAATGCCTTAAGGGCTAGGCCAAGTTGGATCGTCACTTTCGGGGGACTTTATTCAGTGGAGTTATGGCCCCTTATTCAACAAAAAATGTTGTTTCTTGCTGTTTCCGTGCAATAACTGCCACAAATGTGAACCGTTTTTTTGTTCAAACTTGGTAACAAGGTTAAGTGCCTTAAGGGCTAGGCCAAGTTCGATCTTCACTTTCGGCGGACTTTATTCGGTGGATTTATGGCCTCTTATTTAACAAAAAAATGTCGTTTCTTGCTGTTTCCGTGCAATAACTGCCACAAATGTGAACCGTTTTTTTTTCAAACTTGGTTACAAGGTTAAATGCCTTAAGGGCTAGGCCTAGTTCGATCGTCACTTTCGGTGGACTTTATTCGGTGGCGTTATGGCCCCTTAATTAACAAAAAAAGTTGTTTCTTGCTGTTTCCGTGCAATAACTGCCACAAACTTGGTAACAACCTAGGCCAAGTTCGTTTAATTTACCCTGTAATACATGTTCAATAAAAAGTCTACTGACATGTTTAAACCTAACCTCAACATTTTCCTACAATATTTCCTGCAAGCGGGGGATATAAATTTCATGAATTTGCTTGTTTATACATATATAAATATATATATATACAGTCAAACCTGTACTAACGGTCACCTGTTATAAGCAGCCACCTGCCTTAAGCGGCCAGTTTCAGACCCTCCCGTCGAAATTTACTATATAATTTAACTGCAATAGGCCGTCACCTGGTCGACGCGGCCAGCGGCCAACATTTTTGGTCCCAAATGCATTAAAAACCTCCTAAAACGGCCACCAAATGAACACATTTTACCGTAAAATATCGATTTTGGCATATAAAAATTTCATTACGGCCACAGAATTAATATTTATTTAAAGTACTAAAAAGCAATTAAATCAAATAATTATAATATATCTTTAATTTAAAATAAGTTTCTTTTAGTTTAAACTTTCTTAATTGGCCGTAAACAAACCAAACAAAGCTGTTCTACATAATCGCCATTTTTCCGACTCAAACCAAACAAAGCTGTTAATCAAATAATTATAATATATCTTTAATTTAAAATAAGTTTCTTTTAGTTTAAACTTTCTTAATTGGCCGTAAACAAACCAAACAAAGCTGTTCTACATAATCGCCATTTTTCCGACTCAAACCAAACAAAGCTGTTATTGTGTTCTACATAATCGCAATTTTTCCGACTCAACCAAGAGTGTAGTGCGTGATAATTTTCACATCTCTATTTTTAGCTCGCGTAATTGGTATAATAGACAGATCAAAGTGTTTTGTGTAAACACGTTAACTGTGAAAAAGTCGGCATATAAAAAGATTAAAGAAGCTAACGTTTTTGAGACGATAATTAGAATGGCAGTTTGTTCGTGCTTTTAACGAACGATAAGTAATTAACTCATTAAGTTCACACTTGTAAAAAGCGCTAATTGTGGAAAATATAAAATTTGGAAATGATTTATTGTGACTTAAATCATAAATGTTTTGATTGTCAGGGTGTTAACAATGCCACCAAAACGGAAGTGTTTGACTTTGTATGAACGTGTTGAGGTTGTGAAATTGTTAGAGTCTGGTAAAAGCAGTAGATTTATCGCGGATAAATTAGGTGTTGGGAGGACCCAAATTCAAAATGTGTGTAAACGGAAACGTGACATTATGGAAGAGTACGATTCTAATTCAAACCCGGAGAGTAAACATGTTCGTCGAGTGACTGCCAATGATGAGATTAATGAACTGTGTTACAAGTGGTTTGGTGATGCTACTTCGCGAAAGGTTAACGTTTCGGGCCCCCTTCTGCAGCAGAAAGCTTTGAAAATTGCGAGTGATTTGAACATTGAGTCTTTTAAGGCATCAAATGGATGGTTGGAAGCTTTCCTTAAACGTCACAACATAGTGTTTAAGACAATGAGTGGTGAACGCGGAACGGTTAACATAACAACGGTTGATTCTTGGAAAGAGAGGCTTCCAACTGTGTGTGAAGGGTATAACCCTAAGGACATATTCAATATGGACTAAACGGGTTTGTTCTATTGTGATACAACTAAGTCCACCTACTTTCAGAAAGGTGAGGAATGTGCTGGTGGAAAACGCTCTAAGGAAAGGATTACTGTGGCTCTTTGTGCTTCTATGACTGGTAAGTTCAAATGTTTAAAAAAATTAAATTTATTTAATTGATCATTACGAAGGTGTTATTCATAAAAATTATGCATACACAACCTGTATAAATAACCTGATTGTTGTGGATTGATGACTTCTGTCTATTAAAAATAAATTGTCCCATGTGAAAAAAAAGGTTGAAAATCTATTTGCATTAATGAAATCAAAATTTAATTTTTGTTAAATTTAATTTTTAGGGGAGAAGATAACACCACTCGTCATTGGGAAGTCTCAACGTCCCAGGTGTTTTAAGGCGATACCCACCCACAAACTCCCTGTCAGGTACTACGCCAACAAGAAGGCCTGGATGACTGGAGCCTTAATGGAAGACTGGCTCCGTTTGTTGGATTGTAAGATGAAGCATCAAAAATGTCACATTCTCCTTCTGCTGGACAACGCGCCATCTCATCCCAAAGTCATCCTGAACAACGTTAAACTTCAGTTCCTACCAGCCAATACAACATCACTTCTGCAGCCCATGGACCAGGGCATCATCCAGACACTCAAGCTTAAATACCGTAAGAGACAACTTCAATACGTCATTTCTGAGATGGACACACAACCAACCAAGACAGGGATTGACATTGTGAGGGAAGTGTCTATCCTACAGGCCGTCTACTGGATTGACTCCGCATGGAAGGAGGTCGCCACAGAAACAATCGCTAAGTGCTTTATGAACAGTGGACTAAGTGTCATTTGTGAAACTGTGCCAAGTGTAGTAGATAGAGTTAGTGTAGAAAGTGATGACGACGCTGAGGATGACTATCCATTGATAGTTCATCAAATGGCTAATGAGCTGTTTGGGGTTGAGTTTAAGGATCTAGCCAACATCGACGCACAATTCAGGACATGTGACACAGACATGGTTGATTGGGATAGAAACGCTAGGGATATTCTTAATGACACGAACATCACTGATATGGTAGATGAGGACGATGATGAGGAAGAGACAGTGTCAGCACCAAGTGTAACCTTGGATAAGGCCAGTGACTGTGCTAAGGTGTTGAGAGATGTTTGTTTACAACAAGGCCAGTGTAAGGCACTTGACCACATTATGGGATTTTCTGAACTTCTAGCATATTTAAGACTGCAATCCCACTCCAATTAGAAGAAAATCAGTGATTTCTTTAAATAAATTAACTCATCAACTGTTACTGTGTTTAAGACAATGAGTGGTAAATAAACAGACAAATAAACTAGATAAAGAATTGGATTCAAAATGTTTATTATGGTATACAATGTATTTACATGATCAATGATTACAATGATTATAATATTGTGTTATAATACTGTTCAATAAAACAATTTTCAATTTCAGCTGTTTTTTGTTCATTTTCTATTAAAAAATGATTATTAAATCATTTAACCCCTCCAAATATAAGTGTATGTATACATAGTATCACATACATAAAACAAACAATATACAAAAATACTTCGCTAATCTGGATGAAAATTGATGACCCTGTAGTAAGCAGCCACCTGTCTTAAGCAGCCAATTTGGCCCTTTCCCTTGGCTGGCTGCTTAAGACAGGTTTGACTGTATATACATAGGGAATACAAGGTTCGAAATAAAAGGAAAATTATGTTGCAGTAGTGATATTGGGTTTGATATTGTACTACGAGGGGCGTGGACAATTGATTTCTCGTGAGACTGAAGAAATGTAAAATTGTCCACGCCCATGTAGACAATGTCAAACCCAATATCGCTACTAAAACATAATTTTCCTTTTTTAATATACCTTGTATAGCTTTTTTAGACAGAATAAAGAAAAAAAGATACAAATTTCTTTATTTGAAATAAGGAAATAACTAATTTACACATGAAATGAAATTTATCAGTGGCATGTGAACTACTCCCCACTTTCTCATTTAGAATGACGTGAATACATATTTCAATGATGTAACATCATATTTCATTGACGTACAATCATCGTCTTTGGTACCGTATTTGACCTAGTCAAATACAGAATTTAAATCCGCCATGTTTGAACTGTGCTTGACCATAATAAAAAGGTGTATTACATTTCGAGAGGATCTTAAAAATACCGATTTTTTTGGGAGAGTGCTTAAAGCATTTCAGAAAATGGACTAAATCTAACGTGACTTTTAAATTCTATTTCAGGATCTTTAGAGGTTAAGAGTCAATGACACCTTTAAGTTTTAAACCTTACTTATGGAGACAGGGTTGCTTTAGGATAAACCCCTTAGAAAATTACCCACTCCAGTCAGGAAGGGTTGACATAAGTTTTGAGGCAACAGGAGTTGAGGCAGGGATAGATGAAGTGTATATTTCTGCTGAACCTTGCTCATCACCAAGTAAGTACTAAATCTATGGCTTACATCATTGGTTGATTGAAGTATGCCGTCTCAAACAAATTTTCAGTCATATCACAGCAGTCTTATGTTTTGCCTGCCTTTCTCACAGCAGTTCTCCATAGAAGTCCGGATATAAACGCTTTCTGACGACCCTAATCGATTTCAATATAAACGCTTTTCGACGACCCTAATCAATTTCAATGTAAACGCTTTTCGACGCCTTTGGATTTTGAATGCTTCAAAAGGATATTTATCGTGTGAAAAGGTCCTCCAAAAGTGTATCACCATACAATTTGTTTATTTACAAAGGGATCTCAGACTTTAAATCATAGTGTTACTATATAAAGTTTGTAAGTAAAAAGCGTCCAAACATGTGTAGTGTTTAAAAATTCAGTACCCAGGTTGAATGAAATGCGTCGGGAAATGATAAGCTTGAAAATACCTTATTCCTATGAAAAATATCCATATGATAATATCCGTTTCCATTTGTTGCCACTATGCACCATATAAAGATTGAGTCGCGACACATAAAAATAGACAATCAGTTTTGTTCCAAATCTTAAGACAGCTGGTATCAATTTATATAATTGTAATGCCGGCGTTTGGTCATAACTGTTCTCCAAAGACTTCGATAATTGTTATGTGACAATTTACGAACATTGATGACCCTGATCAGTCTTAACAGAAGAACATATTGATCTGAATATTCCCAACTATCGGACGGCGGGTTTTCATTTGACACGGTATTATTATGTGTAAACCACGTGCAACCCAGATCAAATGGAAAATTACTGACGCATGCAGTAAACATGACCTTGACATCAGTGCTTCATTTCTCCCTTTCTTCATATTAAAAAATCTGGAGCAGACGACATTTAAAACGATAAAAAATTGCTCACAATGTTATGATCCCATGCAAACACAATGAAGCAACCCTGTATGAATCTATTCTTCTGCTGTAGAAATTGTCTATACGTGAGAAAGGGTTAAATAGTTTGAATTTTTTGTCAAGATGTTTTTAATTTCGTCGGCATATTTGTTGAAAAAGGAAAGGGTTTACTCACACGTGCAAAGTCGGTTCTTTGTCAGATTCATTTTGACGCAACTAAAGCCGACGAGTAAACATTGCAGCAAAATGAGAAAGCCTAAATGCATTAAATTTAATAGATAACTTTTGCCACAATGATTTGAATTAATTCAGTAATTATACTTTCCTTTTTAGCTCGCCTATTCGAAGAAATAGGGGAGCTTATGTTATCACCCCGGCGTCCGCGTCCGCGTTGGCGTTGGCGTTGGCGTTGGCGTCCGCGTTGCCAGCTTGGTCAAACCTTTACGTGCAAGGCCTTTACTCAGACACTGTGTATGCTGTTGCTTTGAAACTTCACACACTTATTCAGGATCATTAGGGGACCTTGTATGTCAAGTCCCATAACTCTGGAATGGATTTTGACTGAATTGTGCCCCTTTTTGGACTTAGAAATTGGGTCAAACCTTTGCGTGCAAGGCCTTTTCTCAGACACTGTGTATGCTGTTGCTTTCAAACTTCACACACTTATTCAGGGTCATTAGGGGACCTTGTATGTCAAGTCCCATAACTCTGGAATGGATTTTGACTGAATTGTGCCCCTTTTTGGACTTAGAAATTGGGTCAAACCTTTGCGTGCAAGGCCTTTTCTCAGACACTGTGTATGCTGTTGCTTTCAAACTTCACACACTTATTCAGGGTCATTAGGGGACCTTGTATGTCAAGTCCCATAACTCTGGAATGGATTTTGACTGAATTGTGCTCCTTTTTCGACTTAGAATTTTGGTCAAACCTTTACGTGCAAGGCCTTTTCTCAGACACTGTGTATGCTGTTGCTTTGAAACTTCACACACTTATTCAGGATCATTAGGGGACCTTGTATGGCGTTGGTATCAGCGTTGCCAGGTGAAGATTTGCATGCAAGTATTGAAAATTTGTGATATCTTGCAATAAATAATAGTGTGTGGTTTTATCTGATACTGATACTGTAAGTCTTCGGTATTATGTTCACTATTGGCATACATCGTATATAAACCAATTTACAGATTTAAAAGGCCTGTATGGACTTGGTTAACATTTGCATGGAAGTATTGAAAAGGTGTATTATCTTGCAATAGGTGATACTGTGTGACTTTACCTAATGCTATAACTGTTCTGAAGTAGGCCCTGATAGACGATGGCCCTGATAGGCGAGCTATATTGTCCTCCGACAACTCTTGTTTATAGATTTTCTTTATTTTTGTCTCGACATTTTCACAATCGTTTGCTGTGATTTGTTGTAATGGGGAAAGGGATGAACAGCTGACATAAGTGGTTATTGTTTTCATCTACACAATACCGGCGGGTCTTTGATTGATTGATCTAGTAATCAGAAGGGCAATAAAATGGGTCATTTACGGGTGCAGTTATGACACTTCCGCAAAACTGAAGCTGGTTTTTTTTTTTTTGGCTTCACCCAGTCTGACATTCAATCAAATATTTCTGATCTGGAAGTTGTTTCCGATGATTGTTCTTCTTCCGAAAACGATGTTTTCTCTATAGGAGCTTGGAATAATGAGTTTCAACAACCAAGGGTAAGTAAACAAAGAACTAAATCGTCCTTGAGAATACAGGAACATACGCAAACATGTGTTTACATTCAACTTTTTTTGGGTTGACAATTTTCTTTTGCCAATCTATTTCTTCTCAAAAAGGAAATGGTTAGAAATGAAAACGTAAGGACATTAGACATTTAAAATATTTATATGGGATGTTTTTACATTTATTCTCGTTGAATCGACTTTGAATCATGACAGGAAGATGGGTCATTTCTCCATTAAGTTTTACTAATTTTACTCCTGTATGTCACAGAGTTGACTTTTGAAAACTTAGTAGAAATTAAGACATATTTCCTTTACGGAGTATCTGGTTTTAGAAAATTCAACTTGAAATTGCTGACATGAGCAAAATACATTCATCATTTTCAAGAAAAAAGAAAAAATAAAATTGCCCTGCTTTCGTCTCCTGTTTTGCTTCAGTTCTCTTCATGCTGAAATAGTGTATTTTACACCACTGTAAAGGTAATTTAATTTCCCACAATGTTTATACTGACATATAAAAGGTAGTTACAATATTTTATACAGATAGTTGGGTTTAATTAGGACAGGTGTCAAATTCTTATGATTTTCCCAATACCCTGTATGGAGATAGTGTACATACAGGCTTTTATCAGTAGTTTATTGACTATTGGTTTATCAGATAGATGCCTATATATGGAGATAATATAGGTAAATGGGCAGTTGGGCTATCCAGTAAAGGGTTAAAGCAACTGGCTGCTTTTCCAAATAGACGGTTAGCCCATTTGTGGAAGACGAATGTCAAGTGTCGCATTGACTTTTGTCAAATATTGGAAAGAATGTTGGCTGAGTTTTGGTGGGATTGTGCCGACTGAGCTTTGGTGGGATTGTGCCGACTGAGCTACCAGGGCTGCCTTCAAACAGCTTATTACAACTTTTTTTCTTTGAAGAAGATATTCATCTGGCATTTTTATAGCAACTATTGTCAGGGCGGGTAATCAATCTGCACCGTACCATTCATTTTGTAAACAAAAGTCAGCCATCTTGGAAGAGAAATTGTAAGTTGTTTAATATTCATATGTTTATTGAAACAATTAAAAATTGTGTTATAGCTACGAACAAGCTTCTCATTTTTTCGAATCGTGTGGTACCTACATGTAGTTCTAACTCCTTGTATGACAAAAGTTACCTGGGACTTGAAAATCGAGTCGACGTAAAATATCCGAGATTTATAGGGTGCGGTGCAGTGAAATTTACTGTTTTAAGCGTTTTTGTCCTAGAAATGTAGTTTTCGCTGTAAGCTCACCAAACATATACTTCCCTTTTGCATAATATGTTTCAAGACGAAGGCTTGGTTCAAACAAAACAGTATTTCATGGTAAAATGGTCGTTTGTCCTTTTTGGTGCGGTGCAGTTGTAGAAAATGAAAGATACGGTGCAGTTTATTTTTTCCCCAATATACCAAATGACATTGTCGTCGTCTTATAGACTGCCAGGACGAGCATTATTTAAGGAAAACAACATCACTCGTCGGGAAACTGTCATTCATTTCGCATTTTAAGTTATTATTTGCACATATATTTACTAGAAGAAACATTTTGCACCGGAACTCTTCTTTGTTCAATTGGCCATCGGCACACTACCAACGTCGGATCGCGCTCAATAGTTATATTGTGGTAGTTTGGTGGTGGTCCAGCTACTGTCTAGAAGACATATTGACATTTAATGTCTCTTACTGTTTAAATGTAGTTTAATGTTCACTTTTCTGCTTAAATTACCTTTTAGCTGCTTGTATCTATGTTTTACACATTTTATATACATACAAGATGAACATGCGTTTGTCAATTTTGTTGCATACACCATATACTATACTTTTTTAATAATTATGTGATTCAATTGGAATAAAGGCGCCAAATGCCATTATAATCAAGTAGAAATGTACCAATAACCATATTTGGGGTTTTCCGTTTCAGATAATGAGTAACATATGTGACCACTGCGGAACCTCATTCACTACACGACAGGCACTGAAAGTTCACATAAGTGCCATCCATGAAAGAGCTCTTCCATTTAGATGTTGCGGGCATGGTTTCCGGGACAGGACAGAGCTTAGGCGACACAGGTGACATTTTTTTAAATTACATTCAAATAGTATTCACATATTTTTTCAAAAAACATCAGTAAACAAAATACGTCATAGAAAGTTCCAAGCTATGTATAGGGTTAACAGTTCACTACTTCTATACTTCTTCTACACATTGTATACGAGTATTATTCCTTAACTCTACATACGTACTCCCGATTCGTTTACCTTTTCACAACAGCGATTTTGTTGGTAACAATAAATTGTTCTTCAATAAAATCATATATTCATTGTGTATTTCATGTTATTTGTTTGTTCTTAGTGTAAAACATCATATGATGCTTGGATTGTGGAAATAATTTGGATCACTCTCTCTATTTAAACTTAGGTGCAACCACCACGAAGAGAGTAAGGATTGTGTATGTGAGGAATGCGGAAAAGGATTCAGCACAGGGCATGACTTGGCCAAGCACTCGAAACAGGTCCACGCAGAGAGACAGCTCGCCTGCGATTGTGGGAAATTATTTCCGCGGAAAAGTGACTTGAAGACCCACATGGATAGCCATAGCGAGGAGAGGAAACACATGTGTGCTTGTGGGAAAGCTTTTAAATTTTCATCGGGCTTGTCACGACACACCAAAACATGTAAAAATAAGTAATATAGTTGCTAACCAGCTGTTATTTGTATGTGTTCAACATTGCTGCATTGTATATGTTATGACAATCAAACCTAATAGTATTTTTTGTTTTAGGTTATCATTTGTAGTTTAAAGCTCATTGCAAATATTAAATATACATGGTCTTTCGAAACGTTCTGATTAGATTCACCCTTAAACATTCTATTTTATTTTATCAAGGATAATGTACCAATCTTTTCATTTTTAAACAGTATTAACACTCAGGGTTAAAACGTGTATGTTTATGTCAAAATGTTTAATATTATCGTTTAACTGTAAGTCTATTAACGTTTATACATTTCTGCAGTTCAATGCTATGATCATTTTATTTGTTGTTGATGACCTTCCTCATTTCAATTGTGATAATAACGAATACACGAAGCGATGCAAGCATTTGAATGAACTTATTGTCCATTTACACTATGAATTGGATTTAAATGAGTAAGAACTTGAGCATTACCGGGAAACTGGGGCCAGATCAGTATCCTTATCACAATTGAAATGAGGAAGGTCATCAACAACAAATAAAATGATCATAGCATTGAACTGCAGAAATGTATAAACGTTAATAGACTTACAGTTAAACGATAATATTAAACATTTTGACATAAACATACACGTTTTAACCCTGAGTGTTAATACTGTTTAAAAATGAAAAGATTGGTACATTATCCTTGATAAAATAAAATAGAATGTTTAAGGGTGAATCTAATCAGAACGTTTCGAAAGACCATGTATATTTAATATTTGCAATGAGCTTTAAACTACAAATGATAACCTAAAACAAAAAATACTATTAGGTTTGATTGTCATAACATATACAATGCAGCAATGTTGAACACATACAAATAACAGCTGGTTAGCAACTATATTACTTATTTTTACATGTTTTGGTGTGTCGTGACAAGCCCGATGAAAATTTAAAAGCTTTCCCACAAGCACACATGTGTTTCCTCTCCTCGCTATGGCTATCCATGTGGGTCTTCAAGTCACTTTTCCGCGGAAATAATTTCCCACAATCGCAGGCGAGCTGTCTCTCTGCGTGGACCTGTTTCGAGTGCTTGGCCAAGTCATGCCCTGTGCTGAATCCTTTTCCGCATTCCTCACATACACAATCCTTACTCTCTTCGTGGTGGTTGCACCTAAGTTTAAATAGAGAGAGTGATCCAAATTATTTCCACAATCCAAGCATCATATGATGTTTTACACTAAGAACAAACAAATAACATGAAATACACAATGAATATATGATTTTATTGAAGAACAATTTATTGTTACCAACAAAATCGCTGTTGTGAAAAGGTAAACGAATCGGGAGTACGTATGTAGAGTTAAGGAATAATACTCGTATACAATGTGTAGAAGAAGTATAGAAGTAGTGAACTGTTAACCCTATACATAGCTTGGAACTTTCTATGACGTATTTTGTTTACTGATGTTTTTTGAAAAAATATGTGAATACTATTTGAATGTAATTTAAAAAAATGTCACCTGTGTCGCCTAAGCTCTGTCCTGTCCCGGAAACCATGCCCGCAACATCTAAATGGAAGAGCTCTTTCATGGATGGCACTTATGTGAACTTTCAGTGCCTGTCGTGTAGTGAATGAGGTTCCGCAGTGGTCACATATGTTACTCATTATCTGAAACGGAAAACCCCAAATATGGTTATTGGTACATTTCTACTTGATTATAATGGCATTTGGCGCCTTTATTCCAATTGAATCACATAATTATTAAAAAAGTATAGTATATGGTGTATGCAACAAAATTGACAAACGCATGTTCATCTTGTATGTATATAAAATGTGTAAAACATAGATACAAGCAGCTAAAAGGTAATTTAAGCAGAAAAGTGAACATTAAACTACATTTAAACAGTAAGAGACATTAAATGTCAATATGTCTTCTAGACAGTAGCTGGACCACCACCAAACTACCACAATATAACTATTGAGCGCGATCCGACGTTGGTAGTGTGCCGATGGCCAATTGAACAAAGAAGAGTTCCGGTGCAAAATGTTTCTTCTAGTAAATATATGTGCAAATAATAACTTAAAATGCGAAATGAATGACAGTTTCCCGACGAGTGATGTTGTTTTCCTTAAATAATGCTCGTCCTGGCAGTCTATAAGACGACGACAATGTCATTTGGTATATTGGGGAAAAAATAAACTGCACCGTATCTTTCATTTTCTACAACTGCACCGCACCAAAAAGGACAAACGACCATTTTACCATGAAATACTGTTTTGTTTGAACCAAGCCTTCGTCTTGAAACATATTATGCAAAAGGGAAGTATATGTTTGGTGAGCTTACAGCGAAAACTACATTTCTAGGACAAAAACGCTTAAAACAGTAAATTTCACTGCACCGCACCCTATAAATCTCGGATATTTTACGTCGACTCGATTTTCAAGTCCCAGGTAACTTTTGTCATACAAGGAGTTAGAACTACATGTAGGTACCACACGATTCGAAAAAATGAGAAGCTTGTTCGTAGCTATAACACAATTTTTAATTGTTTCAATAAACATATGAATATTAAACAACTTACAATTTCTCTTCCAAGATGGCTGACTTTTGTTTACAAAATGAATGGTACGGTGCAGATTGATTACCCGCCCTGATTGTTATATCATTTAATTAGATTCCATATTTTTATCTAGATATTTTCAAAGTGGTCTTTTTGATAATTTATAGGAAAGGGTTAAATTATAACACAGCTATACATTACATATTTTATGTTTTTAATTCTTATTCAACCACCCAATGTTGGTTTCGAGAACCCATACTATAATGTTGGGTTCAGTAATAAAAGTTGATGTGGGGAAAAGACTATTTTAGTCCCCCACCTGACAAGTTCCCACATGCAGACACAAATTAATGAATTTGCAGTAGACCACTTTTGAAATCATTATGGCAAAAGGAGGAATTGCTCATGATGAGCAATTTCTCCTTTCATCGCAATGTTTTCAACTCTATTCAATAATTCAAGCTTATGTCATGCCAAATTGTCTGTAGTGTGTGCACTTGTATGTCTGTCTGTCCGTGCTTCAAACCACTTCTCTGTTACACACTGGAGAACTCCGCTTACATCACCTATAACCTGACCGCCATTGTTTACAACATGGGCGGCACCATTGTTAACAAAACTTACGTAGATTATGTTGGCAGTGATATATTTCTATCGCTCGATGTTACAATTTCTGTTGGAGATTCATATATCCTGTTCATAGAAGGGGCAGACTATATAAATATGTATATAAATGTGGGTACATATCCTTTATCGGTATATAATGTTCGAATCTTTACTGGAAAGTGTAGTGATGTTGGTAAAACTTTGGTTATTGGTTGTTGATTTGTTTTTTTATGTACAGTCCAACCTGTATTTAAAGACCACCCATGGGAAGAGAACAATCTTGTCTTTGTTCACAGGTGGTCTTTAATTGCAAGGTCATTTATGCAGAAAATGAGTAATTGGAAATTAAAAGTGTGGTTACTATAGACAGGGAATTGCTTTACAAAGGTGCTCTTAAGGACCGATTTGACAGGATTTGAGATTAAAAAGCAATATTTCTGAAATTGGAAAAGTATCACAAATCATTTGATTTAGGTAGAGCTCTGTCGAGTCCCAGTAGCTCAGTCGTTAATGACGCACGCTGTCAATCCAGGGGCTGTGAGTTCGAATCCGAGCTAGGCCAACTTTCTTTCCGACGTTTGACAAAAGTCATTGCGACATGCGTCATTCGTCTTCAACCAATGGGCTAAGTCTATGTGGAAAAGCAGCCTGTTGCTTGGGAAGATTGTTGTGTGGAGTATGGTGTGCGAAAACCAGGAAACACATGAGTAGGTGAACTGGCCGCCGTGATATGACTGAGAAATTGTTAAAAACGGCGTTAAACCCCAATCAATCAATCAATTAGGGAGAGGTCTGTCTGATACAACATTTATTAAGGATATGGAAGACCATGGTGCAGTGGTACAGCGTCGGCAAACAATGAGAGTACTGGTTATGACTCCAGGAAGCAGACATTGAGCATGATTAATATATGCATATATGCTTAATGCTTGTTTCACAATTGATGAAAATAACTAAAGGATGCTTAGAAAACACTTGGAAAATAGAGGGTTAAAATTTTAAAATATTGTAAGAAGTTTACCCTTTCCCTTATATAGTCAAACATGTGTTAGCGGTCACCTCTGTTAAGCAGCCAATTTGTATTAGGCAGCTACATGAAGATTTACCAAAACAACATTTGCTTCTATAGTTGACTTGTATTAAGCAGTTAACCACCTGAACTCAGCAGCCAGATTTTGACTCTTCCCTGGATGGCTGCTTAAGACAAGTTTGACTTTACAGTGAAACTGTACAAGACGACTTTGAACACATACATACACAAATATGGAATACCTCTATATATGACAGTGAGATGTATTGAATAGATTTAGAAATATTGTGGCCAAAGGACAAGTTGCTCATGAGCAATTTCTCCATTTGCATCAATGTTTTTTAAAAGTCGTCTGCAGCAAATGCCTTTGCGTCATGGGAAAGGGTTAAGTCATACATCTAATCAAAGGATTGTCGTGTTTCAGAATTCCCGTGTAGAGAGAGTGAAGTGGAATGTGGAGACGGAACTTGTAAGTTGAAACACAACGTCTGTGGTGGGAAGAGCAAGGATGAACTAATGTGCAGTAAGTGAGACACTAACCTTTTCATGCAGCTACAGCTGACAACTTTTTGCCATATTGATTTCAACTCTTTTTAACCTTTTCTCACATTCAAGAAATTTGCAGCAGAGGATTTTGAAAAAATCATAGCAAAAATATGAACATTCTCTGTAAGTGAAACTTTAATCACTGAAAAGAGTTGAAAACAGTGTGACAAATGAAGAAATTTCTCTTTATGAGCGTCAGAGAGGTCAAGATGGGTCTGTGAGAGGGAATGGCCTAATGATTATGCTTTCATTTATCCCGATCAATATTTTGCCATGTTTTAAAATTTGAACGCTGCAGATTTGTTTAACGTGGTGAAGAAATTATATTTATTTGCCAGTCTTATATTGTGCGTATTTAACCCTTTCCCTCATATAGACGCTTTTTGACGCCTCTGCAGCAGACGGCTTTTTGAAAACATAGTGACAAAAGAAGAAATTGCTCAAAATGAGCAATTTCTCCTCTTGCCACAATGTTTTCCACTTTTAGTCATAGGTTGTCCATTCAATTATGGAGATTTTCCATTTTTTCAAAGTCGTCTGCTGCAGAATTGTCGTATGAGGGAAAGGGTTAATAGAAGTTTCTCAACAAAGCCAGTTTTAGCTCACCTATGCACGAAGTGCAAGGTGAGCTATTGTGATCACATTTTGTCCGGCGTCCGTCCGTCCAACGTCCGTTGTGCGTTGTCAACATTTTCACTTGTTAACACACTACAGGCTACATTTTGCATCCAATCTTCATGAAAGTTTATCAGAACATTCATTCCTATTAAATCTTGGACACTTTGAAACTGGGCCATATGAGGTCAAAAACTAGGTCACTAGGTCAAATTGAAGGGAAATCTTGTTAACACTCTGGAGGCCACATTTTCAACTTGAGCATGTTGAACTTAATCAGAATGTTTGTCTTGATGATATGTAAGTCAAGTTCGAACATAGGTCATGTCGGGTCAAAAACTAGGTCACTTGGTCAAAATGAAGGAAAATCTTATTAAGACTCCAGAGGCCACAATTCTTGCTTCACAGTTTGAAATTTTGTCAGAATATTTGTTTTAAAAATGTCTAGGTCAAGTTCGAATATGGGTCATATTGGATTAGAAACTATATATAAGGTCACTAGGCCAAATTGAAGGGAAATCTTGTTAACACTGTAGAAGCCACATTCAGCAGCTTCAAATTTGGTCAGAATGTTGAAGTGAATGATATCTAGGCCAAGTTCGAATATGGGTCATGCCAGGTCAAAAACTAGGTCACTAGGCCAAATTGAAGGGTAATCTTGTGTTTTAAGTACTAGCAACATAAGGTTTAATTGAGTAATTAGAAAGAAACCTATAGGCAAATAAGACCTGATCAGGGTTTCTATTTTACAATGGATAAGTAAAAAACATGCCATTAGTATTTAGAGCAAATTGCTAGATTTTATTTTACATTTAAATGGTTTTTCCAATTGAAAAATATTGAAAGAATAGAGGAAATTTTAGACAAACAAAGTTATGTGAACGAGTAGGAAACATTGTCAGCAATGGGAAGGAATAGTCAAGGATCACTCTCTGTGTTTCATATAATTTGCATGGTGTGCATGAATATTTTGAAAGACAGTTGAAGACCGTGGTGCAGTCGTTAAGCGTTGGCCTCTTGTACCAAAGGTCCCAGGTTTGAATCCTGTGATGAGCGTATAAGGCTCTGATGATTTAGATATAATTTAGAATGGTAGCTGTAACATGCCCTGAAGTTTCTGTTAGACTGTTGCTCAGCGTATCACATATCACCATTGTTTAACTGTTCAAGGAAGGCTGCATCTCCAGCATTCCACATTGTATGGATGGATCAGCTGAAATGTCATGTGGTATTTAATTTTTGTACATTTTTCAAAAATGGTTTAGATTATAGGATGATTTTGGGGGTAAAGAACTACTGTAATATATTGTGGTTATAATGAGAAATGGAGTCCATATGAAGATAATTGTTAAAACAAAAATTACAGATTTCATAACTGTTGATCTGATATAAGTGTTCCCACCTGCCGATGCATTTTGACGCATCTGTAGCAGATGACTTTTGAAAACATTGTGGCAAAAGGAGAAATTGCTCAAAATGAGCAATATCTCCTTTAGCCATAACGTTTTCAACTTTATTTAATAAATATAATTTCATTTATAGAGGATTACTTAATTTGTCAGAAAGGGTGAAAATCTTTTGCCTTCATCTGAGGAAACCATCATTGGGATTCTTGACAAATATAAAACTGATTATGTTAAAAATATAACACAGATTATGTTAAAAATATAACACAGATTATGTTAAAAATATAACACAGATTATGTTAAAAATATAACACAGATTATGTTAAAAATTGGCAAGCATTATGAGCAGTTTCTTCTTTTCTTTGAACATATTGAAAATGTATGAATTTATTTTTTTATCTTCAGATCACAGTGTTCCTTGCATGTTTGACGGCCTGTTCATCTGCGGCTATAATTTACACAATGCACACATTGATAGTAAGTTTATAGGGAATATTATGTTAAAGGTGACATGAAACCGTTTCAACATGTCATAAATAGTGCACGAATTAGAAATTAAGCATAAAGTAATTCCATTCATTATTGAAAAAAAAAATATTTTTATGCTTTTAGAAGGCTTTAAACCTCAGCAGCAAGGCATCCTCGACAAATTCTGGTGTGACGTCACACCAAATCGTTCCTTTTTAGATTACACTTGTCTTCATAGAAATTGAAGAGATTTTAAGCGTGTAATACATTATAAATGACAACATGCACCAGCATAATTTTTGGTTAATTAGTTTTATAAAACCTAGATTTTATTAATACTTTTTTTTGCGTTTGCGCAGTATTTATCTGTGAATGTTGTATTTATCAGCGTCTATGATAGACCCTATATGAATCAGAATATTGATACAGACCTGGTTGCTTATAGTATAATCAATATATTTTGTAAGTTATAATAACTTACTAAGTAGTGTGTAAGAATAAAAACAGTTACATCAAATATCACATCTTTATAACCAGACATAGCGAAAAAATAATACCGAAGAAGGTTACCATATATTTATATTTTAACTAAATTTTAAATCCAGTATAAGGACCTTTAATATATTTCATGCTGTAAACTTCGTGCACACATGTTATTAAACAACAATGTAAATGAGTCAAATTGATGTATATTTTCCTATAAATTCAAATATTACAAAATATTAAAAATCTCGTTAGCATTCACACAAGCCCATTTCTTATCCAGAGGACCATTTTAATTTAATGGTTGATTGTTGGAAATTTTACACCAGGTAAAGTAAATGACAGAAATATACGCACATACACACACTTGTGTCATGCAACAAAAAATGGAGCTATTTGATTGAAATAGGCTTGTATAGTGATGTTTTCATATTGTCAGAATAGTTCGTTTGTTTTGAAAGGTAGTGAAATAAGAGAACGTGATGGCGTTCTCTTAAGAAACGCTATTGGTTTTTTCCTCACTGAAATAAAGAAACAGAAGCGTTTAATTGGGATGAAAAGGGACAATTGTTCTAAGTGTGACACTCTGATGCAATACTCAATTCATACAACTTATTATTAGGCTAGGCATAATTAACCATAGAGCAATCAACGTGACAGGAAATGATTACATAGTGTTACATAATGTATACTGTTTGGTATTATGTGCGCCGCCAAGCAATTAACACTTTCCAACATATAACACATCTGCAGCAGACAAAATTAAAAAAACATGTAGGCAAAACTATAAACACAATCTCCATAACTGAAAGAATAATTATTGAATGGAGTTAAAAAAGAATTCTGTCAAAATTTACTAATTGCTTATTATGAGCGATTTCCCTTCTTGCTTCAATATTTATAAAAATCGTCTGCTGCAAATGCTTCAAAAGTGGAAAGATGTTTATGAGAGATCACATATTTCAAACTACTTGCATAAATGTGTAAAAAATGCATAAACTGTCACCGTGTAGAATTAACTATTTAGCAAGCAGACAAATTTAGATACATTAGGGAGTTCGATACCCTAGCTTTTTCCAAAAAGACTCCTTGGTATAGCAGCGATACACTTAAGTTTTTTCCCCTGAAAATGATTGACAGTCCAGTGTGTTGACAAGTTGGATTGGTTGGGGTTAAAAGCCATTTTCAACAACAATAATCAGTCATACATCGACGACCAGTTCACAAGCCCATGTGTTGCCTGACACCAGTACTCAACATAATAGTATTAAACAACTGGCTGCTTGTCCACATAAATCGAGAACTTCCCACTCTCCGAGTCATACCATACAGTCAAAGGAATTGCTACTACAATGTAATTTTACATTTATCATATACCCAAGACCGACTTCTTAGAGTGAAAATAGAGACAAATATACAGATTTGATATTAAAATATCATTTTTATCTCATGTGTTTTTCGGAGGAAAATTGTCAGGTATTGTGATACCCTTGGCGTCGACTGCATTGTCACAAAACATTAAACTTACCACATAACTAAAACAACATTCAACATTTTCAAATGAAACTTGATACACCTGTTCTTTGGAACAATACGCATCTCTATACTAAGTCACATAACTCTGGCTTTAATAATTATTCAGTAATGCCCCTTTTTCAACTTAGAAAAAAGCAGACGAGTGTTGGCATTTGTTTGCGGCGCTCTTGTTCCTTATTTTAAGTGACATCACAAATATATTCTGTAATATACTTTATATGTGTAATAATTATAACATTAATAACAATTTAATAAAGGCAAGGACAAATAATATTAGTTTTCTGGTACATACATTAATATCCAGGTCATTGGCCATAATTTTAGCCATATTTTTAAATTGAATACCGAGGGGATGCATCCGCTTTGCGGTGCCCTTTTTGATCATAAATGTCATTAACCCTTTCCCACAAACAGGTGCTTTCTGACATCTCTGCAGCAGACTGCTTTTGAAACATTGTGGGGAAAGGAGTAATCTTCAATATTGTCTGTTGCAAATATATTGGTATGTGGAAAAGGATTAATTTCAAGATGAGAAAGGTTGTTTTTATGTGTAATTTGGTTCATTTTACTATTTTGCTATATCATAGCTATTAAAAAAGAAATAAAGAAAAAAGAGAAAACGCAGCATTAAATGCTGGCCCATTACGCGGCTGCAGCATTTTACAATTTCATTTTTACAACTTAGCCAATTGGTTTTTACTACAAAGTTTTCGCCTAGTATATATATTATTTAATGAAATTAACCTTTAGCCCTTTCCCACATACAGACGCAGTTTGACCCCTTTTCAGCACACAATGTCAACTCCACTATTACCTTTACAGTCAATGTTTTATGTCCAACTTACCTGACCAACGAAAAAGGAGGATCTTGCTTCGCAGGTATTTAATAATCATTTACCAATATTTACGTATATACAGTATAATACAGATGTATAATATAACTTATACATTCAGGATACAAGCACCATTGTGGGAGATCATATTACAATTGACCTTTTTAGTCAACTACCAGTTTTCCTTGAAGGGACTACATATATTTTCTGAGAAAGATCTGGAAGGGTAGCCCTTTCTCACATACAATAAATCAGCAGTGGACTTATTCAAAAGCATCTAAACAAAAAAGGAAACATTTATGTAAATGAAATTATGATCATTGAATAATGTTAAAATCAGTTTGGTAAAAGCAATGTAGCAAAAGGAGAAATTACTCATTTTGGCACAATTCTGACAAAAGCGGTCTGCTGCAGATGTGTTAAAATGGTTTGATATGTTGGGAAGGGTTAGAGTGATGTGAAATGGAGATGCCATACAACATATTTTTGCTAAGCTTTGCTTATGTTTGGTGAGTTATTGTGATTGCCTTTTGACCGTCGCGCGATATGCGGTGTGCGTCGTGTGTCAACATCTTCTCCTCGGTAACCAGTGCGTCAATTGGGATGAAACTTCACAGAAAGCATCCTCTAAATGACCTCACCAGAATTCCTTCAAATATTTGGAATCCATGGCAACGAAACGAAAAAAACTGGTTGGCAGATTTTCAAATAATTTTGTATATATGTTCCTTGGGTGACCCTAAATCTGATTCCTTCAAGCCATGTTGATGGGTTGAAAAACATGGCCGTCAGGGTGCGGGGCTATTTTGCCTCATATGGGTATAGTGAAACCTTAAAAAATCTTCTCCTCCAAAAGTTTCGGGCCCATTTTCAAATCATTTTGTAGAACAACAACAGAAGAGACCTGTGCTCAAGGAACCTATCTGAGTAAGTTATCTGATTGTTGCGCAATACAATGATGCCTCCTCTTCAGCAGACGACTTTTGATAACATTTCATAATGAGTAATTTCTCCTTTTGCCACAATGTTTTCAACTGGTTTTGGTGATTTACCTTTCATAAATTATAAAAAAACAAATTTAATGTTTTTGCCTAGATGTTTTACAAGTTGTCTGCTGCCTATTTGTTGTATGTTGGAAATATTTAACCTTTTCCCTAATGCTTTTTTACACATCTACTTTTATCAAGTAGAGCTGAAAACAAAGGAGAAATGGTTCATTACAAGCCATGTCTTCAAAAGTCGTTTGCTGCAAATTTGTCTATTTCCATCTGAAAATAAGAAAGCTTACATCCAAAAAAAATTCTTTGTTAAACTTTTGAATTAAAATAGCCTACATTTTGAAATCATTTGATGAAATAATGTAACAATTTATCATCCGAGGAAAGAAATGTACTATTTTGAAAATTGCAAGTATAATTTAATTCAGGGTTGAAATCATTGTTGAACAAACAGAACCTATTCATTTTGAACCTACATATTTCTCAAAATTCAACTGTATAAGGGAGATTATTCAATGATTGTAATGTTTCAGATGCCACTGGAGGCCAATCAGTTAATGACTGTTACATGCACACCAGGATATTATTGTCAGGCTTATGGACTTTGTAGTATCATGTATGACTGCCCGGGCGGCCAAGACAGCCCAACCCAGCTATATACGGATGTAGTCCTGGTCATTTCTGTTATGAAGGAAGTCACAATGAGACAGGTTGTCCCTCCGGAGATTATCAGTCCCTCTGGAGACAAGGAAGCTTGTGATCCCTGTTCACAAGGCACATACTGTAAAGCCATCGGTAAGTCTGGTTTCAGTGTTTAACCCTTTCCCTCATACGACAATTCTGCAGCAGTCGACTTTGAACATATTTCGTCAAAAAATAGAAAATCTCTATAATTGCATGGATAACCTATGACTAAAAGAGGAACACATTGTGACACTATGTTTTCAAAAAGCAGTCTGCTGCAGAGGCATCAGAAGGCGTCTGTATTGTATGAGGGAAAGGGTTAACACCCTTTAACTCGAACCGTAACGGTTAACGATCTGCAGCAAGAGGCTTTGAAAACATCTAGTTAAAAATATGATAAAGCTCTGTAAATGAAAGAATGATAAATGAATAGAGTTGAAAACATTGTGGCAAAAGGAGAAATTGCAAATAATGAGCAATTTTCTCTTTTGCCACATTGTTTTTAAAAGCCAATTGCTGCAGAGGGTTCAGAAAACGTCTGTATGTGAAAGGGGTAATCCCACTGGAATATCTGGGTGAAGGAGAAAACCTAGGATTGCATCTTGTCCATCTGTCCTTTGTCTTGACCATATTTCTTAACATTTTAGACTTGCATATCCCAAAACTGGTATGCACATATATCTTGGGAATAGGGTGTGTGTTGTACCAACATAAGGTCACCTTCAGATTGACCATTGACTTCATATTGAAAAAAAAGATTGTCAGATCTCTATCACCTTCACTATAATATATAGAGATAATATACTTTGTGCAGAGATACATTTTGTCCATGAGAATTGTATATAAAGAATACATAATTTAACCTCGACCTATTACCCACTTGAAGAAAAGCAAAGGAATTATAATTTATTTTAAATATTTTGTTTCTCTTATTGTAGGTGATTGAAGATCTGGATGCTCAAAATATAAGTACCAGTGGGAATTATTCCGGCCGCTACTGTTGTGCCAGCAGATTGCCCTACACGTTCTTATTGCCAGGCACAGACTACGTTCAAGACCAAGTACTTGTGTCCTGCTGGCACTTACAGTAATATAACGAGGTTGTCCAACTCCTCTCAGTGTATGCCATGTTCTTCCGGAATGTATTGTCAAGGAGAACGTATTTAATTTCTCTTTTACAATCCTGTATCATTTAAACCTCTACCATAGGTAAAAGCATTCTGACGCATCTATAGCAGACGACTTTTGTGAACATCATGACAAATGGAGGAATTGCTAATAAGCAATGTCTCCTTTTGGCACAATATTTTCTGATTTAATCTAAACCTTTAAGTTTTAACTGTAGAAATTCTCCATATTTGTCCTCAAATGTTTCAAGTTGTCTGCTGCAGTTTTATTGTATATGGGAAAGGGTAATGCTAATGCATATGACGTATCTGTTGCAGGCGACTTGAAAACATTCCCTTTTGTCACATTGTTTACAACTCTATCCAAGAATTTTTATTCATTTAAAGAGATCAAATATATCTGCTGCATATTTGTTGTCTTTTAGAAAGTGTCAATATTTTACTTGATATGTCACTTTAAAAGTCGTCTGCTTTAAAAGCACATACAACTAACTTGCAGCAAACAAATTTAAAAACACACCTTAAATGAAAGTACAATAGTTGAAAAGAGTTGAAAACATGGTGGCAAAAAGGGGAAATTGCTTGTTTTGAGCAATTTCTTCTTTTGTCGCCATGTTTTCAAAACGCTGTCTGCGTCAGAGAGCGTCTACATGCAAACTATCAATATCAGCCTTTGCCTTCATGCTGTCTGATCAAGATCTTCCCTTGTTCTGCAAGCATCCTTGATGTCTCTGGTGAACTTTTATGAGCAAAAGCCATCTACATAGTTATGCAATGTCATTGATGTTGCTATTTGCTCATTCTTACATACAATGAATCAGCACCAGATGACTTCGAAAGAATATAAAATATTGTAGCAAACAGACATTTCCCTTTTGCCACCTGTTTTCAAAAGTTTTCTGCTGCAGATGTTTTAAGAAAATTCTGCATACATGTATGAACATTTTAATTTCAAGACGTCTAAAGGTCATTCATGTAACATGATTCATTTATGACATATTTTTCCCAACTGATGGCCTGACAACCCCAACATGGAACTGTACTTCGAGCAATCACATTTTTTATCCAAAATGTACTCAAAATTCTTCTGCTTTCAAGAAATGTTTAAACTAGCCTATGTACTATTGAAAAGTTCTATCAAACTGAATGCATCGGAGGAATAGAATGAACTATCTTGACAAAGCAAATGACTATATTTACAAGATGTTTTGACCCTTTCCCTCATTCGACAATTCTGCAGCAGACGACTTTGAACATATTTTGCCAAAAAATAGAAAATCTCTAATTGAATGGATAACCTATGACTAAAAGTGGAAAACATTGTGGCAAAAGTAGAAATTGCTCATCTTGAGCAATTTCTTCTTTTATGCTCGCCTATTCGAAGAAATAGGGGAGCTTATGTAATCACCCCGGTGTTGGCGTACGCTTTGCCAGCTTGGTCAAACCTTTGCGTGCCAGGCCTTTTCTCAGACACTGTGTATGCTGTTGCTTTGAAACTTCACACAATTATTCAGGGTCATTAGGTGACCTTGTATGTCAAGTCCCATAACTCTGGAATGGATTTTTACCAAATTGTGCCCCTTTTTGGACTTAGAATTTTGGTCAAACCTTTGTGTGCAAGGCTTTTTTTCAGACACTGTGCATGCTGATGCTTTGAAACTTCACACACCTATTCAGGGTCATTAGATGACCTTGTATGTCAAGTCTCATACCTCAGGAATGGATTTTGACTGAATTGTGCTCCTTTTTGGACTTAGAATTTTGGTCAAACATTTGCTTGCAAGGCCTTTTCTCAGTCACTGTGTATGCTGTTGCTTTGAAACTTCAGACACTTACTCAGGGTCATTAGGTGACCTTGTATGTCAAGTCCCATAACTCAGGAATGGATTTTTACCAAATTGTGCACGTTTTTGGACTTACCTTTGCGTGCAAGGTCTTTTCTCAGACACTGTGTATGCTGTTGCTTTGAAACTTCACACACATATTCAGGATGACCTTGTATGTCAAGTCCCATAACTCTTGAATGGATTTTGACTGAATTGTGCCCCTTTTTGGACTTAGAATTTTGGTCAAACCTTTGCGTACAAGGCCTTTTTTCAGACACTGTGTATACTGTTGCTTTGAAACTTTGCACACTTATTCAGGGTCATTAGATGACCTTGTATGTCAAGTCCCATAACTCTGGAATGGATTTTGACTGAATTGTGCCCCTTTTTGGACTTAGAATTTTGGTCAAACCTTTGCGTGCAAGGCCTTTTCTCAGACACTGTGTAAGCTGTTGCTTATCGTATATAAATAAATTTACAGATTTAAAAGGCCCAAAAGGACCTTTATGGACTTGGTTAACATTTGCATGCAAGTATTGAAAAGGTATTTTATCTTGCAATAGGTGATCATATATACTGTTTGACTTTACCTAATGCTATAACTGTTCTGAAGTAGGCCCTGATAGGCGAGCTATATTGTCCTCCGACAACTCTTGTTTCACTATGTTTTAAAAAAGCTGTCTGCTGCAGAGGCGTCGGAAAGCGTCTATATGAGGGAAAGGGTTAAAGACATTAACCCTTCACTACAAACAGTTCCTTTCCGACGCCTCTGCAGCAGATGACTATTGGAAACAATGTGGCCACCATGTTTCCAATTCTGTACAATAATTAAACTATTATTCTATAATTTTGCCCATATACATTTAATGTCGTCTCTTGCAGATTTGTCGTATGATGGAATGGGTTATCAAAATTTATTCACCAAAACTCATCAATGACATATAACAGAAGTTCAAAAATTAAGTAGGATAGTGACTATAGGAAACACATTTAACTTTCCCCATTTGTTGCCTTAATAAACAGCTGACTACTTTTCTAAGCATTGTTGGAAAAAGACGAATTGCTCAAAATACCCTTTTACTCCTTTTCCCAAAATCTTTTCAATTCTTAACTTTACATGAAAATTCCTCTTACAAAAAAAGTTATTTCTCCTTTTGCAACATTGTTTTCAACTATATTCAATAGTTATACTTTGATTTATAGAACTTCAAAGATATCTGCTGCATATTATTTGTATGTGTGAAATGAGAGGTATATGTATACATAAGGAAAAGCCTCGAGAACGTTTCACAACATTCTTAGATTCAAGAAATTTGAAGAAGAATTTCAAATTTGGAGGGATATATGTAGACAATGGATATGTATATGGGAACACTTATGCTGCCTTGTATATGGCTAGCTTTTATAGCGACGTGGTAGAGCACTCGTCATCGGATCAAAAGGTCATACGGTTCGATCACTGGTCAGGTCAGATCTTTAAGGACTGTTACAATGTGTTTAATTATTACAGGTTATTACTGCCAAGGTGGTGCCATCGCAACCATCGACACCTTACCCCGCAGGCTCCTTCTCATCGAACGCGGGAAACATTGACCCCACAAATTGTGACCTGTACTGTCGGTACTATTGTTCAAGTTTTAGCAGAATCACTGGACCTTGTTCTGCAGAATATTATTGTCCTGCGGATCCAAGCTCCTCGGCTCCGGCCAACTACTCGTGTCCAGCCTGTCCTTCCTGTCCTAGAGGTACTGCAACACTGTCACAGTGTCCAGCTGGGGTCTATAAAGACAACATGGGACAAACAGACTGCTTGGTTTGTCCTGCTGGAAAGTAAGGAGAATATGGATTAACAGTAGTTTACTTGATTGGTTATGAAAAAAAATGAAAAGACATGAAAAATCTCAATAATTGGAAGTATGATCATTAATCTCTTATTATGAGTAATCTTTCCTTTTGCCATAATGATTTCAAAAGTCATCTGCTGCATGGGTGTCAGCAAGCATCTATATTTGGGAAAGGGTTAAAGTCCTCTGCTTTGAAAGAATCGGAAGATAAAAACTGTAAAAGCGTGATAATTGGAAATACAATTCATATACCGAGTCGAAAAAATTATGGGAAAAATGTTCATTATGAGCAATTTCTCTTTTTCACTCAATGTTTTTTGTTTAAAATGTCTCCTGCTGCAAATACATCAAATACTGTCTGTATTAAGTAAAAGGTAAGTAATTGAGTTGCATTGTCTTTAGAAAAAACTTTTCAGCAGGCAATTTGTTATCCAATGTTGTTTTCAAAACTGTAGAAAGTTTCCCAATTTTCAAGACATTAGAATTCCCACAAAGTTTAAAATATTGTATCAGTTAAACAGTTATAAATTAGAAAAATTAAGGCTTCTTGCTGTTTAAGCACCATGACTCTGAAAAATTCTTCAGACTATTGTCACATGTAAGAGCAATGCTTGTCCGTACTTGTTAATATATTCTAATGGTTAGATTGTTGGATTTAAGCTCATAGTCTTTCCATCGAGCTTTCCCCTTTATCCCAGGAAGAATGTTTTGTTGAGTTATTGAGAGAATGCCAGAAAACACATTGGTTGGTGAACTGACAGTACTGATGAACATGATGTATTGTCGAAAATGTCATTGAAGTCATCTTCCTTTCCTGGTTGCCCAGGATTTTTTTTATATGGAATAGTTGTTTGAGAAAACCAGAAAACGGTATACTAACTGTTTGCCATGAAAGAAGTGATATTCTGGTGAAAAGTCATCTTACTTTCCTGAGATGCCCTGGAAGAATGTTGTGTGGAATACTGGTGACAAGAAACGCATGAGAAGGTGAACAGGTTAATGTGATATAACCCTTTCCCGCTTACAACAAATCTTCAATAGAGTTGAAAACAATGTGGCAAAAGGAGAAATTGCTCATTATGAGTAATAATTTCTCATTTTGCCACAATGTTTTCTAAAGGTGTCAGCTGCAGAGGTGTCTACAAAGCATCTACATGTGGGATATGGATAACTGTTATACTGTTAAAAGAGGTTAAAACCAATCAATCCATCTTCCTCCCCAGATACTATGACCCTGTAGAGGCTACAGCTACATTAAATGCGTCTACAGGAGTTATCACCCCTACAAGCTGTCCTACCGGCCATTACTGTCTAGAAAACACAGCAGCTAATGTCTATCCACGTCCAGTCGGAACATTTTATGACCAGACATGTCTCCTTGTTAAGAGTCAATGTACACCCTTCTCAGCCAGCTCTGGTGGATCCACAGGTACAGGTTAACCTTTTACTTCATATAGATTTAAAATTGGTAAGCTTTTGCGGTGGACAACTTTTGAAAACAGTGTGGGACCAGGAGAAATTCCATCTACGGCAATGTTGGCAAGATAAACCTGCTTCAGGGAGAGTATTGACTTTCAAAATTATTTCTTAACTTCATAGACACATATTTATATCTCTTGATCCGAGTAAACAAACATAACGAACACTGTGGGAAAACAAATAATTCATTTGTTCAATGTTCTCTTTATCCGGTAGACATGGAAGGAAATACATCCTATATATGTCGGTAGTCATGAAAGGAAATATGTCCTTTTTCATTCTATTTATCCTATATGCCGGTAGACATTGAAGGAAATACATACTTTGTTATTGAATTCAAACTGTGTGCCATCTATCCTGCCTTTTGTATTTTCACAAAACATCCCAACCCTATGAATATAAATATTTGTATAGAGTACGGTCAATATTGTCAAGTAGTAAAACTATATTATATAATTTACAGGTCTGTCAACCCTGACTAGTAATTGTAGCACTGGTTATGAATGTTTGAGTGGTGCAAACTCCTCGACCCCAACAGACGGAACAACAGGATATGAGTGATCAGCGGGCTCTTTCTATGTAGAAGGATCAAGTATAGAAACATCCTGTCCTCTAGGATGATTCTCGGATAGTGAGGGATTACAGATGCAAAGTTCCTGTCAGTCATGTACATCAGGGTACCACTGCGGCTCTAACGGTGAGATATGAATTATTATTGAAGAATGTCCGTCCCCTTATACAAACAATCTGCAAGAGACAACTTATTAACCTTTTCCCAACTGCAAATGCATTTTTGATGCATCTGCAGCAGACGAATTTCTAAAACATCGTGGCAAAAGGAGTAACTGCACATTTGCAATTTTTCCTTTTGTCACAATGTTTTCAACACTAATATAATAAGAATTATAGTTTTGTTTATAGAAATTTTCCTTAATTTAAAATAGATGACTTCTGGTGCAGTTTTGTTGTATGTAGGAATGGGCTAAAATGTCTCTGCAAAAATATGCAAAATAACTAAGAAAAAAGGTATAGTTATTAAATAGAGTTGAAAGAAATTGCTCAATATGAGGTAGAAGTTTTACCCCAATGTACTTGTGTGTTAAAGTGTAAGAGAGTCCATGTTCTGCTCTTTAATTTTAAGGTGTCTGTGTTCCTGCCAAAACACTCTCTTAAAGGTAAAATTTTCATTGTCAACTGCTTCGAAAATACCAGAAAAAAAAAATTGAACATTGAATTGTAGTCCTATTGCCACAATATTTTCAAAAGTCGTCTGATGCAGATGTATCACTATGCATTTGCATTTGAAAAAGGTTTAAAAGCAGCTTTAAGTTGTTTAAACTTATCCAAGAAATAAAAAAGAATAGGAACAAAGGCTGAAAGCTAGATAACTAGTTCCATAATAATAATTTCAGGTCCAACTACACCAAGTAGCCCTTGTGACAAAGCTAAACAAGCTAAATATCTTGTTCCATACTAACTATTTCAGGTTTGACTACACAAAGTTGCCCTTGTTACAAAGCTAAATATCTAGTTTCATAATAATTATTTCAGGTCTGACTACACCAAATGGCCCTTGTTATTACTGCAGTGGTGGGGATACAAATCAGAATCTTATTTTTTTGCGTATTTTGTGACATTTGGCGCTCTTGTTGAATATTTTAACTAAATTTTATGTCCAGTACTCTAGCCAATTTCCTTCTGATGTATCCCATCCCAATCACAACTTGTCTCAATCTTGTAAAATCTACACTTTTGTATCAATATGATTCTTTTAAACCTTTCCCCCCATACAACAAATCTGCAGCAGACTACTTTGAAAACAGTTTCAAAAACCTGAAAAATCTCCATAAAAGATATTTAATTGTTAAATAAATAAAGTCGAAAACATTGTGGCCAAAGGAGAAATTGTTCATCATCAGCAATTTTATTTATGGCCGCAATGTTTTCAAAAGTAGTTTGCTGCTATTGCGTCAAAATGCGGCTGCAGGTGGGAAAGGGTTAAATATTGTGCACTTTTTGTCTCAAATAGTCTTATTGGATAACATGAAAGTCAGCTTTCAACTTTATATCAAATAAATTTGAACCATATCTGATGATTTTGGGGTCTTTTGGCATATTTACATTCACATATTAAGTATTAATATATGTTGGTATTAAGAACAACATTTTCATCATATGAATAGTTGAAATATGAAAGTATCTCCGATTCGGGGGGCATATAGTTTTTGGCCTGTCTGTCTGTTGGTCTGCACGTCTGTCTGTCTGCACGTCTGTCTGCACAAAAAAAAACTTTAACCTTGGCCATTACTTTTGAACCATAACAGGTACGGCTACCATATTTCACATGTGTATTCCTTGTGACATGACCTTTCTGTCAGTACCAAAATGTTTGACCTTGCGACCTGCACCTTTGACCTAGATGTTGCCATTCTCGAAAAAAACTTTAACCTTGGCCATTACTTTTGAACCATAACAGGTACGGCTACCATATTTCACATGTGTATTCCTTGTGACATGACCTTTCTGTCAGTACCAACATTTTTGACCTTGCGACCTTGACCTTTGACCTAGATGTAGTTTTTGGCCTGTCTGCACAAAAAAAACTTTAACCTTGACCACTACTTTTGAACCATAACAGGTACGGCTACCATATTTCACATGTGTATTCCTTGTGACATTACCTTTCTGTCAGTACCAAAATGTTTGACCTTGCGATCTTGACCTTTGACCTAGATGTTGCCGTTCTCGAAAAAAACTTTAACCTTGGCCATTACTTTTGAACCATAACAGATACGGCTACCATATTTCACATGTGTATTCCTTGTGACATGACCTTTCTGTCAGTACCAACATTTTTGACCTTGCGACCTTGACCTTTGACCTAGATGTTGCCATTCTCAATTTTTTTTTTAACTTTCCCCACTTCTTTTGAACCATAACAGGTAAGGCTACCATATTTCACATGTGTATACCTTGTGACATAACCTTTCTGTCAATACCAACATTTTTCACCTTGCGACCTTGACCTTTGACCTAGATGTTGCCATTCTCGAAAAAAACTTTAACCTTGACCACTACTTTTGAACCATAACAGGTACGGCTACCATATTTCACATGTGTATTCCTTGTGACATGACCTTTCTGTCAGTACCAACATTTTTGACCTTGCGACCTTGACCTTTGACCTAGATGTTGCCATTCTCAATTTTTTTTTTAACTTTCCCCACTTCTTTTGAACCATAACAGGTAAGGCTACCATATTTCACATGTGTATACCTTGTGACATAACCTTTCTGTCAATACCAACATTTTTCACCTTGCGACCTTGACCTTTGACCTAGATGTTGCCATTCTCGAAAAAAACTTTAACCTTGACCACTACTTTTGAACCATAACAGGTACGGCTACCATATTTCACATGTGTATTCCTTGTGACATGACCTTTCTGTCAGTACCAACATTTTTGACCTGGCGACCTTGACCTTTGACCTATTGGGGGGCATCAGTGTTTCACAAACACATCTTGTTTATCATTTATTATGTTGTACAGTTTACATCCCATGTAGATTGAAAAGGTTTTCTTTTATCTTAAAGGTGATTGCCAGGCTGGTTACTTCTGTTCAGCCAATGCGAGTACGAGAACACCCTACGATGGTGTTACAGGGTACCAGTGTCCTGCAGGCTATTATTGTCCGACTGGAAGGATTGCACCGGTACCTTGCGCTGATGGTAGGTTTCTGCAATTTTACCATTTCTCACATGCAGACAAATTTGTAGCAGACGACTTTGAAAACATCTTGACAAGAGTATGAAAAAGCTCTATAAATGAAAGAACAATTACTGAAAAAAGTTGAAAACTATTGTGGCAAAAGAAGAAATTGCTCGTTTTTAGCAACTTCTGCTTTTGTCACAATGTTTTAAAAAAGCGTCTATATGTGGGAAAGGGTTAACCTTTATAGCTCACCTATGCACGACGTGCAAGATGAGCTATTGTGATCACATTTTGTCCGGCGTCCGTCCGGCGTCCGTTGTGCGTCGTCAACATTTGACCTTGGCTACATTTTGCATCCAATCTTCATGAAAGTTTATCAGAACATTCATCCCCATTAAATCTTGGACAAGTTCGAAACTGGGCCATATGAGGTCAAAAACTAGGTCACTAGGTCAAATTGAAGGGAAATCTTGTTAACACTCTGGAGGCCACATTTTCAACTTGAGCATGTTGAAACTTTTCAGAATGTTTGTCTTGATGATGTCGGGTCAAAAATTAGATCACTAGGTCAAATTGAAGGAAAATCTTGTTAACACTCCAGAGGCCGCAATTTTTGCTTCAGCAGTTTGAAATATTGTCAGAATGTTTGTCTTTAAAATATCTAGGTAAAGTTCGAATACGGGTCATGCCGGGTCAAAAACTAGGTCACTAGGCCAAATTGAAGGGTAATCGTTTTAACACTCTAGAGGCCACATTTTCAACTTGAGCATGTTGAAACTTTATCAGAATGTTTGTCTTGATGATATGTAGGTCAAGTTTAAATATGGGTCAGAAACTATAGGTCACTAGGCCAAATTGAGGGAAAATCTTGTTTACTCTGTAGAAGTCGTATGAAATCAGCAGCTTGAAATTTGGTCAGAATGGTTAGCTGAATGATATCTAGGCCAAGTTCGAATATGGGTCATGCCGGGTCAAAAACTAGTCCACTAGGCCAAACTGAAGGAAAATCTTGTTAACACTTCGGATGCCGCATTTTTTGCTAAAGCAGGTTGAAATTTGGTCAGAATATTTGTCTAAATGATATCTAGGCCATATGAGGTCAAAAACTAGGTCACTAGGTCAAATTGAAGGAAAATCTTGTTAACACTTTGAATGTCGCATTTTTTGCCTCAGCATCTTGAAATTTGGTCAGAATGTTTGTCTGAATTATATCTAGGTCAAGTTCGAATAAGGGTCATTTGGGTTCAGAAACAAGGTCAATAAAGGAAAATATTGTTCAAACTCTGGAGGCCGCATTTTTACTTTGAGCAAGTTGAAAATTTGTCAGAATGTTGTTTTGATGATATATAGTCCATGTTGGAGTATGGGTCATATCAGGGAAAAAAATATAGATCACTAGGCCAAATGAAGGAAAATCTTGTTAACACTGGAGGTTGCATTCAGAATAATTGTCTTGATTTGTTTTGCATAACAGTACATTGTATAATTAAGGTGAGCGATCCAGGGCCATCATGGCCCTCTTGTTTTACATGCAGACACTTTCTGACGCCTCTTTATGTAGCAGACGACTTTTGAAAATGTTCTGACAGAAGGGAAATTGTTCTGAATGAGCAATGTCACCTTTTGGCCATAATGTTCTTTTAACTCTTTTAATGATTATTCTTTCATTTAGGAGATTTTCCATATTTTGCTGCAGACTTTATGTATGTTGGAAAGGGTTTAATATCTCTTAGTTTTTAGCACACCTGAGCTTTGTTCAAGGCGAGTTATTGTGATCGCCTTTTGTCCGTCGTCCGTCGTGCGTCATCCGTCGTGCATCAACTTCTTCTCCTCAGTAATTTAAAGTGTGTGGTTTTTTTTGTGTGTTCCAGGTACATACATGATCAGCACAGGAGCAACGATGTATGATGCTTGTCCACCATGATACTACTGTACCAATCAGGACCAAGCTGATCCCTATCCCGCTGGTTCCTACTGTCCAGGGAACAATGGCCTGGACTACTCACCGTGTACGGCTGGAACTTATAATCCAACTACATTGTTACAGGTAAGTGTGGGGGTCATGTATCTTCTAACATACAGACGAGGTTTGAGGCATCTGCAGCAGAAAGTTTCTCCTTTTTGCTCCACTGGCTGAAAGCCAATCGAGCTTTGTCCGTTATGCGTGCGTGCATGTGTTAACTTTTTAAACAACTTCTTCTCCCTAACCAATTTAGTTGAAACTTCATAGGAAGCATCCTCTCTTAAATTTCTTCAATTTTTAGCTCTACTGGCCAAAGGCCAGAAGGGCTTATGTCGTGGCGATGTGTCCGTCGTCCGTGCGTGCGTGCGTCCGTCCGTAAACAATTTCTTGTTAACACGATACAGTCTTCACTTTTGATTGTATCTCAACCAAACTTATACAGTAGTTAGATATCCATGAGAGCTCGGTTCCTTTCGAAAACCAGCCAGATCCGCCCATGCATGACTGGATTATGGCCCTTGAAATGGTCAAAATTGCTATAAAAGAGCTTGTTAACATGATACAGTCTTCACTTTTAATTGTATCTCAACCAAACTTATACAGTAGTTAGATATTCATGAGAGCTCGGTTCCTTTCGAAAACCAGCCAGATCCGCCCATGCAAGACTGGATTATGGCCCTTGAAATGGTCAAAATTGCTATAAAAGAGCTTGTTAACACGATACAGTCTTCACTTTTGATTGTATCTCAACTAAACTTATACAGTAGTTAGATATCTATGAGAGCTCGGTTCCTTTTGAAAACCAGTCAGATCCGCCCATGCAAGACTGGATTATGGCCCTTGAAATGGTCAAAATTGCTATAAAAGAGCTTGTTAACACGATACAGTCTTCACGTTTGATTGTATCTCAACCAAACTTATACAGTAGTTAGATATCCATGAGAGCTCGGTTCCTTTCGAAAACCAGCCAGATCCGCCCATGCATGACTGGATTATGGCCCTTGAAATGGTCAAAATTGCTATAAAAGAACTTTTTAACACGATACAGTCTTCACTTTTGATTGTATCTCAACCAAACTTATACAGTAGTAAGATATCCATGAGAGCTCGGTTCCTTTCCTAAACCAGCCAGATCCGCCCATGCAAGACTGGATTATGGCCCTTGAAATTGTCCAAATTGCTATAATTGAGCATGTGAACACAATAGAGGCTCCATTTACTATCTTATCTTCACCAAACTTAGATAGTAGTTAAATATTGATGAGAGCTTGGTTCCTTTTGAAAACCAGCTAGATCCGCCCATGCAAGACTGGATTATGGCCCATGAAATTGTAAAAATTGCTATAATACAGCTTGTGAACACAAAAGAGCCTCCATTTACTATCCGATCTTCACCATACATACATGCTCTGGATTGAAAATGACCAAAGAACCATACCAGTAGAGCATAGGCCCTCATGGGCCTCTTGTTTTTTATCCATCCAAAATTCTGGTTTCCATGGCAACCAAAAGAAAAAAAAAGTGAAAACTTAAAAAATCTTCTTCTCCGAAAGTGTTCAGCCGATTTTCAAATAATTTTGTAGAAATGTTCGACCCTTTATCAGATTCCTTCAAGCCATGTTGAGTGGTCGAAAAACATGGCCGCCAGAGGGCAGGGCTATTTTGCCTTATATGACCATAGTGAAAACTTAAAAAATCTTCTTCTCCAAAAGTGTTGAGCAGATTTTCAAGTAATTTTGTAGAAATGTTCCTTGGGTGACCCTCTACCAGATTCCTACAAGCCATGTTTATTGGTAAAAAAAACATGGCCGCCAGAGGGCGGGGCTATTTAGCCTTATATGACTAAAGAGAAAACTTCTCCTCCGAAAGTGTCTGGCTGATATTCAAATAATTTTGTTCCTAGGCTGACCCTCAGATTTCTTCAAGCCAAGTTGATTGGTTGAAAAATATGGCCGCCAGGGTGTGGGCCTATTTTGCCTTATATGGCTATAGTGAAAAATTAAAATATCCTCTCCTCCGAAAGTGTCAGGCTGATTTTCAAATAATTTTGTAGAAATGTTCCTAGAGTGACACTCTACAAGATTTCTTTAAGCCATGGTGGTTGGTAAAAAACATGGCCACCAGGGGGCAGGGCTGTTAGGAGATTTGATTTTTGCCTTATGGCTGTGGAGCGATACTGGCCCTCTTGGGCCTCTTGTTCCACAATATTTTAGCTATATTCAATAATGATTATATTATTATCCCCTCAGCTAACGAAGTTTGTTAGGGGATATAGTAACAGGACTGTCCGTTTGTTCATTCGTTCATCCGTGCGTCCTTCCGTTACAAACGTGTGACCACTGGACACTGAACATCTTTCGACCGATCTTAACTCAACTTATACAGTTAGTATATGACAAGGTCTAGAAGGCTTTTTATTTTCAAGGTCATAGGTTCAAGGTCAAGGTCAAAATTGGACGTTGACTATTTTCCCATATCAACAACCTTGTGACCACTCTACATTGAACATCCTTCGACCGATCTCAACCAAACTTGGTATACATTTAGTATATGGCAAGGTCTAGAGGCTTTTTTTTTTTCAAGGTCATAGGTTAATGGTTAATGGTCAAGGTCAAAATTGGACTGACTATTTTCCCATATCAACAACCTTGTGACCACTCTACACTGATCATCTCTTGGCAGATCATAACCAAACTTGCCATACAGTTAGTATATGGCAAGGTCTAGAAGCCCATTTATTTTCAAGGTCAAATTACGCTAAATACATCCGCGGGCCCCATTGATCTACAGCACCGTAGTGCGTAAACAAAACTTTGTTTGCTTAGAAATAGTCGTACATCTGGCCCAGACTGCATTGGATATGTGACAATGGGTGTAAATTCTTGAAAATATGTAGAGAATGAACTGGAACTGTTTGATTTGATCATTTTAGGTATTTTGACCTTGTGTGAAAGTGAAAGTAGAGTATGTGTAAACCCAGTTTCAGCCTAGCTGGATTGTGGTAAAAAGGACGGTCCCCATCTTCACAGAGCGAGTTCTTTCTTGCATAATGCATGACCCCACATTTTCTATGGATTATTTTAAAGGTAAGAAGTATCTTTTTTCAATGATATATGGTGTTCTACCTGGGAAATGCTTAGAAAGTGTGAAAAACGAGGGTTGAAGCTGGTTGATTTACATATAAACAAAGAAGGAATTTATTTGGTGTATTGTGACCTAAAAGGTCAAGGTCAAAATTGGACTGACTATTTTCTCATCAACAACCTTGTGACCACTCTACACTGATCATCTCTTGGCAGATCATAACCAAACTTGCCATACAGTTAGTATATGGTAAGATCTAGAAGCCTATTGATTGTAAATGTCAACGGGCAAAAACTGGGTCATTTGGCAATTAACATTGATAACAATTTAATAAAGGCAAGGACAAATAACATTAGTTTTCTGGTACATGACATTAATATCCAGGTCATTGACCATATTTTTAGCCATATTTTTATATTGAATACCGAGGGGATGCATCCGCTTTGCGGTGCCCTTGTTTAAATTGATTTTCCATATTTCGATCTAGACATTTTCAAAGTCGTTTTCTTCAGATTTGTCATATGTTGGAAGTTCAATTTGATCATAAATGTCATTAACCCTTTCCCACAAGCAGGTGCTTTCTGACATCTCTGCAGCAGACGGCTTTTGAAACATTGTGGCGAAAGGAGTAATCTTCAATATTGTCTGTTGCAAATATATATTGGTATGTGGAAAAGGATTAATTTCAAGATGAGAAAGGTTGTTTTTATGTGTAATTTGGTTCATTTTACTATTTTGCTATATCATAGCTGTTAAATAAGAAATAAAGAAAAAAGAGAAAACGCAGCATTAAATGCTGGCCCATTACGCTGCTGCAGCATTTTACAATTTCCATAAAACAGATCCATTAGATGCTTACTTAGACAATTGGTTTTTACTACAAGGTTTTGTCTGGTATATATATTATTCAATGAAATTAACCTTTATTAGCCCTTTCCCACAAACAGACTCAGTTTGACCCCTTTACAACACACAACGTTTCATAATGAACTATTTCTTTTTTGCGATTAAATTAATTTAACTTTCCTATGTTGTTGGCATGTGGCAACATTTTGGGAGGTTCCATATTGTGATATTTCTCTCATTGACATTTCAGCTGGTAAATACTGTGGAGGCGATGGTCTATCAGAGCCAACGGGAGATTGTACAGGAGGATGGTACTGTTGGCAGGAGGGGCTTACAGTGACAGCCAACGCCCTATGTCAACTCCACTATTACCTTTACAATCAATGTTTTATGTCCAACTTACCTGACCAACCATACAGGAGGACCTTGCCTCGCAGGTATTTAATAATCATTTACAAATATTTACGTATATACAGTATAATACATATGTAGAATATAACTTATACATTCAGGATACAAGCACCATTGTGGGAGATCATTTATTTAAGATTGTGGCAAGTCTATTACAATTGACCTTTTTAGTCAACTGACAGTCAACTACCAGTTTTCCTTGAAGGGACTACATATATTTTCTACATAGTTATGCAATATCATTGATGTTGCTATTTGCTCAATCTTACATACAAAGAATCATCACCAGATGACTTCAAAAGAATATAAAATATTGTAGCAAACAGACATTTCCCTTTTGACACCTTTTTTCAAAAGTTTTCTGCTGCAGATGTTTTAAGAAAATTCTGCATGTATGAACATTTTAATTTCAAGATGTCTAAAGGTCATTTATATAACATGATTCATTTATGACATATTTTTCCCAGCTGACGGCCTGACAACCCCAACAAGGCACTGTACTGTGAGCAATCACATTTTTTATCCGAAATGTTCTCAAAATTCTTATGCTTTCAAGAAATGTACTATTGAAAAGTTCCATCAAACTGAATGCATCAGAGGAATAGAATGAACTATCTTGACAAAGCAAATGACTATTTTTAGCTCGACTTTTGAAAAAAACGAGAGCTATTGTCATGACCCTGGCGTCGGCGTCGGCGGCGGCGGCGGCGGCGTGGTCGTCCGGTTAAGGTTTTTTGTTCAGCTCAGCTTTTTTTCTGTTTTCTAACAAACTACTACTGTTAAAGTCACTAAACTTCATGAATATAATCATAATATGTTAAATAATAAAAGTATATAGCTGGAAATCTTTATTTGTTTCACTTAAAACTTCAAAACGTAAGGTTAAGGTTTTTTGTTTAGCTCAGGTTTTTGACAATTTTTTACTCATGATTTTTCATATCTTAAAAACTTTTCTTTTTTTTTGCTTGAAACTTCACAAACTTGCTGAGTGTCTTAAGTTGACCTTATATAAGAAGTTTCATAACTCTGTAAATAGTATTGACAAAATTATCTCCCCATTTCGATTTAGAAAATCTACTTTGAAGGGAGAAAAATGGTGATAACTGAAACACAATTTAACCTATAGCTTTGAAACTTCCTAAATTTATTCAATGTCTTAACATAACTTGATAGAACAAGTTCCATAACCCTGAACTTAATATTGACCAAATTATCCCTCCTTTTGGACTTCTACACTGAAGGTGTTGTCATCCGGTTAAGTTTTTTTATTAGCTCGACTTTTGAAAAAAAAAGAGCTATTGTCATGACCCTGGCGTCGTCGTCGTCGGCGGCGGCGGCGGTGGCGTGGTCGTCCGGTTAAGTTTTTTTTTCTTTTTTTCTCCCTATCAGTCGAGCGTCTGTGCCGTACGCGGTGCTCTTGTTACAAGATGTTTTGACCTTTTCCCTCATACGACAATTCTGCAGCAGACGACTTTGAACATATTTTGCCAAAAAATAGAAAATCTCTATAATTGAATGGATAACCTATGACTAAAAGTGGAAAACATTGTGGCAAAAAGAGAAATTGCTCATTTTGAGCAATTTCTTCTTTTTTCACTATGTTTTCAAAAAGCTGTCTGCTGCAGAGGCGTCAGAAAGCGTCTATATGAGGGAAAGGGTGATAGACATTAACCCTTCACTACAAACAGTTGCTTTCCGACGCCTCTGCAGCAGATGACTATTGGAAACAATGTGGCCACAATGTATCCAATTGTGTACAATAATTAAACTATTATTTCTAGAGATATTCTATAATTTTGCCCATATACATTTAATGTCGTCTCCTGCAGATTTGTCGTATGATGGAATGGGTCATCAAAATTAATTCACCTAAACTCATCAATGACATATAACAGAAGTTCAAAAATTAAGTAGGATAGTGACTATATGAAACACATTTAACTTTCCCCATTTGTTGCCTTAATAAGCACCAGACTTTTTTTCTAAACATTTTTGGAAAAAGAGGAATTGCTCAAAATACCCTTTTACTCCTTTTCCCAAAATCTTTTCAATTCTTAACTTAACATGAAAATTCCTCTTACAAAAATACAATTTAAATACAAGTTATTTCTCCTTTTGCAACAATGTTTTCAACTATATTCAATAGTTCTACTTTCCTTTCTACTCATAGAACTTCAAAGATATCTGCTTTTAGCTTTTTGTCCGGCGTCTGAAGGGAAATCTTGTTAACACTCTGGAGGCCACATTTTCAACTTGAGCGAGTTGAAACTTTTTCAGAATGTTTGTCTTGATGATATGTAAATCAAATTTGAACATGGATCATGTCGGGTCAAAAAGTAGGTCACTAGGTCAAATTGGAGGAAAATCTTGTTAACTCTCCAGAATCCGCATTTTTTGCTTCAGCAGCTTGAAATTTAGTCAGAATGTTGAACTGAATGATACCCTGACCAAGTCAAATATGGGTTATGCCGGGTCAAAAACTAGGTTGTATAAAAGTTTTTAAATAATTAGAATAATTTAGTAATATTTTTTAATTTGTGGTATTTAGTACATTTTCATTAGATGAATAGTTGAAATATACATTTTCTAGCCTAGTACTGGTTTGTTTACCCAGGGATCATGAATAATTAAATTTAATTGCGTGCTAAATGACCTTAGCTGTCGATGCGCCATAAAACAAAATACATTCATTCAAAGTTGTTCAAAGAAATTAATTCCGAGTAGAACTTTGGTTGCTGCGGCATCAGAAAAGGGGAAAATTGCCAATTCTTAAAAAATCTTCTTGTCCAAAAGTACTGGCCCGATTATTATTTTGCACAAATGTTTCTTGGGGTACCTTATACCAAGATTGTTCAAATATTTCCGATCGGTTGAAAAACATTGCCGCCAGGGGGCGGAGCCTGTTTTCCTTATATGTGCATTGTTAAAATTTTAAAAATCTTCTTGTCCAAAAGTACTGGCCCGATTTGAAAATTATTTTGCACAAATGTTCCTTGGGGCACCCTTTACCAAGAATGTTCAAATATTTCCGATCCGTTGAAAAAACATGGCTGCCAGGGGGGCTAAGCTTGTTTTCCTTATATGTGCATTGTTAAAACTTAAAAAATCTTCTCGGCCAAAAGAATTAGCCTGATTTGAAAATTATTTTTCACAAGTGTTCCTTGTACCCTCTACCAAGATTTTTCAAATATGTCCGATCTGTTGAAAAACATGGCAGCCAGGGTTGCTGCGGCATCAGAAAGGGGGCAAAATGTCCAAACTTAAAAAATCTTCTCCTTTGAATCTGCATGTCAGATTCCAATATAGTTTGGTAGAAATGTTCCTTAGGTGAGCCTCTACAAAGATTGTTCAAGGCATACTGTTTGGTTGAAAAACATGGCAGTCAGGAGGCATCAGAAAAGGGGCAAAATGACAACATTTGGAAATTCCATTTTTAGCTCGACTTTTGAAAAAAACGAGAGCTATTGTCATGACCCTGGCGGCGTCGTCGGCGGCGGTGGCGTGGTCATCCGGTTAAGGTTTTTTGTTTAGCTCATTTTTTTTTTTTTTTCTTCTCCCCATCAGTCTGTGCGTCTGTGCCGTACGCGGTGCTCTTGTTTGTATTCTTGTCTGATATTAAGGAAATTGAATAGAAATCCTTCTTCAGTGATCCTCTAATTAATTTGTTCAAGCCGTTTTGATTGGTTACAAAATCATAGCAACCTCGTGTCATCACAAAAGGGGTAAATTGAACTTTTAGCTACAAATGACAACTCCTACCATTCCACTTGACCAATTTCAACATTACTTCACAGGAATGTTCCTTTGATGGTCCTCTTTCAAAATTGTTCAAAAACTTGCATTCTGTGTAGAACTTTTGTTGCTGCGGTATCAGAAATTGAGAAAAATACCCAAACTTTAAAAATCTCCATCTCCATAATCCATTTGTCAGATTCCAAGATAATTTGGCAGAAATGTTCTTTGGGTGACTCTCTTCAAAAACTGTTCAAGCCATATTGATTTCGTTGACAAACAAGGCAGCAAAGCGGCATCAGGAAAGGTGCAAAATGACAAACCTTTATAATTCCATTCTTATTAAAGGGCTTTTACTGATACACTATTTCTTTAACTGAGTGTCCACTCCCTGCAGTTTCATTTGAACTCCTGATCAAATTTTCACAGATATTTGTAGTTAAATATTTGCTTCTAATTAACTATCATTCAGATGATCGATTTAGGGCCAGCTTGGCCCTCTTGTTTTTTCTTTTCTGTTTTCTCCCTATCAGTCGAGTGTCTTAGCCGTACGTGGTGCTCTTGTTATGTTGTACAGTTTACATGCCATGTAGATTGAAAAGGTTTCCTTTTATCTTAAAGGTGATTACCAGGCTGGTTACTTCTGTTCAGCCAATGCAAGTACGAGCACAACCCTGACGGTGTTACACGGTACCTTGCGCTGATGGTAGGTTTCTGCCTTTTTTACCCTTTCTCACAAGCAGACAAATTTGTAGCAGATGACAAGAGTATGAAAAAGCTCTATAAATGAAAGAACAATTAATGAAAAAGTTGAAAACATTGTGGCAAAAGAAGAAATTGCTCGATTCCAGGGCCTCATGGCCCTCTTGTTTGTGTGTTCCAGGTACATACATGACGGCTTTTGAAACATTGTGGCCAAAGGGGTATTCTTCAATATTGTCTGTTGTAAATATGTTGGTATGTGTAAAAGGATTCATTTCAAAATGTCAATTTGGTTCATTTTATTATTAGCTCGACTTTTGAAAAAACGAGAGCTATTGTCATGACCCAGGCGTCGTCGGCGGTGCAAGCGGTGGCCGGTTAAGGGTTTTTGCCACAATTCTTTCAAAAGCAGTCCGCTGCTGATGTGTTTTAATAAAATGGTTTGATATGTTGGGAAGGGATAAAGTGATGTGAAATGGAGATGCCATACAACCCAATTTTGTCAAACTTTGCTAACATTTTGGAATCCATGGCAACGAAACGAAAAAAACATTAAAATTCTTCTTCTCCCAAACTGGTTGGCAGATTTTCAAATAATTTTGTAGAAATGTTCCTTGGGTGACCCTCAATCTGATTCCTTCAAGCCATGTTGATTGGTCGAAAAACATGGCCGCCAGGGTGTGGGGCTATTTTGCCTTATATGGCTATAGTAAAACTGTTTCAAAACTATGAAACTGGTCGCCCAAAATACCTCAATTTTTAGCTCCACTGGCTGAAAGCCAGTCGAGCTTATGTCATGGCGAATTGTCCGTTGTGCGTGCATCTGTGCGTCCGTGCGTCTGTGCGTTCGTTAACTTTTTCCTTTAAACAACTTCTTCTTCCTAACCACTTGGCCAATGTGGTTGAAACTTCATAGGAAGCATCCTCTCAATGTCCTCTCTAAATTCCTTCAATTTTTTTTGATCCATCCATAATTCTGGTTTCCATGGTAACCAAAAGAAAAAAATAGTGAAAACTTAAAAAATCTTCTTCTCCAAAAGTGTCAGGCCGATTTTCAAATAATTTTGTAGAAATGTTCCTTGGGTGACCCTTTATTAGTTTCCTTCAAGAAATGTTGATTGGGCGAAAAACATGGCGGCAAGGGGGCGGGGCTATTTTGCCTTATATAGCTATAGTGAAAACTTAAAAAATCTTCTTTTCCGAAAGTGTTCAGCCGATTTTCAAATAATTTTGTAGAAATGTTCATTGGGTGACCCTCTATCAGATTCCTTCAAGCCATGTTGATTGGTAAAAAAACATGGCCGCCAGAGGGCAGGGCTATTTTGCCTATATGGCTATAGTGAAAACTTAAAAAATCTTCTCCCTCGAAAGTATCCAGCCGATTTTCAAATAATTTTGTAGAAATGTTTCTTGGGTGACCCTTTATTAGATTCCTTCAAGAAATGTTGATTGGTTGAAAAACATGGCTGCTAGGGGACGGGGCTATTTTGGCTTATATAGCTATAGTGAAAACTTAAAAAATCTTCTTCTCCGAAAGTGTTCAGCCGATTTTCAAATAATTTTGTAGAGATGTTCCTTGGCTGACCTCTATCAGATTCCTTCAAGCCATGTTGATGGTGGTTGGTAAAAAACATGGCCACCAGGGGGCAGGGCTGTTTGGAGATTTGATTTTTGCCTTATGGCCGTGGAGCGATACTGGCCCTCTTGGGCCTCTTGTTATACCCCCGATAAACGAAGTTTAGAGGGGGTATATTGGAGTCACCCTGTGGTTGGTCGGTCGGTCGGTCGGTCGGTCGGTCGGTTGGTCCGTTGCGATTTTCCTTGTCCGGAGCATAACTTTAAAACTAATTGTTGGAATTTAATAAAACTTCATAGGATGATAAAACACATTGAGAGGAAGTGCGGTGTACAGGAACCATAACTCTATTTTACCTAAATACAGAGTTATTGCCCTTTGTTACTTTTTCTTGTCCGGAGAATTACTTAATAACTAACAGATGGAATCTAATAAAACTACATACAATGGTAGAGCATGATCAGAGGAAGTGCAGTATACAAGAACCATAACTCTAATTTACATAATTACAGAGTTATTGCCCTTTGTTACTTTTTCTTACTTGTAGAGTCTTGTCCGGAGCATAACTTTAAAACAAATTGTTGGAATTAAATAAAACTTCATAGGATGATACAACACATTGAGAGGAAGTGCGGTGTACAGGAACCATAACTCTATTTTATCTAAATACAGAGTTATTGCCCTTTGTTACTTTTTCTTGTCCGGAGAATTACTTAATAACTAACTGATGAAATCTAATAAAACTACATACAATGTTAGAGCATAATCAGAGAAAGTGCAGTGTACAAGAACCATAACTCTAATTTACATAATTACATAGTTATTGCCCTTTGTTTCTTTTTCTTGTTCGTAGAGTCTTGTCCGGAGCATAACTTTAAAAATTATTGTTGGAATTTAATAAAACATCTTAGGATGATACAACACATTGAGAGGAAGTGCGGTGTATAAGAACCATAACTCTATTTTACCTAAATACAGAGTTATTGCCCTTTGTTACTTTTTCTTGTCCGGAAAATTACTTAATAACTAACAGATGGAATCTAATAAAACTACATACAATGGTAGAGCATAATCAGAGGAAGTGCAGTGTACAATAACCATAACTCTACTTTACATAATTACAGAGTTATTGCCCTTTGTTACTTTTTCTTGTTCGTAGAGTCTTGTCCGGAGCATAACTTTAAAACTAATTGTTGGAATTTAATAAAACTTCATAGGATGATACAACACATTGAGAGAAAGTGCGGTGTACAGGAACCATAACTCTATTTTATCTAAATACAGAGTTATTGCCCTTTGTTACTTTTTCTTGTCCGGAGAATTACTTAATAACTAACAGATGGAATCTAATAAAACTACATACAATGGTAGAGCATAATCAGAGGAAGTGCAGTGTACAAGAACCATAACTATAATTTACATAATTACAGAGTTATTGCCCTTTGTTACTTTTTCTTGTTCGTAGAGTCTTGTCCGGAGCATAACTTTAAAACTAATTGTTGGAATTTAATAAAACATCTTAGGATGATACAACACATTGAGAGAAAGTGCGGTGTACAGGAACCATAACTCTATTTTACCTAAATACAGAGTTATTGCCCTTTGTTACTTTTTCTTGTCCGGAGAATTACTTAATAACTAACAGATGGAATCTAATAAAACTACATACAATGTTAGAGCATAATCAGAGGAAGTGCAGTGTACAAAAACCATAACTCTACTTTACATAATTACAGAGTTATTGCCCTTTGTTACTTTTTCTTGTTTGTAGAGTCTTGTCCGGAGCATAACTTTAAAACTAATTCTTGAAATTTATTAAAACTTCATAGGATGATACAACACATTAAGAGAAAGTGCGGTGTACAGGAACCATAACTCTATTTTACCTATATACAGAGTTATTGACCTTTGTTACTTTTTCTTGTCCGGAGAATTACTTAATAACTAACCGGTGGAATCTAATAAAACTGCATACAATGGTAGCATAATGAGAGGAAGTGCAGTGTACAAGAACCATAACTCTTATTTACATAATTACATAGTTATTGCCCTTTGTTACTTTTTCTTGCCCGGAGAATTATTTAATAACTAACAGATGGAATCTAATAAAACTACATACAACGGTAGAGCATAATCAGAGGAAGTGCAGTGTACAAGAACCATAACTCTAATTTACATAATTACAGAGTTATTATGTCTCCCCCTGTATACAGGGGAGATATATTGTTTTTGTCCTTGGCGTCTGTCTGTCTGTCTGTCTGTCCTTCTGTCTGTCTGTCCGAAATCGTGTCCGCTCCAAGACGGCTTGAAGGATTTTCATGAAACTTGGCTCACATGTTCACCTCATCAAGGCGACGTGCAGAACCCGCGTCTCGACAATATAGGGTCAAGGTCACGCTTGAAGGTCAAAGGTTTGAGGCTTTATTTCGTGTCCGCTCCATATCTCCCAGACGGCTTGAAGGATTTTCATGAAACTTGGGTCACATGTTCACCTCATCAAGGCGACGTGCAGAACCCGCATCTCGACAATATAGGGTCAAGGTCAAGGTCACACTTGAAGGTCAAAGGTTTGAGGCTTTATTTCGTGTCCGCTCCATATCTCCCAGACGGCTTGAAGGATTTTCATGAAACTTGGGTCACATGTTTACCTCATCAAGGCGACGTGCAGAACCCGCGTCTCGACAATATAGGGTCAATGTCAAGGTCACGCTTGAAGGTCAAAGGTTTGAGGCTTTATTTCGTGTCCGCTCCATATCTGTCCCAAATTTATAGGTTGGAATGTTTTGAGAGATTTTGACAGATATTTGAGGGGAGACATCTGTTTTTTGCAAAAACAATTCTAGTTGCCCTTTGTTATCCAAAAATGAACAAAACAAGAATAACCCGATCCATAACATTGTCCTTTTAAGGTGGGATTTCTAAATAGTTCACAACCTTTCCTATCAGGGTGGCGTTCGGGGGTATTAATCACATTCAGTGATAGTTCTAGTTTGTCTAGATACAGTAAATCTATCTGTTTAAAATCTATAAAACTTGTTGCCTAAAATGCTTCAATTTTATGTTGTCTGCAAAGATGGACACATACAGTAAAACTGTTTCAAAACTATGTAACTGATCAATTAAAATGCCCCGGTTAAATGCGTTTTCAAATACGTATCAATCTGTATCAGACGACTTACAAAACATCTAGGCAAAAGCATTGAAAGTTTATTTTGAACAATTTTTCCTTTCGTCACAAAGTTTTCAAAACTACGCCAAATTGCATCCTCATTTGCTGAACGGCTAAGATTTTTTTTAGATCCCTTTTTAGCTTACCTGAGCTTTGCTCAAGGTGAGTTATTGTGATCGCCTTTTGTCCGGCGTCCGTCGTGCGTCGTCCGTCGTGCGTCAACTTCTTCTCCTCAGTAACCAGTGGGTCAATTTGGATGAAACTTCACAGAAAGCATCCTCTCAATGACCTCACCAGAATTCCTTCAAATTTTTGGGATCCATGCAAAATTCTGGTTTCCATGGCAACGAAACCGAAAAAACTTCAAAATTCTTCTTCTCCCAAATTGGTTGGCAGATTTTCAAATAATTTTGTAGAAATGTTCCTTGGATGACCCTCTATCAGATTCCTTCAAGTCGTGTTGATTGGTCGAAAAACATGGCCGCCAGGGGGGGGCGGGGCTATTTTGCCTTATATGGCTATAGTGCAAACTTAAAAAATCTTCTCCTCCAAAAGTGTAAGGCCGATTTTCAAATAATTTTGTAGAAATGTTCCTTGGGTGACCCTCTATCAGATTCCTTCAAGCCATGTTGATTGGTCGAAAAACATGGCCGCCAGGGGGGGGCGGGGCTATTTTGCTTTATATGGCTATAGTGCAAACTTAAAAAATCTTTGTCTCCAAAAGTGTCAGGCCGATTTTCAAATAATTTTGTAGAAATGTTCCTTGGGTGATCCTCTATCAGATTCCTTCAAGCCATGTTGATTGGTCAAAAAACATGGCCGCCAGGGGGCGGGGCTATTTTGCCTTTTATGGCTATAGTGAAAACTTAAAAAATCTTCTCCTCCATAAGTGTCAGGCCGATTTTCAAATAATTTTGTAGAAATGTTCCTTGGGTGACCCTCTATCAGATTCCTTCAAGCAATGTTGATTGGTCGAAAAACATGGCCGCCAGGGGGCGGGGGCTATTTTGCCTTATATGGCCAAAGTGAAAACTTAAAAAATCTTCAACATCTTCTCCTCAGTAACCAGTGGGTCAATTGGGATGAAACTTCACAGAGAGCATCCTCTTAATGACCTCACCAGAATTCCTTCAAATTTTAGGGATCCATGCAGAATTCTGGTTTCCATGGCAATGAAACGAAAAAAACTTCAAAATTCTTCTTCTCCCAAACTGGTTGGCAAATTTTCAAATAATTTTGTAGAAATGTTTCTTGGATGACCCTCTACCAGATTCCTTCAAGCCATGTTGATTGGTCAAAAAACACGGCCGCCAGGGGGGCGGGGCTATTTTGCCTTATATGGCTATAGTGAAAACTTAAAAAATCTTCTCCTCCAAAAGTGTAAGGCCGATTTTCAAATAATTTTGTAGAAATGTTCCTTGGGTGACCCTCTATCAGATTCCTTCAAGCCATGTTGATTGGTCGAAAAACATGGCCGCCAGGGGGGGGCGGGGCTATTTTGCCTTATATGGCTATAGTGCAAACTTAAAAAATCTTCTTCTCCAAAAGTGTCAGCCCGATTTTCAAATAATTTTGTAGAAATGTTCCTTGGATGACCCACTTTCAGATTCCTTCGAGCTATGTTGATTGGTCAAAAAACATGGCCGCCAGTAGGCAGGGCTATTTTGCATTATATGGCTATAGTGAAAACTTAAAAAATCTTCTCCCCCAAAAGTATCTGGCCGATTTTCAAATAATTTTGTAGAAATTTTCCTAGGGTGACCCTCTATCAGATTACTTCAAGCCAAGTTGATTGGTCGGAAACTGGCTGCCAGGGGGCGAGGCTTATATAGCTAAAGTGAAAAAAAAAATAAAAAATCAGGTGAGCGATTCAAGGGCCATCATGGCCCTCTTGTTTAGATTTGTCACCATTCTGGCATAAGGAAGAATTGCTTGTTTTGAACAATTTCTCCGTTTGTCACAATGTTTTCAAAAGTCGCATATAAACTTTCGGAAGTTTTTGTTGGAATCCTAGCTGTCTTAAGACAAAAGGACAAGTTGCTCGTTTTGAACAATTTCTACTTTTGCGAAAATGCGTCTACATAATTATGGGAAAGGGTTAAAACTTTTTATAAGAACGCCTGTGTAGATCCAGATACAGATATTTACAGATTCTTGCATTGATCTGAGACTACACTGGTCGCAACGTGCTCTGTGTCAAAAAGTTGACATAAGGACAAATTGCTAGGTTTGAACAATTTCTACATTTGCCACAATGTTTTCAAAAGTCGACTGCTTCAAATACATCAAACTCCGTCTACATAAACTGCATCTAGATAAACGTTTCTTAGAACCGATCGACCAGTATAGATCCAGATACAGATATATGCAAATTTTCACATTGATTTTCGTCTACACTGGTCGCACATGCTTAGCGTGTAGGTTTAATTGGCTTCAAAACTTTATAAAGAATGAAAATGTTCATGGATCGCAACTCTAGTATACTTTAACTCTGTCCCACATACATTACATTTGAAACAGATGACTTTGAAAACATCTAGGCAAAAGTATGGAAAATCTCTATTAATGAAAGTATAATTAATGAATGAAGTAAAAAACATTTAGACAAAAGGAGAACTTATTCGTTTTGAAAAGTTTCTCTTTTATCACAATGTTTTCAAGATGTGTCTGCTTCATATGCGTCAAAATGTTTCTATATGTGGGAAATGGTTAAGAAGTGTTTTTTTCTCCTTTTTAGCTCACCTGAGCTTTGCTCAAGGTGAGTTATTGTGATCGCCTTTTGTCCGGCGTCCGTTGTGCGTCGTGCGTCAACTTCTTCTCCTCAGTAACCAGTGGGTCAATTTGGATGAAACTTCACAGAAAGCATCCTCTCAATGACCTCACCAGAATTCCTTCAAATTTTTGGGATCCATGCAAAATTCTGGTTTCCATGGCAACGAAACCGAAAAAACTTTAAAATTCTTCTTCTCCCAAACTGGTTGGCAGATTTTCAAATAATTTTGTAGAAATGTTCCTTAGATGACCCTCTATCATATTCCTTCAAGCCATGTTGATTGGTCGAAAAACATGGCCGCCAGGGGGGTGGGGCTATTTTGCCTTATATGGCTATAGTGCAAACTTAAAAAATCTTCTCCTCCGAAAGTGTAAGGCCGATTTTCAAATAATTTTGTAGAAATGTTCCTTGGGTGACCCTCTATCAGATTCCTTCAAGCCATGTTGATTGGTCGAAAAACATGGCCGCCAGGGGGGGGCGGGGCTATTTTGCTTTATATGGCTATAGTGCAAACTTAAAAAATCTTCGTCTCCAAAAGTGTCAGGCCGATTTTCAAATAATTTTGTAGAAATGTTCCTTGGGTGATCCTCTATCAGATTCCTTCAAGCCATGTTGATTGGTCAAAAAACATGGCCGCCAGGGGGGTGGGGCTATTTTGCCTTATATGGCTATAGTGCAAACTTAAAAAATCTTCTCCTCCGAAAGTGTAAGGCCGATTTTCAAATAATTTTGTAGAAATGTTCCTTGGGTGACCCTCTATCAGATTCCTTCAAGCCATGTTGATTGGTCGAAAAACATGGCCGCCAGGGGGGGGCGGGGCTATTTTGCTTTATATGGCTATAGTGCAAACTTAAAAAATCTTCGTCTCCAAAAGTGTCAGGCCGATTTTCAAATAATTTTGTAGAAATGTTCCTTGGGTGATCCTCTATCAGATTCCTTCAAGCCATGTTGATTGGTCAAAAAACATGGCCGCCAGGGGGCGGGGCTATTTTGCCTTTTATGGCTATAGTGAAAACTTAAAAAATCTTCTCCTCCATAAGTGTCAGGCCGATTTTCAAATAATTTTGTAGAAATGTTCCTTGGGTGACCCTCTATCAGATTCCTTCAAGCAATGTTGATTGGTCGAAAAACATGGCCGCCAGGGGGCGGGGGCTATTTTGCCTTATATGGCCAAAGTGAAAACTTAAAAAATCTTCAACATCTTCTCCTCAGTAACCAGTGGGTCAATTGGGATGAAACTTCACAGAGAGCATCCTCTTAATGACCTCACCAGAATTCCTTCAAATTTTAGGGATCCATGCAGAATTCTGGTTTCCATGGCAATGAAACGAAAAAAACTTCAAAATTCTTCTTCTCCCAAACTGGTTGGCAGATTTTCAAATAATTTTGTAGAAATGTTTCTTGGATGACCCTCTACCAGATTCCTTCAAGCCATGTTGATTGGTCAAAAAACACGGCCGCCAGGGGGGCGGGGCTATTTTGCCTTATATGGCTATAGTGAAAACTTAAAAAATCTTCTCCGACGAAAGTGTCGGGCTGATTTTCAAATAATTTTGTAGAAATGTTCCTTGGGTGACCCTCTATCAGATTCCTTCAAGCCATGTTGATTGGTCGAAAAACATGGCCTCCAGGGGGGTGGGGGGGGGGGTGCTATTTTGCCTTATATGGCTATAGTGCAAACTTAAAAAATCTTCTCCTCCAAAAGTGTCGGCCGATTTTCAAATAATTTTGTAGAAATGTTCCTTGGGTGATCCTCTATCAGATTCCTTCAAGCCATATTGATTGGTCGAAAAACATGGCCGCCAGGGGGCGGGGCTATTTTGCCTTTTATGGCTTTAGTGAAAACTTAAAAAATCTTCTTCTCCATAAGTGTCAGGCCGATTTTCAAATAATTTTGAAGAAATGTTCCTTGGGTGACCCTCTATCAGATTCCTTCAAGCAATGTTGATTGGTCGAAAAACATGGCCGCCAGGGGGCGGGGGCTATTTTGCCTTATATGGCCAAAGTGAAAACTTAAAAAATCTTCAACATCTTCTCCTCAGTAACCAGTGGGTCAATTGGGATGAAACTTCACAGAGAGCATCCTCTTAATGACCTCACCAGAATTCCTTCAAATTTTAGGGATCCATGCAGAATTCTGGTTTCCATGGCAACGAAACGAAAAAAACTTCAAAATTCTTCTTCTCCCAAACTGGATGGCAGATTTTCAAATAATTTTGTAGAAATGTTCCTTGGATGACCCTCTACCAGATTCCCTCAAGCCATGTTGATTGGTCAAAAAACACGGCCGCCAGGGGGCGGGGCTATTTTGCCTTATATGGCTATAGTGAAAACTTAAAAAATCTTCTCCGACGAAAGTGTCAGGCTGATTTTCAAATGATTTTGTAGAAATGTTCCTTGGGTGACCCTCTATCAGATTACTTCAAGCCATGTTGATTGCTCGAAAAACATGGCCGCCAGGGGGGGTGGGGGTGGGCCGGGCTATTTTGCCTTATATGGCTATAGTGCAAACTTAAAAAATCTTCTTCTCCAAAAGTGTCAGCCCGATTTTCAAATAATTTTGTAGAAATGTTCCTTGGATGACCCACTTTCAGATTCCTTCGAGCTATGTTGATTGGTCAAAAAACATGGCCGCCAGTAGGCAGGGCTATTTTGCATTATATGGCTATAGTGAAAACTTAAAAAATCTTCTCCCCCAAAAGTATCTGGCCGATTTTCAAATAATTTTGTAGAAATTTTCCTAGGGTGACCCTCTATCAGATTACTTCAAGCCAAGTTGATTGGTCGGAAACTGGCTGCCAGGGGGCGAGGCTTATATAGCTAAAGTGAAAAAAAAAATAAAAAATCAGGTGAGCGATTCAAGGGCCATCATGGCCCTCTTGTTTAGATTTGTCACCATTCTGGCATAAGGAAGAATTGCTTGTTTTGAACAATTTCTCCGTTTGTCACAATGTTTTCAAAAGTCGCATATAAACTTTCGGAAGTTTTTGTTGGAATCCTAGCTGTCTTAAGACAAAAGGACAAGTTGCTCGTTTTGAACAATTTCTACTTTTGCGAAAATGCGTCTACATAATTATGGGAAAGGGTTAAAACTTTTTATAAGAACGCCTGTGTAGATCCAGATACAGATATTTACAGATTCTTGCATTGATCTGAGACTACACTGGTCGCAACGTGCTCTGTGTCAAAAAGTTGACATAAGGACAAATTGCTAGGTTTGAACAATTTCTACATTTGCCACAATGTTTTCAAAAGTCGACTGCTTCAAATACATCAAACTCCGTCTACATAAACTGCATCTAGATAAACGTTTCTTAGAACCGATCGACCAGTATAGATCCAGATACAGATATATGCAAATTTTCACATTGATTTTCGTCTACACTGGTCGCACATGCTTAGCGTGTAGGTTTAATTGGCTTCAAAACTTTATAAAGAATGAAAATGTTCATGGATCGCAACTCTAGTATACTTTAACTCTGTCCCACATACATTACATTTGAAACAGATGATTTTGAAAACATCTAGGCAAAAGTATGGAAAATCTCTATTAATGAAAGTATAATTAATGAATGAAGTAAAAAACATTTAGACAAAAGGAGAACTTATTCGTTTTGAAAAGTTTCTCTTTTATCACAATGTTTTCAAGATGTGTCTGCTTCATATGCGTCAAAATGTTTCTATATGTGGGAAATGGTTAAGAAGTGTTTTTTTCTCCTTTTTAGCTCACCTGAGCTTTGCTCAAGGTGAGTTATTGTGATCGCCTTTTGTCCGGCGTCCGTTGTGCGTCGTGCGTCAACTTCTTCTCCTCAGTAACCAGTGGGTCAATTTGGATGAAACTTCACAGAAAGCATCCTCTCAATGACCTCACCAGAATTCCTTCAAATTTTTGGGATCCATGCAAAATTCTGGTTTCCATGGCAACGAAACCGAAAAAACTTTAAAATTCTTCTTCTCCAAACTGGTTGGCAGATTTTCAAATAATTTTGTAGAAATGTTCCTTAGATGACCCTCTATCATATTCCTTCAAGCCATGTTGATTGGTCGAAAAACATGGCCGCCAGGGGGGTGGGGCTATTTTGCCTTATATGGCTATAGTGCAAACTTAAAAAATCTTCTCCTCCGAAAGTGTAAGGCCGATTTTCAAATAATTTTGTAGAAATGTTCCTTGGGTGACCCTCTATCAGATTCCTTCAAGCCATGTTGATTGGTCGAAAAACATGGCCGCCAGGGGGGGGCGGGGCTATTTTGCTTTATATGGCTATAGTGCAAACTTAAAAAATCTTCGTCTCCAAAAGTGTCAGGCCGATTTTCAAATAATTTTGTAGAAATGTTCCTTGGGTGATCCTCTATCAGATTCCTTCAAGCCATGTTGATTGGTCAAAAAACATGGCCGCCAGGGGGCGGGGCTATTTTGCCTTTTATGGCTATAGTGAAAACTTAAAAAATCTTCTCCTCCATAAGTGTCAGGCCGATTTTCAAATAATTTTGTAGAAATGTTCCTTGGGTGACCCTCTATCAGATTCCTTCAAGCAATGTTGATTGGTCGAAAAACATGGCCGCCAGGGGGCGGGGCTATTTTGCCTTATATGGCCAAAGTGAAAACTTAAAAAATCTTCAACATCTTCTCCTCAGTAACCAGTGGGTCAATTGGGATGAAACTTCACAGAGAGCATCCTCTTAATGACCTCACCAGAATTCCTTCAAATTTTAGGGATCCATGCAGAATTCTGGTTTCCATGGCAATGAAACGAAAAAAACTTCAAAATTCTTCTTCTCCCAAACTGGTTGGCAAATTTTCAAATAATTTTGTAGAAATGTTTCTTGGATGACCCTCTACCAGATTCCTTCAAGCCATGTTGATTGGTCAAAAAACACGGCCGCCAGGGGGGCGGGGCTATTTTGCCTTATATGGCTATAGTGAAAACTTAAAAAATCTTCTCCTCCAAAAGTGTAAGGCCGATTTTCAAATAATTTTGTAGAAATGTTCCTTGGGTGACCCTCTATCAGATTCCTTCAAGCCATGTTGATTGGTCGAAAAACATGGCCGCCAGGGGGGGGCGGGGCTATTTTTCTTTATATGGCTATAGTGCAAACTTAAAAAATCTTCGTCTCCAAAAGTGTCAGGCCGATTTTCAAATAATTTTGTAGAAATGTTCCTTGGGTGATCCTCTATCAGATTCCTTCAAGCCATGTTGATTGGTCAAAAACATGGCCGCCAGGGGGCGGGGCTATTTTGCCTTTTATGGCTATAGTGAAAACTTAAAAAATCTTCTCCTCCATAAGTGTCAGGCCGATTTTCAAATAATTTTGTAGAAATGTTCCTTGGGTGACCCTCTATCAGATTCCTTCAAGCAATGTTGATTGGTCGAAAAACATGGCCGCCAGGGGGCGGGGGCTATTTTGCCTTATATGGCCAAAGTGAAAACTTAAAAAATCTTCAACATCTTCTCCTCAGTAACCAGTGGGTCAATTGGGATGAAACTTCACAGAGAGCATCCTCTTAATGACCTCACCAGAATTCCTTCAAATTTTAGGGATCCATGCAGAATTCTGGTTTCCATGGCAATGAAACGAAAAAAACTTCAAAATTCTTCTTCTCCCAAACTGGTTGGCAGATTTTCAAATAATTTTGTAGAAATGTTTCTTGGATGACCCTCTACCAGATTCCTTCAAGCCATGTTGATTGGTCAAAAAACACGGCCGCCAGGGGGGCGGGGCTATTTTGCCTTATATGGCTATAGTGAAAACTTAAAAAATCTTCTCCGACGAAAGTGTCGGGCTGATTTTCAAATAATTTTGTAGAAATGTTCCTTGGGTGACCCTCTATCAGATTCCTTCAAGCCATGTTGATTGGTCGAAAAACATGGCCGCCAGGGGGGTGGGGGGGGGGGGGTGCTATTTTGCCTTATATGGCTATAGTGCAAACTTAAAAAATCTTCTCCTCCAAAAGTGTCGGCCGATTTTCAAATAATTTTGTAGAAATGTTCCTTGGGAGATCCTCTATCAGATTCCTTCAAGCCATATTGATTGGTCGAAAAACATGGCCGCCAGGGGGCGGGGCTATTTTGCCTTTTATGGCTTTAGTGAAAACTTAAAAAATCTTCTTCTCCATAAGTGTCAGGCCGATTTTCAAATAATTTTGAAGAAATGTTCCTTGGGTGACCCTCTATCAGATTCCTTCAAGCAATGTTGATTGGTCGAAAAACATGGCCGCCAGGGGGCGGGGGCTATTTTGCCTTATATGGCCAAAGTGAAAACTTAAAAAATCTTCAACATCTTCTCCTCAGTAACCAGTGGGTCAATTGGGATGAAACTTCACAGAGAGCATCCTCTTAATGACCTCACCAGAATTCCTTCAAATTTTAGGGATCCATGCAGAATTCTGGTTTCCATGGCAACGAAACGAAAAAAACTTCAAAATTCTTCTTCTCCCAAACTGGATGGCAGATTTTCAAATAATTTTGTAGAAATGTTCCTTGGATGACCCTCTACCAGATTCCCTCAAGCCATGTTGATTGGTCAAAAAACACGGCCGCCAGGGGGCGGGGCTATTTTGCCTTATATGGCTATAGTGAAAACTTAAAAAATCTTCTCCGACGAAAGTGTCAGGCTGATTTTCAAATGATTTTGTAGAAATGTTCCTTGGGTGACCCTCTATCAGATTACTTCAAGCCATGTTGATTGGTCGAAAAACATGGCCGCCAGGGGGGGTGGGGGTTGGCGGGGGTATTTTGCCTTATATGGCTATAGTGCAAACTTAAAAAATCTTCTTCTCCAAAAGTGTCAGCCCGATTTTTAAATAATTTTGTAGAAATGTTCCTTGGGTGATCCTCTATCAGATTCCTTCAAGCCATATTGATTGGTCAAAAAACATGGCCGCCAGGGGGCGGGGCTATTTTGCCTTTTATGGCTATAGTGAAAACTTAAAAAATCTTCTCCTCCATAAGTGTCAGGCCGATTTTCAAATAATTTTGTAGAAATGTTCCTTGGGTGACCCTCTATCAGATTCCTTCAAGCAATGTTGATTGGTCGAAAAACATGGCCGCCAGGGGGCGGGGGCTATTTTGCCTTATATGGCCAAAGTGAAAACTTAAAAAATCTTCAACATCTTCTCCTCAGTAACCAGTGGGTCAATTGGGATGAAACTTCACAGAGAGCATCCTCTTAATGACCTCACCAGAATTCCTTCAAATTTTAGGGATCCATGCAGAATTCTGGTTTCCATGGCAATGAAACGAAAAAAACTTCAAAATTCTTCTTCTCCCAAACTGGTTGGCAAATTTTCAAATAATTTTGTAGAAATGTTTCTTGGATGACCCTCTACCAGATTCCTTCAAGCCATGTTGATTGGTCAAAAAACATGGCCGCCAGGGGGCGGGGCTATTTTGCCTTTTATGGCTATAGTGAAAACTTAAAAAATCTTCTCCATAAGTGTCAGGCCGATTTTCAAATAATTTTGTAGAAATGTTCCTTGGGTGACCCTCTATCAGATTCCTTCAAGCAATGTTGATTGGTCGAAAAACATGGCCGCCAGGGGGCGGGGGCTATTTTGCCTTATATGGCCAAAGTGAAAACTTAAAAAATCTTCAACATCTTCTCCTCAGTAACCAGTGGGTCAATTGGGATGAAACTTCACAGAGAGCATCCTCTTAATGACCTCACCAGAATTCCTTCAAATTTTAGGGATCCATGCAGAATTCTGGTTTCCATGGCAATGAAACGAAAAAAACTTCAAAATTCTTCTTCTCCCAAACTGGTTGGCAGATTTTCAAATAATTTTGTAGAAATGTTTCTTGGATGACCCTCTACCAGATTCCTTCAAGCCATGTTGATTGGTCAAAAAACACGGCCGCCAGGGGGGCGGGGCTATTTTGCCTTATATGGCTATAGTGAAAACTTAAAAAATCTTCTCCGACGAAAGTGTCGGGCTGATTTTCAAATAATTTTGTAGAAATGTTCCTTGGGTGACCCTCTATCAGATTCCTTCAAGCCATGTTGATTGGTCGAAAAAGATGGCCTCCAGGGGGGTGGGGGGGGGGGGGGGTGCTATTTTGCCTTATATGGCTATAGTGCAAACTTAAAAAATCTTCTCCTCCAAAAGTGTCGGCCGATTTTCAAATAATTTTGTAGAAATGTTCCTTGGGTGATCCTCTATCAGATTCCTTCAAGCCATATTGATTGGTCGAAAAACATGGCCGCCAGGGGGCGGGGCTATTTTGCCTTTTATGGCTTTAGTGAAAACTTAAAAAATCTTCTTCTCCATAAGTGTCAGGCCGATTTTCAAATAATTTTGAAGAAATGTTCCTTGGGTGACCCTCTATCAGATTCCTTCAAGCAATGTTGATTGGTCGAAAAACATGGCCGCCAGGGGGCGGGGGCTATTTTGCCTTATATGGCCAAAGTGAAAACTTAAAAAATCTTCAACATCTTCTCCTCAGTAACCAGTGGGTCAATTGGGATGAAACTTCACAGAGAGCATCCTCTTAATGACCTCACCAGAATTCCTTCAAATTTTAGGGATCCATGCAGAATTCTGGTTTCCATGGCAACGAAACGAAAAAAACTTCAAAATTCTTCTTCTCCCAAACTGGATGGCAGATTTTCAAATAATTTTGTAGAAATGTTCCTTGGATGACCCTCTACCAGATTCCCTCAAGCCATGTTGATTGGTCAAAAAACACGGCCGCCAGGGGGCGGGGCTATTTTGCCTTATATGGCTATAGTGAAAACTTAAAAAATCTTCTCCGACGAAAGTGTCAGGCTGATTTTCAAATGATTTTGTAGAAATGTTCCTTGGGTGACCCTCTATCAGATTACTTCAAGCCATGTTGATTGGTCGAAAAACATGGCCGCCAGGGGGGGTGGGGGTGGGCGGGGCTATTTTGCCTTATATGGCTATAGTGCAAACTTAAAAAATCTTCTTCTCCAAAAGTGTCAGCCCGATTTTCAAATAATTTTGTAGAAATGTTCCTTGGATGACCCACTTTCAGATTCCTTCGAGCTATGTTGATTGGTCAAAAAACATGGCCGCCAGTAGGCAGGGCTATTTTGCATTATATGGCTATAGTGAAAACTTAAAAAATCTTCTCCCCCAAAAGTATCTGGCCGATTTTCAAATAATTTTGTAGAAATTTTCCTAGGGTGACCCTCTATCAGATTACTTCAAGCCAAGTTGATTGGTCGGAAACTGGCTGCCAGGGGGCGAGGCTTATATAGCTAAAGTGAAAAAAAAAATAAAAAATCAGGTGAGCGATTCAAGGGCCATCATGGCCCTCTTGTTTAGATTTGTCACCATTCTGGCATAAGGAAGAATTGCTTGTTTTGAACAATTTCTCTGTTTGTCACAATGTTTTCAAAAGTCGCATATAAACTTTCGGAAGTTTTTGTTGGAATCCTAGCTGTCTTAAGACAAAAGGACAAGTTGCTCGTTTTGAACAATTTCTACTTTTGCGAAAATGCGTCTACATAATTATGGGAAAGGGTTAAAACTTTTTATAAGAACGCCTGTGTAGATCCAGATACAGATATTTACAGATTCTTGCATTGATCTGAGACTACACTGGTCGCAACGTGCTCTGTGTCAAAAAGTTGACATAAGGACAAATTGCTAGGTTTGAACAATTTCTACATTTGCCACAATGTTTTCAAAAGTCGACTGCTTCAAATACATCAAACTCCGTCTACATAAACTGCATCTAGATAAACGTTTCTTAGAACCGATCGACCAGTATAGATCCAGATACAGATATATGCAAATTTTCACATTGATTTTCGTCTACACTGGTCGCACATGCTTAGCGTGTAGGTTTAATTGGCTTCAAAACTTTATAAAGAATGAAAATGTTCATGGATCGCAACTCTAGTATACTTTAACTCTGTCCCACATACATTACATTTGAAACAGATGACTTTGAAAACATCTAGGCAAAAGTATGGAAAATCTCTATTAATGAAAGTATAATTAATGAATGAAGTAAAAAACATTTAGACAAAAGGAGAACTTATTCGTTTTGAAAAGTTTCTCTTTTATCACAATGTTTTCAAGATGTGTCTGCTTCATATGCGTCAAAATGTTTCTATATGTGGGAAATGGTTAAGAAGTGTTTTTTTCTCCTTTTTAGCTCACCTGAGCTTTGCTCAAGGTGAGTTATTGTGATCGCCTTTTGTCCGGCGTCCGTTGTGCGTCGTGCGTCAACTTCTTCTCCTCAGTAACCAGTGGGTCAATTTGGATGAAACTTCACAGAAAGCATCCTCTCAATGACCTCACCAGAATTCCTTCAAATTTTTGGGATCCATGCAAAATTCTGGTTTCCATGGCAACGAAACCGAAAAAACTTTAAAATTCTTCTTCTCCCAAACTGGTTGGCAGATTTTCAAATAATTTTGTAGAAATGTTCCTTAGATGACCCTCTATCATATTCCTTCAAGCCATGTTGATTGGTCGAAAAACATGGCCGCCAGGGGGGTGGGGCTATTTTGCCTTATATGGCTATAGTGCAAACTTAAAAAATCTTCTCCTCCGAAAGTGTCAGGCCGATTTTCAAATAATTTTGTAGAAATGTTCCTTGGGTGACCCTCTATCAGATTCCTTCAAGCCATGTTGATTGGTCAAAAAACATGGCCGCCAGGGGGCGGGGCTATTTTGACTTTTATGGCTATAGTGAAAACTTAAAAAATCTTCTTCTCCGAAAGTGTCAGGCCGATTTTCAAATGATTTAGTAGAAATGTTCCTTGAATGACCCACTTTCAGATTCCTTCAAGCCATGTTGATTGGTCAAAAAACATGGCCGCCAGTGTGCAGGGCTATTTTGCACTATATGGCTATAGTGAAAACTTAAAAAATCTTCTCCTCCAAAAGTGTCTGGCCGATTTTCAAATAATTTTGTAGAAATTTTCCTAGGGTGACCCTCTATCAGATTACTTCAAGCCAAGTTGATTGGTCGGAAACTATGGCTGCCATGGGGCGGGGCTTATATAGGTAAAGTGAAAAAAAAAAAATCAGGTGAGCGATTCCAGGGCCATCATGGCCCTCTTGTTTCAGAATGTTTTCAATAGTCGTCTACTTCTTATACATGTTATTTAAAAAGTCATCAGCTTCAAATGTCAAAATGTGTCTACCTTTTTTGAAAGGGTTTTGAATTTTCTTGTAATCCTTTATGAATCGTGATTGACAACAGTTACTGTAGATCCAAGATGGTGTGTGTGAAGTTGGCACGTAGATGTAAATGTAAATGGCTGACCTGGGTCGTAGATCGTAGCTCAGCCACTGAAAAACCATAGCGAATAGGTTGATCCAGAGACATATAAACACATGTGTTTATATGTCTCTGGTTGATCTGGGTCGTAGATCGTATTTTAGCCACTGAAAAAAACATGGCGTATTGGTTGATCTGGGTCGTAAATTATAGTTCAATGACTCAAAAGACATGGCGTATCGGTTGATCTGGGTCGTAGATTGTAGCTCAGCCACTTACAAAACATAGAAAGTTGATCGTAGCTAAGCCTAAAAAACAAAACATTGTGAATTGGTTGATCTGGGTCGCAGATCCTTGCTCAGCCACTGAAAAAGCATTGCAAATTGGTTGATCTGGGTCGTAGATTGTAGCTCAGCCACTGAAAGACCATAGCGAATTGGTTGATCTGGGTCGTAGATTGTAGCTTATTCAATGAAAATACATTGCGAATTGGTTGATCTCGGTCGTAGGTTGAAGCTCAGCCACTGAAAAAACATGGCGTATTGGTTGATCTGGGTCGTAGATTGTAGCCCAACCAATCAAAACACATAGCGAATTGGTCGTAGCTCAGCCACTCAAAACGCATAGCGAATCGGTTGATCTGGGTCGTAGCTCAGCCACTGACCAAACATAGACAATTGGTTGATCTGGATTGTAGATCATAGCTCTCAATATTGTGTTGTCTGCAAAGATGGACGATATAGTAAAACTGTTTAAAAACTATGTTGCCTAAAGCACCTCAATGTTGTGTTGTCTGCAAAGATGGTCGATATAGTAAAATTGTTCAAAATCTAGGTTACTGGTTGCCTAAGGCACCTCAATAATTTGTTGTCACATTTGTTGATATCACAAGAGGGGCCCGACTCAATTTGTTTTCATCTGCAAAGGATAGATACTGTAAAACTGTTAAAAATCTATGAAACTCGTTGCCTTAAGCCCCTCAATATTGTGTTGTCTGCAAAGATGGACAGTAGTAGTAAACATGTTCAAAAATGTTATGCACTAATTGCATTTCCTCGTTATCGAAGGACTATAACGGCGTAACACAAAAGGGGCCTGACTTGATTTGTTGTCATCTGCAAAGGAAGACGGATACAATAATACTTCTAAAATCGATGAAACACGTCGCCTTAAGCTTCTCAATATTGTGTTGTCTGCAAAGATGGACGATATAGTAAAACTGTTTAAAAACTATGTCGCATAAAGTACCTCAATGTTGTGTTGACTGCAAAGATGGTCAATATAGTAAAAATGTTATATACAGCTATAAATACGTGCTGGTCCCCTTTGGGAACGTGGCTACATAACTATTTTTTCTTTTGATTGGTTGATTTGAAAATCAGTTCTACGTCATAGTGTGTTTTAAGTGATTTAGACACGTCTGGTTTAAATGAGAATACATTATCAGTTGTCAATTCCTGATTACATAACTGTTTAACGAGAACTTAATTAAGCGACATGGCATGTGACTGTGATGATTTACAGCATCCGATAACTTAGGATATAATTATCGGCGAAGTCAACTTTGCTTTGATTGAGTGAATGGGCAAAGTCTGACAATTTAAGGCGACCACTTCGCTCAAGTCACCCCTAGCTAGAGCCCTGTAAAAATGCTTAAAAACTATGTCTTCTAAAGCACCTCAATATTGTGTGGTCTGCAAAGATGGATGGTACAATCAAAATTTATGTCATCTAAAGTACTTCAATGTTGTGTCTTCTGCAAAGATAGTAAAAATGTTTAAAAACTGGCGCCTTAAGCGCCTAAATGTTGTGTCGTCTAAAAAGATGGACGTTTATGTTTAAAAACTATGTCACCTAAAGTGCCTAAATGATGTGTCGTCTGAAAAGATGGATGATACAGTAAAAATGTTTTAAAACTATGTCACCTAAAGTACCTCAATGTTGTGTTGTCTGCAAAGATGGATGATACAGTAAAAATGTTTAAAAGCTATGTCGCCTAAAGTACCTCAATGTTGTCTCGTTTGCAAAGATGTACGATACAGTAAAAATGTTAAAAAAACTATCACCTAAAGTACTTTAATGTTGTCTCATTGGCAAAGATGGAAGATACAGTTAAAATGTTTAAAAACTATGCCGCTTAAAGAGCCTTAATGTTGTATAGTCTGAAAAGTTGGATGTATACAGTAAAAATGTTTTAAAATTATGTCACCTAAAGCGCCACAATGTTGTGTCATTTTCTAAGATGGACAGTTGCAGTAAAAATGTTTAAAAATGTTATGCGCTAATTGTATTTCCTCATTATCTAAGGACTATAATTTGCACAATAGCACAAAAGTGGCCTTACACAATTTTGTGTTGTCTGCAAAGATGGACAGATACAGTAAATGTTTAAAAACTAAGTAACTGGTTGCTTAAAGCGCTTCAATGCCGTGTCCTCTGCAAAAAAGAGCGAATACAGTAAAAACAAAATAAAAACTAAGTAGCTGGTCGCCTAATGCGCCTTAATGTTTTGTTCTCTGCAAAGATGGATGGATACAGAAAAAAAAGAGAAAAATGTCATGCGCTTATTGTATTTCCTCTTTATCATAGGACTATAAGGGCGATGACACAAAAGGGGCCTGGCTCAATTTGCTGTAGTCTTCACAGAAGGATAGATACTGTGAAACTGTTAAAAACTAAAGCACCTCAATATTGTGTTGTCTGAAAACATGGACGATACAGTTAAAATGTTTAAAAACTATGCCACCTAAAGTGCCTAAATGTTGTGTCGTCTGGAAAGATGGATGATGCAGGAAAAATGTTAAAAAAACTAGTCACCTAATTTACTTCAATGTTGTCTCGTTTGCAAAGATGGACGATACAGTTAAAATATATAAAAACTATGCCACCTAAAGTGCCTCAATGTTGTGTCGTCTGGAAAGATTGAGGATACAGTAAATGTAATTAAAAACTATGTCACCTAAATATGGTGTCGTTTGAAAAGATGGTTGATACAGTAAAAATGTTTAAAAACTATGTAGCTTAAAGCACTTCAACTTTGTGTTGTCTGTAGATATGAACGATACAGTTAAAATGTATGTCGCCTAAAGTACCTTAATGTTGTGTCGCTAGAAAGATGGATGGATACAGTGTAAAATATTTAAAAACTATTGTCACCTAAAGCGCCTGAATGTTGTGCCGTCTGCAAGATGGACTATACAGTAAAAATATTTTAAAACTATGGCGCCTAAAATGCTTTAATTTTCTTTTTTTGCAAAGATGGATGATGCAGTTAAAATGCTTAAAAACTATGGCGCCTAAATGTTGTTCTGTCTGGAAAGATGGAAGATACAGTAAAAATTATTAAAAACCATCTCACCTAAAGCACCTCAATGTTAAATCGTCTGCAAATATCGACGATACAGTTAAAATGTTTAAAAACTATAGTGCCTAAAGTGCCTCAATGTTGTGTTGTCTGGAAAGATGGACGATACAGTAAAAATGTTTAAAACTATGGCCCCTAAAGCGCCTAAATGTTGTGCATTCTGGAAAGATGGATGATACAGTAAGAAATGTTTAAAAACTATAGCGCCTAAATGTTGTGCCGTCTGGAAAGATGGACGATACAGTAAGAAATGCTTAAAAACTAAAGCGCCTAAATGTTGTGTTGTCTGGACAGATGGACGATGCAGTAAGAAATGTTTAAAAACTATAGCGCCTAAAGTGCCTAAATGTTGTGCCGTCTGGAAAGATGGACGATACAGTAAAAAATGTTCAAAACCTAGGTTACTGGTTGCCTAAGGTGCCTCAATTATTTGTTGTATGCAAAGATGGACAGTAGTAGTAAACATGTTTTAAAATGTTATGCGCTAATTGTATTTCCTTATTATCGAAGAACAACGGCGTTATCACAAAAGGGGCCTGACTCAATTTGTTGTCGTCTGCAAAGGATAGATACTCCTAAAAATCTATGAAACTCGTTGCCTTAATATTGTGTTTTCTGCAAAGATGGACAGTAGTAGTAAACATGTTTAAAAATGTTATGCGCTAATTGTATTTCCTTGTTATCGAAGGACTATAACGGCGTAACACAAAAGGGGCCTGACTTGATGTGTTGTCATCCCCAAAGGAAGACAGATACAATAATACTGTTTAAAAACGATAAAACTCATTGCCTTAAGCTTCTCAATATTGTGTTGTCTGCAAAGATGGTTGATATATTAAAATTGTTCAAAACCTAGGTTACTGGTTGCCTAAGGTGCCTCAATTATTTGTTGTCTGCAAAGATGGACAGTAGTAGTAAACATGTTTTAAAATGTTATGCGCTAATTGTATTTCCTTATTATCGAAGGACTATAATAGCAATATCACAAAAGGGGCCTGACTCAATTTGATACTGTAAAACTGTTAAAAATCTATGAAACTGGTCGCCTGAAATGCCTGAATATTGTGTTGTCTGCAGAGATGGACACATACAGTAAAACTGTTTCAAAACTATGAAACTGGTCACCTAAACCTAGCAGTTTTACCATTCATATAAACACTTGACATACAAATGTGTGGTGCGATTCAAATTTCTTATAATATGTAATGCTTTCATATTATTTCCTTGTTAACAAGGACTATAAGATGCTCGGTAGCACAAAAGGGGCCTAACTCAATTCTGTGTCGTCTGCAAAGATCGACAAACACAGTAAGTCTGTTTAGAATCTATGAAACCGGTCGCCTTCAAGGCCTCAAATTTGTGTGGTCTGCAAAGATGGACACATACAGTAAAACTGGTTTAAACTATGAAACTGGTCGCCCAAAATGCCTCAATTTTTGGTCTTCTTCAAAGATGGATAGATACAGTAAATCTATTGGTTTAAAATCTATAAAACTGGTCGCCTAAAATGCCCCAATTTTGTGTCGTCTGCAAAGATGGACACATACAGAAACTGTTTCAAAACTATGAACCTTGTCACCAAAAATGCCCCTGTTAAATGCCTAAATCTAGGCGTTTGACCATGACATAGTATATATAAAGCCTAAATGTATGATGCAATCCAAATTTCTCATAATATGTAATGCGTTCATTTTATTTCCTTGTTATCGAAGGACTATAAGATGCGCACTAGCACAAAAGGGGCCCGACTCAATGTTTGTCCTCTTTAAAGATTGATAGATACAGTAAAACTGTTTCAAAACTATGAAACCTGTCGCCTAAAATGCCACAATTTGTTGATGTCTTCAAAGATGGTCAAATACAGTAAATCTGTTTAAAATCTATGAAACTGGTCAGCTTCGTGAAGTTAAGTTGACGGGTGATGAATTTACAAGTGACGAACTTCAAATTCTTTGTGAAGTTAGGTTGTTGAGTGACGTACTGCTATGCAGTTAGCTTCACAAACGACGAATTGACGAAAAAATATTTTTCTGAAAACTTTTAGATAATGTCTCTGGACATATATGTTTTGGTACAAAAGGGACACATCTTGTATTTAGTTTTTAGTTTTAGCTCCTCAAGAATACATACGTTAACTCTCTTTTTCAAATACATATCAATCTGCATCGGACGACTTTGAAAACATCTAGGCAAAAGTATGGAAAGTTTCTATTATTGAAAGTAGAATTACAGATTTAAACATTCTCCTTTTGTCACAAAGTTTTCAAAATGCATCTACATTAGCTAAAAAGGCTAAACATTTTCTTAGGTAGAAGTGCTCGTTTTGAACCATTTCTCCGTTTATCACAATGTTTTCAAAAGTCATATTCACCAAAATGTGTCTACACATTTGAAACAGACGACTTTGAAAACATCAAGGCAAAAGTATGGAAAATCTCTATTAATAAAAGTATAATTAATGAATGAAGTAAAACACATTTAGACAAAAGGAGAACTTATTCGTTTTGAAAAGTTTCTCTTTTATCACAATGTTTTCAAGATGTGTCTGCTTCATATGCGTCAAAATGTTTCTATATGTGGGAAATGGTTAAGAATTTTTTTTTTCTCCTTTTGTCAGAATGTTTTCAATAGTCGTCTACATGTATGTTATTTAAAAAGTCATCCGCTTCAAATGTCAAAATGCGTCCACCTTCTTTGAAAGGGTTTTGCATTTTCTTGTAATCCTTTATGAATCGTGATCGACAACTGTAGATCCAAGAAGGTGTGTGAAGTTGGCGCGCAGATCGTAGATCAGTCATAAAATGTAAATGGCTGACCTGGGTCGTAGATCGTAGCTCAGCCACTGAAAAACATAGCTTATTGGTTGATCTTGGTCGTAGATCGTATCTCGGCCACTGAAAAAGCATATTGAATTGGTTGATCTGGGTCGTAGCTCAGCCACAGAAAAAAACATTCGGAATTGGCTGGGCTGGGTCGTATATCGTAGTTAAGCCACTAAACAAACAAAACAAATTGGCTGATCTAGGTCGTATATCTTGGCTCAATCACTGAAAAACATAGCAAATTGGTTGATCCTGGTCATACATCGTAGCTCAGCCACTAACAAAGCATAGAAAATTGGTTGATCAGGGTCGTAGATTGTAGGTCAGCCACTGAAAAAAACATTGCGAATTGGTTGATCAGGGTTTTAGATCATAGATCGGACACTGAAAAAAACATTGCGAAATGGTTGATCTGGGTTGTAGATCGTAGCTCAGCCAATTTAAAAACATTGCGAATTCGTTGATCTGGGTAGTAGATCGTAGCTCAACCTCTCAAATCACAAAGCTAATTAGTTGATCTGGGTCGTAGCTCAGCCACTGGCAACACATAGAAAATGGGTTGATCTGGGTTGTAGATCGTAGCTCTGCCACTGATAAAACATTGCGAATAAGATGATCTGGGTCGTACATCGTAGCTCAGCCACTAAAAAACATTGCCAATTGGTTGATATGGGTCGCAGATCATAGCTCAGTCACTGAAAAACATTGCAAATTGGTTGATCTGGACTGTAGATCGTAGTTCAGCCACTGAAAAAAACATGGCGTATTGGTTTGTCTGTCGTAATCGTAGCTCAGCCACTGACAAAACACAGAAAATTGGTTGATATTGGTCGTAGCTCAGCCAAAGCAAACATATTGTGAATTGGTTGATCTTGGTTGTAGATAGTTGTTCAGCCACTTTAAAAACAATGTGAATTGGATGATCTGGGTTATATATCGTAGCTCAGCCACTGGCAAAACATAGAAAATGGGCTGATCTAGGTCATATGTCTTAGCTCAGTCACTGAAAAAAACATAAGGGATTGATTGATCCTAGTCATAGATCGATCGTAGCTCAGCCACTGACAAAGCATAGCATATTGGTTGATTAGGGTCGTAAATCATAGCTCAGACACTGAAAAAACATTGCAAATTGGTTGATTTGAGTTTTAGATCGTAGTTCAGCAACTAAAAAACATTGCAAATTGGTTGATCTGGGTCGTAGCTCAGCCACTCAAAACACATAGCAAATTGGTCGATCTGGGTCGTAGATCGTAGGTCGGCCACGAATAAACATTGCGAAATGGTTGATCTGGGTCGTAGCTCAGCGACTCAAAACACATAGTGAATTGGTTGATCTGGGTCGTAGATCGTAGGTCAGCCACTGAATAAACATAGCGAATTGGTTGATCTGGGTAGTAGATCGTAGCTCAGCCACTGAAAGACCATAGCAAATTGGTTGATCTGGGTCGTAGATCGTAGATCAGCCACTAACAAACATTGCAAATTGGTTGATCTGGGTCATAGATTGTAGCTTATTCAATGAAAATACATTGCGAATTGGTTAATCTGAGATGTAGGTCGTAGCTCAGCCACTGAAAAAACATGGCATATTGATTGATCTGGGTCGTAGATTGTAGCCCAACCAATCAAAACACATAGCGAATTGGTTGTTCTGGGTCGTAGCTCAGCTACTCAAAACGCATAGCGAATTGGTTGATCTGGGTCGTAGCTCAGCCACTGACCAAACATAGAAAATTGGTTGATCTCGGTCGTAGATTGTAGCTCTCGATATTGTGTTGTCTGCAAAGATGGACGATAAAGTAAAACTGTTTAAAAACTATGTCGCCTAAAGCACCTCAGTGTTGTGTTGTCTGCAAAGATGGACGATATATTAAAACTGTTTAAAAACTATGTCGCATAAAGTGCCTCAATTTTTTATCTGCAAAGATGGTCGATAGAGTAAAATTGTTCAACACCTAGGTTACTGGTTGCCTAAGGCTTCCAATAATTTGTCGTCTGCAAAGATGGACAGTAGTAGTAAACATGTTTAAAAATGTTATGCGCTAATTGCATTTCCTTATTATCGAATGACAACGGCGATATCACAAAAGGGGCCTAACCCAATTTGTTGTCATCTGCAAAGGATAGATACTGTAAAACTGTTAACAATATATGAAACTTGTTGCCTTAAGCCCCTCAATATTGTGTTGTCTGCAAAGATGGACAGTAGTAGTAAACATGTTTAAAAACGTTATGCCAAATTGTATTTCCTCGTTATCAAAGGACTATAACAGCGTAACACAAAAGGGACCTGACTTGATTTGTTGTCATCTGCAAAGGAAGACAGAAACAATAATACTGTTTAAAAATGATGAAACTCGTCACCTTAAGCTTCTCAATATTGTGTTGACTGCAAAGATGGACGATATATTAAAACTGTTTAAAAACTATGTTGCCTAAAGCGCCTCAATTTTTTGTCTGCAAAGATGGACAGTAGTAGTAAACATGTTTAAAAACTATGTCGCCTAAAGCACCTCAATGTTGTGTTGTCTGCAAAGATGGTCGATATAGTAAAATTGTTCAAAATCTAGGTTACTGGTTGCTTCAGGCTCCTCAATAATTTGTTGTCTGCAAAGATGGACAGTAGTAGTAAACATGTTTAAAAATGTTATGCGCTAATTGTATTTCTTTATTATCGAAGGACAACGGCGATATCACAAAAGGGGCCCGACTCAATTTGTTTTCATCTGCAAAGGATAGATACTGTAAAACTGTTAAAAATCTATGAAACTCGTTGCCTTAAGCCCCTCAATATTGTGTTGTCTGCAAAGATGGACAGTAGTAGTAAACATGTTTAAAAACGTTATGCCAAATTGTATTTCCTCGTTATCAAAGGACTATAACAGCGTAACACAAAAGGGACCTGACTTGATTTGTTGTCATCTGCAAAGGAAGACAGAAACAATAATACTGTTTAAAAATGATGAAACTCGTCACCTTAAGCTTCTCAATATTGTGTTGACTGCAAAGATGGACGATATATTAAAACTGTTTAAAAACTATGTTGCCTAAAGCGCCTCAATTTTTTGTCTGCAAAGATGGACAGTAGTAGTAAACATGTTTAAAAACTATGTCGCCTAAAGCACCTCAATGTTGTGTTGTCTGCAAAGATGGTCGATATAGTAAAATTGTTCAAAATCTAGGTTACTGGTTGCTTCAGGCTCCTCAATAATTTGTTGTCTGCAAAGATGGACAGTAGTAGTAAACATGTTTAAAAATGTTATGCGCTAATTGTATTTCTTTATTATCGAAGGACAACGGCGATATCACAAAAGGGGCCCGACTCAATTTGTTTTCATCTGCAAAGGATAGATACTGTAAAACTGTTAAAAATCTATGAAACTCGTTGCCTTAAGCCCCTCAATATTGTGTTGTCTGCAAAGATGGACAGTAGTAGTCAACATGTTTAAAAACGTTATGCCAAATTGTATTTCCTCGTTATCAAAGGACTATAACAGCGTAACACAAAAGGGACCTGACTTGATTTGTTGTCATCTGCAAAGGAAGACAGAAACAATAATACTGTTTAAAAATGATGAAACTCGTCACCTTAAGCTTCTCAATATTGTGTTGACTGCAAAGATGGACGATATATTAAAACTTTAAAAACTATGTTGCCTAAAGCGCCTCAATTTTTTGTCTGCAAAGATGGACAGTAGTAGTAAACATGTTTAAAAACTATGTCGCCTAAAGCACCTCAATGTTGTGTTGTCTGCAAAGATGGTCGATATAGTAAAATTGTTCAAAATCTAGGTTACTGGTTGCTTCAGGCTCCTCAATAATTTGTTGTCTGCAAAGATGGACAGTAGTAGTAAACATGTTTAAAAATGTTATGCGCTAATTGTATTTCTTTATTATCGAAGGACAACGGCGATATCACAAAAGGGGCCCGACTCATTTTGTTTTCATCTGCAAAGGATAGATACTGTAAAACTGTTAAAAATCTATGAAACTCGTTGCCTTAAGCCCCTCAATATTGTGTTGTCTGCAAAGATGGACAGTAGTAGTAAACATGTTTAAAAATGTTATGCGCTAATTGTATTTCCTCGTTATCGAAGGACTATAACGGCGTAACACAAAAGGGGCCTGACTTGATTTGTTGTCATCTGCAATGGAAGTAATAATAATGTGGATACAATAATACTGTTTAAAATCGATGAAACTCGTCACCTTAAGCTTCTCAATATTGTGTTGTCTGCAAAGATGGACGAAATAGTAAAACTGTTTAAAAACTATGTCACCTAAAGCACCTAAATGTTGTGTTGTCTGCAACGATGGTCAATATAGTAAAAATGTTATATACGGCTATAAATACATGCTGGTCCCCTTTGGGAACGTGGCTACATAACTTTTTTTTCTTTTGATTGGTTAATTTGAAAATCGGTTCTACGTCATGGTGTGTTTTAATTGATTTAGACATGTCTGGTTTAAATGAGTATACATTATCAGTTGTCAATTCCTGATTACATAACTGTTTACCGAGAACCGAATTAAGCAGAACTATGTCTCCTAAATCACCTAAATATTGTGTGGTCTGCAAAGATGGATGATACAATCAAAATTTATGTCATCTAAAGTACTTCAATGTTGTGTCTTCTGCAAAGATAGTAAAAATGTTTAAAAACTGGCGCCTTAAGCGCCTAAATGTTGTGTCGTCTAAAAAGATGGATGTTTATGTTTAAAAACTATGTCGCCTAAAGTGCCTAAATGATGTGTCATCTGAAAAGATGGACGATAGAGTAAAAATGTTTTAAAACTATGTCACCTAAAGTACCTCAATGTTGTGTTGTCTGCAAAGATGGACGATACAGTAAAAACGTTTAAAAGCTATGTCGCCTAAAGTACCTCAATGTTGTCTCGTTTGCAAAGATGGACGATACAGTAAAAATGTTAAAAAACCTGTCACCTTAAGTTCTTCAATGTTGTCTCATTGGCAAAGATGGAAGATACAGTTAAAATGTTTTAAAACTATGCCGCTTAAAGAGCCTTAATGTTGTATAGTCTGAAAAGTTGGATGTATACAGTAAAAATGTTTTAAACTTATGTCACCTAAAGCGCCACAATGTTGTGTCATTTTCTAAGATGGACAGTTGCAGTAAAAATGTTTAAAAATGTTATGCGCTAATTGTATTTCCTTATTATCGATGTCTATAATTTGCTTTAATGTTGTCTCGTTTGCAAAGATGGACGATACAGTTAAAATATATCAAAACTATGCCACCTAAAGTGCCTCAATGTTGTGTCGTCTGGAAAGATTGACGATACAGTAAAAATGTTTAAAAATTGCGCCTCAATTTTGTTTCTTTTGCAAAGATGGATGATACAGTTAAAATGTTTAAAAACTATGGCGCCTAAAGCTCCTAAGTGTTTTGTCGTCTTGAAAGATGGATGATACAGTAAAAAATGTTTAAAAACTATATAGCTTAAAGTGCCTCAATTTTGTGTTGTCTGCAAAGATGGACAATATATTAAAATTGTTTAAAAATTATGTCACCTATAGTGCTTCAATGTTGTGTCATCTGCAAATATGGACGATACAGTAAAAAAGTTTAAAACTGGCGCCTAAAGCGCCTAAATGTTGTGTCGTCTGGAAAGATCGATGATACAGTAAAAATGTTAAAAAAAACTATGTCACCTAATTTACTATATTGAGGATACAGTAAATGTAATGTGGTGTCGTTTGAAAAGATGGTTGATACAATAAAAATGTTTAAAAACTATGTCACCTAAAGTGCCTCAATGTTGTGTCGTCTGCAAAGATGGACGATACAGAAAAATCTTTAAAAACTATGTAGCTTAAAGCACCTAAACTTTGTGTTGTCTGTAAATATGAACGATACAGTTAAAATGTATCTCACCTAAAGTACCTTAATGTTGTGTCGCTAGAAAGATGGATGGATACAGTAAAAATATTTACATTGGACAGTAGTACTAAACATGTTTAAAAATGTTATGCGCTAATTGTATTTCCTCGTTATTGAAGGACTATAACGGCGTAACACAAAAGGGGCCTGACTTGATTTGTTGTCATCTGCAAAGGGAGACAGATGCAATAATACTGTTTAAAAAAGATGATACTTGTTGCCTTAAGCAGATACAGTAAATCTGTTCAAAAGCTATGAAATTGGTCGCCTTAAATTTTGTGTTGTCTGCATAGATGGACACATACAGTAAAACTGTTTCAAAACTGGTCACCTAAACCTAGCAGTTTTACCATTCATATATACACTTGACATACAAATGTGTGTTGCGATCCAAATTTCTTGTAATATGTAATGCGTTCATATTATTTCCTTGTTAACAAGGACTATAAGATGCTCGGTATCACAAAAGGGGCCTAACTCAATTCTTTGTCGTCTGCAAAGATCGACAAACACAGTAAATCTGTTTAAAATCTATAAAACTGGTCGCCTAAAATGCCCCAATTTTGTGTCGTCTGCAAAGATGGACACATACAGAAACTGTTTCAAAACTGAACCTTGTCACCTAAAATGCCCCTGTTAAATGCCTAAATCTAGGCGTTTGACCATGACATAGTAAAGCCTAAATGTATGATGCAATCCAAATTTCTCATAATATGTAATGCGTTCATTTTATTTCCTTTATCGAAGGACTATAAGATGCGCACTAGCACAAAAGGGGCCTGACTCAATGTTTGTCCTCTTCAAAGATTGATAGATACAATAAAACTGTTTCAAAACTATGAAACCTGTCGCCTAAAATTCCACAATTTGTTGACGTCTTCAAAGATGGTCAAATACAGTAAATCTGTTTAAAATCTATGAAACTGATCAGGTCCGTGAAGTTAGGTTGACGGGTGATGAATTTACAATTGACTAACTTCAAATTCTTTGTGAAGTTAAGTTGTTGAGTGACGTACTGCTGTGAAGTTAGCTTCACGAGCGACGAATTGACGAAAACATATTTTTCTGAAAACTTTTAGATAATGTCTCTGGACATATATATTTTGGTACAAAAGGGACATATCTTGTATTCTGCGGTTAATACGTTATCTTGCTACAACCATATTAGACCAATACACAACTAGGTGAACTTTTGATAAGTGAAATTTAGGATGTTCTAAAGTTCTATTCCGTCAATGTTTCCTCTGTAAACATTTTTTAGCTCGACTTTTGAAAAACGAGAGCTATTGTCATGACCTTGGCGTGGTCGTCGTTGGCGTGGTCGTCTGGTTAAGGTTTTTTGTTCAGCTCAGCTTTTTTTCTGTTTTCTATCAGTCGAGCGTCTGTGCCGTACGCGGTTCTCTTGTTTTCTTTGGACTATAAATTCTTGCTTTGCTACTCCTTTGAATGACTGATAGCTATGAAATATTTGAAATATGGCTTAATTTGTATTCAATACATCTAGAGACATACATTGAAGAGCTCCTCAAGAATACATACGTTAATTTTTCAAATACATATCAATCTGCATCGGACGACTTAGAAAACATCTAGGCAAAAGTATGGAAAGTTTCTATTATTGAAAGTAGAATTACTGATTTAAACATTTTTGAAAAAATTCTCCTTTTGTCACAAAGTTTTCAAAATTACTTCAAAAGGCGTCTACATTAGCTGAAAGGCTAAACAAATTCTTAGGAAGAAGTGCTCGTTTTTAACCATTTCTCCGTTTATCACAATGTTTTCAAAAGTCATATTCAGCAAAATGTGTCTACATGTGGTCAAAGGATAAACTTTCGGAAGTTTTTGTTGGAACTCTAACTGACTTAAGACAAATGGACAAATTGCTCGTTTTGAACAATTCTACATTTGCGACAATGCGTCTACATATGGGAACGGGTTAAAACGTTTCTTAGAATGTATGTGTAGATCCAGATACAGATGTGTAAGGATTCTTACATTGATCTGAGACTACACTGGTCTCAATGTGCTCTGTGTCAAAAAGTTGACATAAGGACAAATTGCTAGTTTTGAACAATTTCTACATTTTCCATAATGTTTTCAAAAGTCGACTGCTTCTAGATACACGTTTCTTAGAACCTTCTGTGACTATCGATCGACCAGCATAGATCCAGATACAGATATATGTGAATTTTCACATTGATCTTCGTCTACACTGGTCGCACATGCTCAGCATGCAGGTATATTTGGCTTCAAAACTTTATAAAGAATGAAAATGTTCATGGATCGCAACTCTAGTATACTTTAACTCTGTCCCACATACATTACATTTGAAACAGATGACTTTGAAAACATCTAGGCAAAAGTATGGAAAATCTCTATTAATGAAAGTATAATTAATGAATGAAGTAAAAAACATTTAGACAAAAGGAGAACTTATTCGTTTTGAAAAGTTTCTCTTTTATCACAATGTTTTCAAGATGTGTCTTCATATGCGTCAAAATGTTTCTATATATGTAGGGAATGGTTAAGAATTGTTTTTTTCTCCTTTTGTCAGAATGTTTTCAATAGTCGTCTACTTCTTATACATGTTATTTAAAAAGTCGTCCGCTTCAAATGTAAAAACGTGTCCACCTTCTTTGAAAAGGTTTTGAATTTTCTTGTAATCCTTTATGAATCATGATCGACAACTGTAGATCAAAGAAGGATCGTAGATCAGCCATAAAATGTAAATGGCTGACCTGGGTCGTAGATCGTAGCTCAGCCACTGAAAAACCATAGCGAATAGGTTGATCCAGAGACGTATAAACACATGTGTTTATATGTCTATATGTCTCTGGTTGATCTAGGTCGTAGATTGTAGTTCAGCCACTGAAAAAAACATGGCGTATTGGTTTGTCTTGGTCGTACATCGTAGCTCAGCCATTGACTAAACACAGAAAATTGGTTGATCTGGGTCGTAGCTCAGCCACTGAAAAAACATACGGAATTGGCTGGGCTGGGTTGTACTGTGTAGTTCAACCACTGAACAAACAGCAAATTGGTTGATCTAGGTCGTATATCTTAGCTCAGTCACTGAAAAAACAATCCGAATTGGTTGATCTGGGTTGTATATCGTAGCTCAGCCACTGATAAAACATAGAAAGTGGGATGATCTAGGTCGTATATCTTAGCTCAGTCACTGAAAAAAACATAAGGGATTGATTGATCCTGGTCATAAATCAATCGTAGCTCAGCCACTGACAAAGCATAGCAAATTGGTTGATCAGGGTCGCAAATCATAGCTCAACCACTGAAAAAACGGTTACTCTTAATACCGAATAATACCAAATAATACCGGATAATACAAAATAATTACAGAATAATACATTTTCTTTGCAAATAATATTTATATTCGTGTACATTAGGTGAAATATATATGAACAAACATAAAAACATGTTTTTGTCATTACGGTAGTCTCAAAATGTCTGATGATAAAAACAAACATTATAATTACAATATACGATATAGTATCAAGGGAGGTCACTCAAAACCAAGGTAAACAATCCATACATTCTCAATAGAGGTCAATCCAAAATAGACGAAACAGACGTTTTGAGACTACCGTATGACAAAAACATGTTTTTATGTTTGTTCATATATATTTCACCTAAATGTACACAAATATAAATATTATTTGCAAAGAAAATGTATTATTCTGTAGTTTTTTCATATTATCCGGTATTATTTGGTATAATCCGGTATTAAGAGTAACCCCTGAAAAAAAATCGTAGCTCAGCCACTGAAAAAAACATTGCGAATTGGTTGATCTGGGTCCTAGATCGTAGCTCAGCCACTGGCAAAACATAGAAAACTTGTTGATCTGGTTCGTAGATCGTAGCTCAGCCACTGAAAGACCATAGCGAATTTGTTGATCTGGATCGCAGATCGTAACTCAGTCAATGAAAAAACATTGCGAATTGGTTGATCTGGGTCGTAGATCGTAGCTCACACACTGAAAAAACATTGCGTAATGGTTGAGCTGGGTCATAGATCGTAGCTCAGCCACTGCAAAAACATTGCAAATTGGTTGATCTGGGTCGTAGATCGTAGCTCAGCCACTGAAAAAAACAACATTGCGAATTGGTTGATCTGGGTCCTAGATCGTAGCTGAGCCACTGGCAAAACATAGAAAACTTTTTGATCTGGTTTGTAGATCGTAGCTCAGCCACTGAAAGACCATAGCAAATTTGTTGATCTGGATCGTAGATCATAGCTCAGTCAATGAAAAAACATTGCGAATTGGTTGATCTGGGTCGTAGATCGTAGCTCAGACACTGAAAAAACATTGCGTAATGGTTGATCTGGGTCGTAGATCATAGCTCAACCACTCAAAACTCATAGCTAATTGGTTGATCTGGGTCGTAGATTGTAGCACAGCCAAAGACAAAACATAGAAAATTGGTTTATCTGGGTCGTAAATCTTAGCTCAGCCAATGAAAAAACATTGCGAAAATTGGTTGATATGGGTCGTAGATCTTAGCTAAGCCAAGAAAAAAACCATTGTGAATTGGTTGATCCGAGTCGTAGATCGTAGCTCAGCTAGTGAAAAAACATTGTGAATTGGTTGATATGGGTCGTAGATCGTAGCTCGTGAAGCCATTGTAAAACTTTGCGAATTGGTTGATCTGTGTCCTAGATCGTAGCTCAACCACTCAAACCACAGAGCTAAATGGTTGATCTGTGTCATAATTTGTAGCTCAGCCAATCAAAACACATAGCGAATTGGTTGATCTGGGTCGTAGCTCAGCCACTCAAAATACATAGTCATAGATCGTAGCTCAGCCACTGAAAAACATAGTGAATTGGTTGATGTGGGTCATAGCTCATCCACTGAAAAAATATACGGAATTGGCTGGGCTGGGTCGTACAGTCGTTCAGCCACTGAACAAACATAGCAAATTGGCTGATCTAGGTCGTCAATTTTGGCTCAGTCACTGAAAAAATAAATGAATTGATTGGTCCTGGTCATACATCGTAGCTCAGCCACTGACAAAGCATAGAAAATTGGTTGATCAGGGTCGTAGATCGTAGGTCAGCCAGCCACTGAAAAAACATCGCGAATTGGTTGATCTTATTCGTAGATCGTAGCTCAGCCACTAAAAAAACATTGCACATTGGTTGATCTGGGTTTTAGATCGTAGCTCGGCCACTGAAAAAACATTGCGAAATGGTTGATCTGGGTCGTAGATCGTAACTCGGCCATTGTAAAAACATAGCGAATTGGTTGATCTTGAGGGTAGATCGTAGCCCAGCCACTTTAAAAACATAGTGAATTGGTTGGTCTGGGTCATAGATCGTAGCTCAACCTCTCAAAACACAAAGCTAATTGGTCATACATCATTTCTCAGGCACTGAAAAAACAGTGAATTGGTTGATCTGGGTCGTAGCTCAGCCACTGAAAAAACTTACGGAATTAGCTGGGCTGGGTTTTACATCGTAGCTCGGCCACTGACAAGGCATAGAAATTGGTTGATCAGGGTCGTAGATCGTAGGTCAGCCACTGAAAAAACATTGCACATTGGTTGATCTGGGTCGTAGATCGTAGCTCAGTCAATGATAAAACATTGCAAATTGGTTGATCTGGGTCGTAGATCGTAGCTCAGTCAATGATAAAACATTGCAAATTGGTTGATCTGGGTCGTAGATCGTAGCTCGGCCACTGAAAAAACATTGATTCATAAAGGTGTTTTGTTTTTTCAAACATATTTGAGTTTTTCTTTACAATAATAATGTTGGTTGTCCCTTTTCGATAACGTCACCCCCATGGTACAGAATTAAAACTTATTCAATACTGATGCCACGCTTTCACGTAACGTCAATAAAAGGGTATATTATCCAAAAACATGAAAAAAAATGCAACGAATGTATGGAGGTAAAATGTAGAATAATTACAGTACTGTTTCGATCAGCATGAGAAGCGAAAGTTATATAAAATAGATGCATTGAACTACCACAAGCATTAATGCTGACAGATTAATTAAACTGGAATGTGCGAATCATGCTCTTGTCAAAGCTTATACTTGTCGTACTGGTTTTATCAGATTTTATAGACAAATCATTGGTGGCAATATGTTGGTGAGAGAGACAGAGAGAGAGAAAAAAAAATAGAAGGAGTAGTGGAGTTAAGCAGGGATGGTGAGACATATATATATATATATAGAGAGAGAGAGTGATTGTGCTATGTTCAACTTAAGTCATAAATACATATTCGAAAATAAAACTTGTTTACAGGTTTTTAGCTTGACTTTTGAAAAAACGAGAGCTATTGTCATGACCCTGGCGTTGTCGGCGGCGGCGGCAGCGTGGTCGTCCGGTTAAGGTTTTTTGTTTAGCTCATTTTTTTTCTTTCTGTTTTCTCCCTATCAGTCGAGCGTCTGTGCCGTACGCGGTGCTCTTGTTTGTATTCTATATAGATATAGTTGATGTAATACGTTTAAGATTTATTTAAATGACTATTACTTGGGTGTAGTCAAACTCGTGCACTGTTTGTAAAATTCTACAAGACCCAAATGTGTAAGCAGAAATTCTATATTCCTGTACATATGCAGTCAGTGCAAAGCAGATATATTCTTAAGTACAATACTAATAAAAGTTGTTCGTTTACAAACACATCTATAAAGTAACTTTCAGGGGTTGGGACTAAAATGCCAGATTTCGTTCACCATGATGTGAAAGCCCTCTTGGCAGAGACGTTTGAAACATAGTAAAGCTCAGCAACTTGCATCAATGTAAGTGCCTAGATAGTGAACATGGTGCACGCTTCATTTTGTGGCGGAGGTGGGATATGAGGTGACATTTAAAGGTCTCTGCTCGGTGGTCTGCGTTTGAGTAGATATAATTGTTAAAGTAAGAAGGTAAAGATCTAAATACACATTTAGGCAGGCTTCTTTAGCCACGATGGAAATGTTTCAAAACGTGCATCACGGATAGTCCTTGATGGTTGAGCGACAATGGTGTTTCACCGCTTCCCTAGATGGTTCTCCAAATAATCGTCTTGCTGATACATTTTTGTTTGATTTAATTTAAATTTAAACATTATTTATTTTATATCGATTGTGAAGCAAGCTTTCAGCTTATATTAATCACACTCGAGCCAGTACTCTCGCCATTTGTGTGGAAAAATCCCAAAGTCAGGACCCACTCATCCCGGGACTCGAACTAGGGACCTTTGACACGAGAGGCTGACGCTCTACCTCTGCACCACTGTCTTCCACTAATTTTTAGCTCTACTGGCCAAAGGCCAGAAGGGCTTATGTCGTGGCGATTTGTCCGTCGTGCGTCCATCCGTCCGTCCGTCCGTAAACAATTTCTTGTTAACACGATACAGTCTTCACTTTTGATTGTATCTCAACCAAACTTATACAGTAGTTAGATATCCATGAGAGCTCGGTTCCTTTCGAAAACAAGCCAGATCCGCCCATGCATGACGGGATTATGGCCCTTGAAATGGTCAAAATTGCTATAAAAGAGCTTGTTAACATGATACAGTCTTTACTTTTGATTGTATCTCAACCAAACTTATACAGTAGTTAGATATTTATGAGAGCTCGGTTCCTGTCGAAAACCAGCCAGATCCGCCTATGCATGACTGGATTATGGCCCTTGAAATGGTCAAAATTGCTATAAAAGAGCTTGTTAACACGATACAGTCTTCACTTTTGATTGTATCTCAACTAAACTTATACAGTAGTTAGATATCCATGAGAGCTCAGTTCCTTTCGAAAACCAGCCAGATTTGCCCATGCATGACTGGATTATGGCCCTTGAAATGGTCAAAATTGCTATTAAAGAGCTTGTTAACACGATACAGTCTTCACTTTTGATTGTATCTCAACCAAACTTATACAGTAGTTAGATATCCATGAGAGCTCGGTTCCTTTCTTTCCTTTCGTAAACCAGCCAGATCCGCCCATGCAAGACTGGACTATAATTGAGCATGTGAACACAATAGAGGCTCTATTTACTATCTGATCTTCACCAAACTTAGATGTAGTTAAATATTGATGAGAGCTTGGTTCCTTTTGAAAACCAGCCAGATCCGCCAAGACTGGATTATGGCCCATGAAATTGTAAAAATTGCTATAATACAGCTTGTGAATACAAAAGAGCCTCCATTTACTCTCTGATCTTCACCATACATACATGCTCTGGATTGAAAATGACCAAAGAACCATACCAGTAGAGCATAGGCCTTCATGGGCCTCTTGTTTGTTGAGTGCCTTCATCCTCGGATTAAACCTGGTTTCCACATGTAAACACACATGTCAACGCCTCTAGCAGTTGACGACTTCTGAAATTGTTGAAACAAAAAAGAAAAAATGCTCATAACGAGCCATTTCTCCTTTTACTTCATTGTTTTTAGCTCACCTGAGCTTTGCTCAAGGTGAGTTATTGTGATCGCCTTTTGTCCGGCGTCCGTCGTGCGTCGTGCGTCAACTTCTTCTCCTCAGTAACCAGTGGGTCAATTTGGATGAAACTTCACAGAAAGCATCCTCTCAATGATCTCACCAGAATTCCTTCAAATTTTTGGGATCCATGCAAAATTCTGGTTTCCATGGCAACGAAACCGAAAAAACTTCAAAATTCTTCTTCTCCCAAACTGGTTGGCAGATTTTCAAATAATTTTGTAGAAATGTTCCTTAGATGACCCTCTATCATATTCCTTCAAGCCATGTTGATTGGTTGAAAAACATGGCCGCCAGGGGGGGCGGGGCTATTTTGCCTTATATGGCTATAGTGAAAACTTAAAAAATCTTCTCCTCCGAAAGTGTCAGGCCGATTTTCGAATAATTTTGTAGAAATGTTCCTTGGGTGACCCTCTATCAGATTCCTTCAAGCCATGTTGATTGGTCGAAAAACATGGCCGCCAGGGGTGGTGGGGCTATTTTGCCTTATATGGCTATAGTGCAAACTTAAAAAATCTTCTCCTCCAAAAGTGTCAGGCCGATTTTCAAATAATTTTGAAGAAATGTTTCTTGGGTGATCCTCTATCAGATTCCTTCAAGCCATGTTGATTGGCCAAAAAACATGGCCGCCAGGGGGCGGGGCTATTTTGCCTTTTATGGCTATAGTGAAAACTTAAAAAATCTTCTCCGACGAAAGTGTCGGGCTGATTTTCAAATAATTTTGTAGAAATGTTCCTTGGATGACCCTCTATCAGATTCCTTCAAGCCAAGTTGATTGGTCGAAAAACATGGCCGCCAGGGGGGCGGGGCTATTTTGCCTTATATGGCTAAAGTGAAAACTTAAAAAATCTTCTTCTCCGAAAGTGTCAGGCCGATTTTCAAAAAATTTAGTAGAAATGTTCCTTGAATGACCCACTTTCAGATTCCTTCAAGCCATGTTGATTGGTCAAAAAACATGGCCGCCAGTGGGCAGGGCTATTTTGCACTATATGGCTATAGTGAAAACTTAAAAAATCTTCTCCTCCAAAAGTGTCTGGCCGATTTTCAAATAATTTTGTAGAAATGTTCCTAGGGTGACCCTCTATCAGATTCCTTCAAGCCAAGTTGATTGGTCGGAAACTATGGCTGCCATGGGGCGGGGCTTATATAGGTAAAGTGAAAAAAAAAAATCAGGTGAGCGATTCCAGGGCCATCATGGCCCTCTTGTTTAGATCACCTGAGCTGAAGGCTCAAGGTGAGCTATTCTGATCACTTTTTCTCCGTCGTCTGTCGTCCGTCCGGCGTTAACTTTTAGCTTTAATCATCATCTCCTCCCAAACTCCAAGGACAATTTCCGTGAAACATCACAGGACTGTTCCTCTGGTTGGCCTCTTTCAAAGTTGTTCAAAGATTTAAATTCCATTGAGAACTTTGGTTGCTGCGGCATCAGAAAAGGGGCAAAAGGACCAAACTTTAAAAATCTTCTCCTCCGAATCTGCATGTCAGATTCAAATATAATTTGGTAGAAATGTTCATTGGGTGACCCTCTATAAAAATTGTTCAAGCCAAACTGATTGGTCGAAAAACATGGCAGTCAGGCGGCATCAAAAAAGGGGCAAAATGACAAAATTTGAAAATTCCATTTTTATGCAAATGCTTGTCTGATTTTAAGAAAATATAATACGAATCTTACTGTAATGATCCTCTATTTAATTTCTTTAAGCCGTTTTGATTGGTTACACAATCATATCAACCAGGCGTCATCACAAAAGGGGTAAATTGAACTTTTAGCTACAAATGACAACCAACTCCTACCATTCCAATAGACCAATTTCCACAAAACATCACAAGAATGTTCCTTTGGTGGTCCTCTTTCAAAATTGTTCAAAGATTTAAATTCCATTGAGAACTTTGGTTGCTGCGGCATCAGAAAGTGAGAAAAATACTCAAATTTTAAAATCCTTTTCCTCCATAATCTACTTGTGCGATTGCAAGATAATTTGGTAGAAATGTTTCTTAAGTGACCCTCTAAATAAACTGTTGAAGCCATATTGATTTTGTTGAAAAACAGGGCAGCAAGGCGGCATCAGGAAAGGTGCAAAATGACAAAAACTTTATAATTCCATTCTTATTAAAGTTCTTGTTAGATTTCAAGATATAAATGGCCTTTACTGATAAGCTGTTTCTTGAGAAGTGTCCACTCCTTGCAGTTTCATTTGCACTCCTTGATCAAATTTTCCCAGATATTTGCAGTTAAATATTTGCTACTAATTTACTATCAATTAGGTGATTGATTGATGGGCCATCTTGGCCCTCTTGTTTTTAAATCACCTTCTGCAGAAGCGTCAGAAAGAAGTGTTTATTTAGTCTACATTGATTGCTCCTTATTTAGAAATCCACCTAGGCCGATGGTTACCGTTGGGAAGTTGGAACAGGGCTAGTTCAATCCCCAGTTACAGTGGTCATGGTGGAGTGTCCTTAGGCAAGACACATATATATAGTACTGGTTTGTTGGTCATGGTGGAGTGGCCTTAGGCAGGACAATGGCTTGTTGGTCATGGTGGAGTGTCCTTAGGCAAGACACATATATATAGTACTGGTTTGTTGGTCATGGTGGAGAGTCCTTAGGCATGACACATATATATAGTACTGGTTTGTTATTAGTCATGTTGGAGTGTCCTTAGGTAAGTGACATATATATAGCACTGGTTTGGTGGAGTGTCCTATCTTAGGCAAAACATATATATATATAGTACTGGTTTGTTGGTCATGGTGCAGTGTCCTTAGGCAAGACACATATATAGCACTGATTTGTTGGTCATGGTGGAGTGTCCTTAGGCAAGACACATATATATAATACTGGTTTGTTGGTCATGGTGGAGTGTCCTTAGGCAAGACACATATATATAATATATAGCACTGATTTGTTGGTCATGGTGGAGTGTCCTTAGGCAAGACACATATATAACATATTGGTTTGTTGGTCATGTTGGAGTGTCCTTAGGCAAGACACATATATATAGCACTGGTTTGGTGGATTGTCCTTAGGCAAGACATTTATATATATAGTACTGGTTTGTTGGTCATGGTGGAGTGTCCTTAGGCAAGATGCACCTATATATATATATATATATATAGTACTGGTTTGTTTGTCATGGTGGAGTGTCCTTAGGCAAGATGCACCTATATATATATATATATAGTACTGGTTTGTTGGTCATGGTGGAGTTTCCTTATGCAAGATACATATATATAGTACTGGTTTGTTGGTCATGGTGGAGTGTCCTTGGGCAAGACATATATATATATATATAGTACTGGTTTGTTGGAGTGTCCTTAGGTAAGACACATTTATAGCACTGGTTTGTTGGTCATGGTGGTGTGTCCTTAGGTAAGACGCATTTATAGCACTGGTTTGTTGGTCATGGTGGTGTGTCCTTAGGCAAGACACATATATATAGCACTGGTTTGGTGGACTGTCCTTAGGCAAGACACATATACACCACTGGTTTGGTGGTCATGGTGCAGTGTCCTTAGGCAAGACACATATAGCACTGACTTGTTGATCATGGTGGAGTGTCCTTAGGCAAGACACATATATATAGTACTGGTGTGTTGGTCATGGTGGAGTGTCCTAAGGCAAGACACATATATATAGTACTGGTTTGTTGGTCATGTTGGAGTGTCCTTAGGCAAGACACATATATATGTAGTACTGGTTTGTTGGTCATGGTGGAGTTTCCTTAGGCAAGACAGATATATATGGTACTGGTTTGTTGGTCATGTTGGAGTGTCCTTAGGCAAGACACATATATATAGCACTGGTTTGGTGGATTGTCCTTAGGCAAGACATTTATATATATAGTACTGGTTTGTTGGTCATGGTGGAGTGTCCTTAGGCAAGATGCACCTATATATATATAGTACTGGTTTGTTGGTCATGGTGGAGTGTCCTTAGGCAAGATGCACCTATATATATAGTACTGGTTTGTTGGTCATGGTGGAGTTTCCTTAGGCAATGTACATATATATAGTACTGGTGTGTTGGTCATGGTGGAATGTCCTTGGGCAAGACATTTATATATATAGTACTGGTTTGTTGGTCATGGTGGAGTGTCCTTAGGCAAGATGCACCTATATATATATATAGTACTGGTTTGTTTGTCATGGTGGAGTGTCCTTAGGCAAGATGCACCTATATATATATATATATATAGTACTGGTTTGTTGGTCATGGTGGAGTTTCCTTATGCAAGATACATATATATAGTACTGGTTTGTTGGTCATGGTGGAGTGTCCTTGGGCAAGACATATATATATATATAGTACTGGTTTGTTGGAGTGTCGTTAGGTAAGACGCATTTATAGCACTGGTTTGTTGGTCATGGTGGTGTGTCCTTAGGCAAGACACATATATTTAGCACTGGTTTGGTGGAGTGTCCTTAGGCAAGACACATATACAGCACTGGTTTGGTGGTCATGTTGAAGTGTCCTTAGGCAAGACACATATAGCACTGATTTGTTGGTCATGGTGCGGTGTCCTTAGGCAAGACAGATATATATGGTAATGGTTTGTTGGTCATGTTGGAGTGACCTTAGGCTAGACACATATATATATATATATAGCACTGAATTGGTGGATTGTCCTTAGGCAAGACATTTATATATATAGTACTGGTTTGTTGGAGTGTCCTTAGGTAAGACGCATTTATAGCACTGGTTTGTTGGTCATGGTGGTGTGTCCTTAGGCAAGACACATATATTTAGCACTGGTTTGGTGGAGTGTCCTTAGGCAAGACACATATACAGCACTGGTTTGGTGGTCATGTTGAAGTGTCCTTAGGCAAGACACATATATAGCACTGGTTTGTTGGTCATGGTGCGGTGTCCTTAGGCAAGACAGATATATATGGTAATGGTTTGTTGGTCATGTTGGAGTGACCTTAGGCTAGACACATATATATATATATATAGCACTGAATTGGTGGATTGTCCTTAGGCAAGACATTTATATATATAGTACTGGTTTGTTGGTCATGGTGGAGTGTCCGTAGGCAAGATGCACCTATATATATATAGTACTGGTTTGTTGGTCATGGTGGAGTTTCCTTAGGCAATGTACATATATATAGCACTGGTTTGTTGGTCATGGTGGAATGTCCTTTGGCAAGACATATATATATATATAGTGCTGGTTTGTTGGAGTGTCCTTAGGTAAGACGCATTTATAGCACTGGTTTGTTGGTCATGGTGGTGTGTCCTTAGGCAAGACACATATATTTAGCACTGGTTTGGTGGAGTGTCCTTAGGCAAGACACATATACAGCACTGGTTTGGTGGTCATGTTGAAGTGTCCTTAGGCAAGACACATATATAGCACTGGTTTTTTGGTCATGGTGCGGTGTCCTTAGGCAAGACAGATATATATGGTAATGGTTTGTTGGTCATGTTGGAGTGACCTTAGGCTAGACACATATATATATATATATAGCACTGAATTGGTGGATTGTCCTTAGGCAAGACATTTATATATATAGTACTGGTTTGTTGGTCATGGTGGAGTGTCCGTAGGCAAGATGCTCCTATATATATATATAGTACTGGTTTGTTGGTCATGGTGGAGTTTCCTTAGGCAATGTACATATATATAGCACTGGTTTGTTGGTCATGGTGGAATGTCCTTTGGCAAGACATATATATATATATAGTGCTGGTTTGTTGGAGTGTCCTTAGGTAAGACGCATTTATAGCACTGGTTTGTTGGTCTTGGTGGTGTGTCCTTAGGCAAGACACATATATTTAGCACTGGTTTGGTAGAGTGTCCTTAGGCAAGACACATATACAGCACTGGTTTGGTGGTCATAGTGCAGTGTCCTTAGGCAAGACACATATAGCACTGATTTGTTGATCATGGTGGAGTGTCCTTAGGCAAGACACATATATAGCATTGGTTTGTTGGTCATGTTACAGTGTCCTTAGGCAAGACACATATATAGCACTGATTTGTTGGTCATGGTGGAGTGTCCTTAGGCAAGACACATATATATATAGCACTGGTTTGGTGGAGTGTCTTTAGGCAAGAAACATATATAGCACTGGTGTGTTGGTCATGGTGCAGTGTCCTTAGGCAAGACACATATATAGCACTGATTTGTTGGTCATGGTGGAGTGTCCTTAGGCAAGACACATAATATTACTGGTTTGTTGGTCATATTGGAGTGTCCTTAGGCAAGACACATATATACAATATATAGCACTGAATTGTTGGTCATGGTGGAGTGTCCTTAGGCAAGACACATATATAACGTACTGGTTTGTTGGTCATGTTGGAGTGTCCTTAGGCAAGACACATATATATAGCACTGGTTTGGTGGATTGTCCTTAGGCAAGACATTTATATATATAGTACTGGTTTGTTTGTCATGGTGGAGTGTCCTTAGGCAAGACACATATATATATTACTGGTTTGTTGGTTATTGGAGTGTCCTTAGGCAAGACACATATATACAATATATAGCACTGATTTGTTGGTCATGGTGGAGTGTCCTTAGGCAAGACACATATATAACGTACTGGTTTGTTGGTCATGTTGGAGTGTCCTTAGGCAAGACACATATATATAGCACTGGTTTGGTGGATTGTCCTTAGGCAAGACATTTATATATATAGTACTGGTTTGTTTGTCATGGTGGAGTGTCATTAGGCAAGATGCACCTATATATATATATATATATATATATATAAAGTACTGGTTTGTTGGTCATGGTGGAGTTTCCTTAGGCAAGATACATATATATATATATATATATAGTACTGGTTTGTTGGTCATGGTGGAGTGTCCTTTGGCAAGACATATATATATATATATATATATATATATATATATATATATATATATATATATATACTACTGGTTTGTTGGAGTGTCCTTAGGTAAGACACATTTATAGCACTGGTGTGTTGGTCATGGTGGTGTGTCCTTAGGCAAGACACACATGTATAGCACTGGTTTGGTGGAGTGTCCTTAGGCAAGACACATATATAGCACTGATTTGGTGGTCATGGTGCAGTGTCCTTAGGCAAGACACATATAGCACTGACTTGTTGATCATGGTGGAGTGTTCTTAGGCAAGACACATATATATAGTACTGGTTTGTTGGTTATGGTGGAGTGTTCTAAGGCAAGACACATATATATAGTACTGGTTTGTTGGTCATGGTGGAGTGTCCTTAGGCAAGACACATATATTTAGCACTGGTTTGGTGGAGTGTCCTTAGGCAAGACACACATATACAGCACTGGTTTGGTGGTCATGGTGCAGTGTCCTTAGGCAAGACACATATAGCACTGATGTGTTGATCATGGTGGAGTGTCCTTAGGCAAGACACATATATATAGTACTGGTTTGTTGGTCATGGTGGAGTGTCCTTAGGCAAGACACATATATAGCATTGGTTTGTTGGTCAGGTTACAGTGTCCTTAGGCAAGACACATATATAGCACTGGTTTGTTGGTCATGGTACAGTGTCCTTAGGCAAGACAGATATATATGGTACTGGTTTGTTGGTCATGTTGGAGTGTCCTTAGGCAAGACACATATATATAGCACTGGTTTGGTGGATTGTCCTTAGGCAAGACACATATACACCACTGGTTTGGTGGTCATGGTGCAGTGTCCTTAGGCAAGACATATATATAGCACTGATTTGTTGATCATGGTGGAGTGTCCTTAGGCAAGACACATATATATAGTACTGGTTTGTTGGTCATGGTGGAATGTCCTTAGGCAAGACACATATATAGCATTGGTTTGTTGGTCATGTTACAGTGTCCTTAGGCAAGACACATATATAGCACTGATTTGTTGGTCATGGTGGAGTGTCCTTAGGCAAGACACATATATATATAGCACTGGTTTGGTGGAGTGTCCTTAGGCAAGACACATATAGCACTGGTTTGTTGGTCATGGTGCAGTGTCCTTAGGCAAGACACATATATAGCACTGATTTGTTGGTCATGTTGGAGTGTCCTTAGGCAAGACACATATATAACGTACTGGGTTGTTGGTCATGTTGGAGTGTCCTTAGGCAAGACACATATATATAGCACTGGTTTGGTGGATTGTCCTTAGGCAAGACGTTTATATATATAGTACTGGTTTGTTGGTCATGGTGGAGTGTCCTTTGGCAAGACATATATATATATATATATATATATAGTACTGGTTTGTTGTAGTGTCCTTAGGTAAGAGGCATTTATAGCACTGGTTTGTTGGTCATGGTGGTGTGTCCTTAGGCAAGACACATATATATAGCACTGGTTTGGTGGAGTGTCCTTAGGCAATACACATATATAGCACTGATTTGGTGGTCATGGTGCAGTGTCCTTAGGCAAGACACATATATATAGTACTGGTTTGTTGGTCATGTTGGAGTGTCCTTAGGCAAGACACATATATATAGCACTGGTTTGGTGGATTGTCCTTAGGCAAGACATTTATATATATAGTACTGGTTTGTTGGTCATGGTGGAGTGTCCTTAGGCAAGATGCACCTATATATATATATATATATAGTACTAGTTTGTTGGTCATGGTGGAGTTTCCTTTGGCAAGATACATATATATAGTACTGGTTTGTTGGTCATGGTGGAGTGTCTTTTGGCAATACATATATATATAGTACTGGTTTGTTGGAGTGTCCTTAGGTAAGACGCATTTATAGCACTGGTTTGTTGGTCATGGTGTGTCCATGGTGTGACACACATATATAGCACTGGTTTGGTGGAGTGTCCTTAGGCAAGACACATATAGCACTGGTTTGTTGGTCATGGTGCAGTGTCCTTAGGCAAGACACATATATAGCACTGATTTGTTGGTCATGGTGGAGTGTCCTTAGGCAAGACACACATATATTTAGTACTGGTTTGTTGGTCATGGTGGAGTGTCCTAAGGCAAGACATATATATATAGTACTGGTTTGTTGGTCATGTTGGAGTGTCCTTGGGCAAGACATAGTAAGACGCATTTATAGCACTGGTTTGTTGGTCATAGTGGTGTGTCCTTAGGCAAGACACATATATATAGTACTGGTTTGTTGGTCATGGTGGAGTGTCCTTAGGCAAGACATATATATATATATATATATAGGACTTGTTTGTTGGTCTTGGTGGAGTGTTCTTAGGCAAGACACATATATATAGTACTGGTTTGTTGGTCATGGTGGAGTTTCCTTAGGCAAGACAGATACATATGGTACTGGTTTGTTGGTCATGTTGGAGTGTCCTTAGGCAAGACACATATATATAGCACTGGTATGGTGGATTGTCCTTAGGCAAGATGCACCTATATATATATATATAGTTCTGGTTTGTTGGTCATGGTGGAGTTTCCTTAGGCAAGATACATATATATAGTACTGGTTTGTTGGAGTGTCCTTAGGTAAGACGCATTTATAGCACTGGTTTGTTGGTCATGGTGGTGTGTCCTTAGGCAAGACACATATATATAGGACTTGTTTGTTGGTCTTGGTGGAGTGTCCTTAGGCAAGACACATATATATAGTACTGGTTTGTTGGTCATGGTGGAGTTTCCTTAGGCAAGACAGATACATATGGTACTGGTTTGTTGGTCATGGTGGAGTTTCCTTAGGCAAGATACATATATATAGTACTGGTTTGTTGGTCATGGTGGAGTGTCCTTGGGCAAGACCTATATATATAGTACTGGTTTGGTGGAGTGTCCTTAGGTAAGACGCATTTATAGCACTGGTTTGTTGGTCATGGTGGTGTGTAATTAGGCAAGACACATATATATAGCACTGGTTTGGTGGAGTGTCCTTAGGCAAGACACATATATAGCACTGGTTTGTTGATCATGGTGCAGTGTCCTTAGGCAAGACACATATATAACACTGATGTGTTGGTCATGGTGGAGTGTCCTTAGGCAAGACACATATATATAGTACTGGTTTGTTGGTCATGGTGGAGTGTCCTAAGGTAAGACACATATATATAGTACTGGTTTGTTGGCCATGTTGGAGTGTCCTTTGGCAAGACATATATATATATATATAGCACTGGTTTGGTGGTGTGTCCTTAGGCAAGACACATATATATATAGCACTGGTTTGGTTGAGTGTCCTTAGGTAAGACACATTTATAGCACTAGTTTGTTGGTCATGGTTGAGTGTCCTTAGGCAAGACACATAATTATAATACTGGTGTGTTGGTCATTGTGGTGTTTCCTTAGGCAAGACATATATATAAAGCACTGGTTTGTTAGTCATGGTGGAGTGTCCTTAGGCAAGACACATATATTTATGGTCTGTTGGTCATGGTGGAGTGTCCTTAGGCAATACACATATATAAAGCACTGGTTTCATTGAGTGTCCTTAGGCAAGACACATATATAGCACTGGTTTGTTGGTCATGGTGCAGTGTCCTTAGGCAAGACACATATATAGCACTGATTTGTTGGTCATGGTGGAGTGTCCTTAGGCAAGACACATAATATATAGGTCAGGTTTGTTGGTCATGGTGGAGTGTCCTTAGGCAAGACACACATATATATATAGTACTGGTTTGTTGGTCATATTGGAGTGTCCTTAGGCAAGACACATAACGATAGCACTGGTTTAGTGGAGTGGCCTTAGGCAAGACATATATAGCACTGGTTTGTTGGTCATTGTGGAGTGTCCTTAGGCAAGACACATATATATAGTACTGGTTTGTTGGTCATGGTGGAGTGTCATTAGGCAAGACGCATATACATAGCACTGGTTTGATGGTCATGGTGGATTGTCCTTAGGCAAGACATATATGAATGAATGTTTATTGTTTTATGGGGCATCGACAGCTAAGGTCATTTAGCGCGCAATTAAATTTAATTATTCATGATCCCTGGGTAAACAAACTAGTACTAGGCTAGAAAATGTGCCTTACCCAAGGGCACTCCACCATGACCGTAGTGCCGTGAGTGGGGATCGAACCCGGGACACCCGGTTTCGAAATCCCCGACGCTAACCACTCGACCACAGCGGATTCCCAAGACATATATATATATAGTACTGGTTTGTTGGTCATGGTGGAGTGTCCTTAAAAGCAAGACACGCATATATAGTACTGGTTTGTTGGTCATGATGGAGTGTCCTTAAGCAAGACACATATATATAGCAATGGTTTGTTGGTCATGTGTCCTTACGCAAGTCACGCATATATATATATATATGGAAGTCCCCGAAAGTGTCAGGCCATTTTCAAATAATTTTGTAGAAATGTTACTAGGGTGCCCCTCTATCAGATTTCTTCAAGCCATGTTGATTGGTCAAAAGCTGGCCGCCACGGGGCAGGGCTTATATCGCTTAAGTAAAAAATACTTGGATTTTACATCGCCCTCTTGTTATTAGCTCGACTTTAGCTTTTTTTTGTTTAGCTCAGCTTTTTTTTCTGTTTTCTATCAGTCGAGCGTCTGTGCCGTATGCTGTGTTCTTGTTTTTTTTATACGACCGTTTCTTAAAAACGGTACGTATTATGGTATGGTCATGTCCCTCCCTCCGTCCGTCCGGGTTTTCCGCACTTTTTTCTTACATACTTTGAGCTATTGAGCTTAAATTTTGTATAAGTCTTTGTAGTGATGTGTCACAGATCAAGTTCATATTTCCCGGGATTTTGTCAATTTTTGAATGAGTTATGCCCCTTTTTGGACTTAGAATATTTGTTTTCCGCACTTTTTAACCAGGTTTTCCGAAGGGAAAATCTGGTTATTAGTTTGGCGAAGTCGGCGGTCGGTCGGGCGGACTGGCGTCAACTTTCCTTGTCCAGACCATAAGTTTGCCATGCATAGAGATATTTTCAAATAATTTGGCACAAACATGCACCATATCAAGACAATGTGCCAAATGCAAAAAAAAAATCTGTAGATTCAAGGTCAAGGTCACAGTGATAAGAAATAGACTTTAATTGAACTTTTCTTGTCTGGACCATAACTTTGTCATGCATAGAGATATTTTCAAATAACTTGGCACAAACATGCACCATATCAAGACGATGTGCCAAATGCAAGAAAAAATTCTGTAGATTCAAGGTCAAGGTCACAGTGATAAGAAATAGACTTTAATTGAACTTTTCTTGTCCGGACTATAACTTTGTCATGCATAGAGATATTTTCAAATAACTTGGCACAAACATGCACCATATCAAGACGATGTGCCAAATGCAAAAAAAAAATCTGTAGATTCAAGGTCACAGTGATAAGAAATAGACTTTAATTGAACTTTTCTTGTTCGGACCATAACTGTCATGCATAGAGATATTTTCAAATAACTTGGCACAAATATGAACTATATCAATATGATGTGTCACATGCAAAACTTTTGTCTGTAGCTTTAAGTTCAAGGTCACAGTGACAACAAATAGACATCAGTTGAACTTTTCTTGTCTGGACAAGAACTTTTTCATCCATAGAGTTTTTTTCAAATAGCTTGGAACAGATATACACCATATCAAGACGCTGTGTCATATGCACAATTTATGTGTTTAGCTTCCTGGTCAAGGTCTTTAGCTTCCAGGTCAAGGTCACAGTGACAGAAAATATACTTTAGTTGAACTTTTTTTGTTCAGACCATAACTTTACCATGCATATAGATATTTTCAAATAACTTCGCGCAAATATGCTCCATATTAAATAACTTGGCAATTTAAAAGAATATAGCATAGATATGAGTAAGTTTCATAACCTCGGGCCCTGGATCTAGTCTGTTTGCAAAGGCATAAACGCGTTACTATCAAGTAAAGGATTAAGGCAGATCACTGATTATCAACCTGGCATTAGGGATCCTAAAATGTGGCTGCTTACAACAAAAGGTTGCTTAATATCTGTTATCTATTATATGTTCTTAATAAATGAGGCCATCAACACACGATTGACTGTATTGAACTGATATTTGTTAAATAAAATTGTGATATATTTAATTGACAAAGTAATTATGATTATTCATCAATAGAAATATTCCCTGTTACTTGAATTACTAGCTTTGATAAACTATTAACAGAAAGATTTGACAGATCTGTTAATTCTTAATTAAACACCTTCCATTATAGAAAACCTGGTTTCATGGAATATCCATGTCTTGTTTTCTACATGCTTTGATGTATTGAGCTGAAATTATGTATATGGCTTTGTAATCAAGTGTCACAGATCAAGTTCACATTTTCTCGAATTTCGTCAATTCTTGAATGAGTTATGCCCCTTTTTGGACTTAGAATATTGGTTTTCCGCATGAAATTTTGTATATGGCTTTGTAATCATGTGTCACAGATCAAGTTCACATTTCCTTGGATTTCGTCAATTTTTTAATGAGTTATGCCCCTTTTTGGACTTAGAATATTTGTCAATTTCTGCATGAGTTATGCATTTTTCATAGTTTCCCATTATTCTTTAACAACTTATTCCTGAACGACTTTATTAACTTTTTACAAACAAACAATATATCAAAACAAAGAGGAAACTTACAAAGAAGTTCCTGACGGGCGTATTATGTACCGTTTGCGGTACTCTTGTTATTCTTATAACAGGAACTTAATGCCAAGCAGGAAGCTCAGCTGAGGTACCCAGTCCTCTGGGCCAGTATTGTGATACAGATAACCTTACAGCCCCAACAGGGAATTGTTCGGCTGGATATTTCTGTAATGGCTGGGAGTCATCACCCAATTGAGTGCCATGCAGTCTTGGTCACTACTGCCCCTCAGGAACAACAACTGAAGAAACCTAAGAGACCTGTGCTCAAGGAACCTATCTGAGTAAGTTATCTGATTTTTGCGCAATACACTGATGCCTCCTCTTCAGCAGACGACTTTTGATAACATTTCATAATGAGTAATTTCTCCTTTTGCCACAATGTTTTCAACTGTTTTTGGTGATTTTACTTTCATAAATTATAAAAATCAAATTTAATGTTTTTATAAAAATCAAATTTAATGTTTTTGCCTAGATGTGTTACAAGTTGTCTGCTGCCTATTTGTTGTAATGAACCATTTCTCCTTTTAACACAATGTTTTCAACTCTATTTGATAAAAGTAGATGTGTCAAAAAGCATTAGGGAATGATTGTAATGTTTTAGATGCCACTGGAGGCCAATCAGTCGCTGACTGTTACATGCACACCGGGATATTACTGTCAGGCTTATGGACTTTGTAGTATCGGGTACTGTAAAGCCATCGGTAAGTCTGGTTTCATTGTTTAACACATAGAACAAATCTTTAGCAGGAGGCTTTGAAAACATCAAGGTAAAAATATGAAAAAGCTCTGTAAATAAAAGAATGATAAATTAATACAGTTGAAAACATTCTGGCAAAAGGAGAAATTGCAAATAATAAGCAATTTCTATTTTGCCATATTGTTTTTGAAAGCCAATTGCTGCAGAGGGTTCAGAAAACGTCTGTATGTGAAAGGGGAAATCCCACTGGAATACCTGGGTGAAGGAGAAAATCTAGGTTTGAATCTTGTCCATCTGTCCTTGTGTCTTGATGATATTTCTAAACATTTTAGACCTGCGTATCCTAAAACTGGTATGCACATATATCTTGGGAAAAGGGTGTGTGTTGTACCAACATAATGTCATCTTGAGATTGACCATTGACTTCATATTGAAAAAAAAGATTGTCAGATCTCTATTTCCTTTACTATAATATATAGAGATGATATTCTTTGTGCAGAGATACATTTTGTTCATGAGAATTTCATGAGAATTGTATATAAAGGACTAGGGATGGCAACGGGTTACCGATATTACTAACCGGTTACTCGTACAATTTTGTAACCGGTTACCCGGTTAACCGTAGACAATAAATATCATAGACAATAAATATCCACTGTTTTAGTTGAATATGGTTGCGCATGTTACTGGTTCCACCAGTCCAAGACAGTTCATTACCACAAAAACTGCACTTGGCTTTGTTATCATCAGCACAGCATTTAAAATACTTCCAGACAAAGGATATATAGCAGGCCACATTATGGCAATATATTCTGTAGATCTTTTTAGATCACCTGAGCCGAAGGCTCAAGGTGAGCTATTCTGATCACTTTTTGTCCGTCGTCCGTCCAGCGTTAACTTTTAGCTTTAAACATCATCTCCTCCCAAACTCCAAGGACAATTTCCGTGAAACATCACAGGACTGTTCCTCTGGTTGGCCTCTTTCAAAGTTGTTCAAAGATTTAAATTCCATTGAGAACTTTGGTTGCTGCGGCATCAGAAAGGGGGCAAAAGGTCCAAACTTTAAAAATCTTCTCCTCCGAATCTGCCTGTCAGATTCAAATATAATTTGGTGGAAATGTTCCTTCGGTGACCTTCTATAAAAATTGTTCAAGCCATACTGATTGGTCGAAAAACATGGCAGTCAAGCGGCATCAGAAAAGGGGCAAAATGACAAAATCTGAAAATTCCATTTTTATGAAAGTGTCTGATTTTAAGAAAATATATAATACGAATCTTACTGTAATGATCCTCTATTTAATTTGTTTAAGCTGTTTTGATTGGTTACACAATCATATCAACCAGGCGTCATCACAAAAAGGGTAAATTGAACTTTTAGCTACAAATGACAACCAACTCCTACCATTCCAATAAACCAATTTCCACAAAACATCACAAGAATGTTCCTTTGGTGGTCCTCTTTCAAAATTGTTCAAAGATTTAAATTCCATTGAGAACTTTGGTTGCTGCGGCATCAGAAAGTGAGAAAAATACCCAAATTTTAAAATCCTTTTCCTCCATAATCTACTTGTGCGATTGCAAGATAATTTGGTAGAAATGTTTCTTAAGTGACCCTCTAAATAAACTGTTGAAGCCATATTGATTTCGTTGAAAAACAGGGCAGCAAGGCGGCATCAGGAAAGGTACAAAATGACAAAAACTTTATAATTCCATTCTTATTAAAGTTTTTGTTAGATTTCAAGATATAAATGGCCTTTAGTGATAAGCTGTTTCTTGAGAAGTGTCCACTCCTTTCAGTTTCATTTGCACTCACTGATAAAATTTTCCAGATATTTGCAGTTAAATATTTGCTACTAATTTACTATCAATTAGGTGATCGATTTAGGGCCATCTTGGCCCTCTTGTTTAATGAAGTGTCTGCTATACGATTTATAATATGTTGAATGAAAAAGGTCATCATCATATGGGTTTATTTACCATCGCCTTTATTGAAAAAGGTACATAGCTGCATATCTTTAAAAACCAACTCAGGGGAAAATGTGTCACAAACTTCAAATTACTCTTCCAATCGTGTTGGTAAATAATAATTTACAAAAACAACAATTCAAATGTATCACACTCACTCCAATTAGTTGTATTATCAAAACAAACACCGAATATAATTAATAAGTCATTATCGTATAATTTCTGCCTTTATTAGACATCAAACTTTTTTTTTAAAAAGAAACAAAGCGTCCTTTAATTGACAATTACACAAACAATCGATCATCAATAAAATCGGCTACGGCTGTTATCGCAGTAATGTAAACACTGGCCGATCGAGGTGTGAATAATTAACCTCTCATGTCAGATACGTGTGACAAATTGAAAAGAACAAAAGGTGAAACACAACTGTGTATATATTTTATCTTTTCTTCCGAGTACTCGGTTACCGAAATTACTAACCGATTAATCGGAAAACGTACAGTTAACCGGGTAACCGATTAATCGTTGCCATCCCTATAAAGGACACATAATTTAACCTTTTACCCACTTGAAGAAAAGCAAAGGAATTATAATTTCATTTTAAATAATTTGTTTCTCCTGTTGTAGGTGACTATGAAGATCTGGATGCTCAATATATTAGTGCCTTAGATACAGAGGTGTGTCTGTGCCAGCAGATTGCCCAGCAGGTTTTTATTGCCAGGCACAGACCATGTTTGAGACTTGGTACTTGTGTCCTGATGACACTTACAGTAATATAACGAGGTTGTCCAACTCCTCTCAGTGTACGCCATGTTCTCCCAGAATGTATTGTCAAGGAGAAGGTATTTAATTTGCCTTTTACAATCCTGTATCTTTCAAACCTCTACAATAGGTAAAAGCATTCTGATGCATCTATAGCAAATCTTTTGTGAACATCATGACTAATGGAGGAATTGCTAATAAGCAATGTCTCCTTTCGGCACAAATTGTTCTGCTTTAATCTAAACCTTTAAGTTTTAACTGTAGAAAATCTCCATATTTATCCTCAAATGTTTCAAGTTGTCTGCTGCATTTTTATTGTATATGGGGAAGGGTAATGCTAATGCCTATAACGCATCTGTTGCAGGCGACTTGAAAACATTCGAAAACCTTTTGTCACATTGTTTACAACTCTATCCAATAATTTTTATTTATTTAAAGAGATACTATATTATTTATTAGATGATTTCAAATCCATCTGCTGCATATTTGTTGTATTTTAGAAAGTGTTGATGTTTTACCTGATATGACACTTTTAAAGTCTTCTGCTTTTAAAGCACTTGAGAACAAATAGAAACATCAGCTAAATATTGAATATATATGGCTTCTATTGGAGTTCTGTTCAGTTGAAAAATGTGTATGAATATCATGGTTATCTTGTTGTTAACCCTTTCCCACATACAACAAATCTGCCGCAGACGACTTCAAAAACATCTCAACAATAATATAGAACTTAATTTCCCCTAAATGAAGACATTCTTGAGTTGAAAACATTGTGACAATAGAAGTAATTGCTCATAATGAGCGATTTATCCTCTTGCCACAATGTTTTCAAAACTCTGCTGCAGAGGCATCTGAAACAATCTACATGAGGGAAGGGGTCAATTATCCAAATCAGTTTGGTTTTCTAACAGCACTGCTCAATTATTGTTCACTATCAATTGTTTTAATTCTTTCCAACATACAACAATTCTGTAGTAAATGACTTTAAAACTTCTGCATAAGAATTCGGAAAATTACATAGAGTTGAAATATTTATTGTAAGTGGTAACAATGAGCAGTCACAATGTTTCAAAAATTGTCTGCTGCTGATCTGTCAATCCTTTCCCACATGCAACAAATCTGCAGCAGACGACATTGAAAGTATCTTGGGAAAAGCTCTATAAATGTTGGTATAATTACTCAAAAAAGTTAAAACATTGTGTCAAAAGGAGAAATTGCTTGTTTTGAGCAATTTCTTCTTTTGTCGCAATGTTTTCACAAAGCCATCTGTTGCAGAGGCGTTAGAAAGCGTCTTTATGAGGGAAAGGGTTAAAATGCACCTGGGAAAGGGTTAATTTTGTTCCTTTTCTAACAGGTTATTATTGTGTAGAGAATGCCACAGTAAATGCCCCCACAAATGGTACTACAGGGAACATATGTTTAGCTGGTTCTTACTGTCCAACTGGTATCCCTTCAAACATTTTCTGTCCAAACGGGACATACACCAACCATACAGAAGCTTCCATCTGCTACACATGCACTGCAGGGTGCTCTTGTACCAACTAAGATAGAGCAGACGCCTGCCTTATGGGATATTACTGCCCGATGGCACAGGTGCTGATGTCCAGCCTTGCCCTGCTGGTACCTTTGGACCCACAGCGGGTTTGCCACAGGTATCCAAATATACCCATTGTTCTGGTGGGAAATATTGCCAACTGGCGGGCCAGTCTGCTGAAACCGGGGATTGTACTGCAGAATGTTATTGTCAGACAGGTTGGTTTTTCTTCATTATCTTTTCGGGAAAGTGAGCTGGTTGCCGGGGCTGAACTTGTTTGATAAAGCTAGAAAATGCATTTTTTTGGAAAATTTGCAATTGTATTATTACTGAAATAATGTTAAAAATGGAGTTCATAGATTATTTCTGTTTCTAAGACCTAAATTGATACCTTGAGAAAACCTGTGCTATGACATGTTTTGTAAATATATTTACTAGCAGGGTGCTTCACCATTTATGTCATAGAACTGTTTTTAAAAATGTTTCCTTTAAAAGTATCTTAGAACAATTATGTACATACAAACAATAGCAGGTAATATTTATATACAGAGTTGAAAACATTGTAGGAAAAGGATGTGAATTAACATAAATTTACAGAGTTGATATAAACTTTTTTATCTTTATGGCTGTCTGGAAAAAGAATAATAAGAAATAGGTCAACCCTTACCAACATGGCCTTTTGACCCATCTGCAGTAGACAACTTTAGAAAACATTGTGTCAAAAGGTAAAATGGGTCATAAAGAGCTATTTCTCCATTTGACACAATGTTTTTTATCTTTTTATAGATTTTGTATTGTTTATTATGAATTTACTTACAGCGGCACTGACGGTCAATCAAGCTGTAACCCGTGTCCAGCAGGGTACTACTGTCGTGAGAACACAACCTCATACCTTGAATACCATGTCCCACTGGTTACTATTGTCCTGACAACACAACATAACCCACACTCTATCCATGTCCTAAACGTTTCTATAACCCAGCGTCAGGGTCAGACGCCCTAGCTGATTGTTTAGAATGTCCGGCCGGCCAGAATTGTGACAGTAAGTATGGAAGACTTTAGATGAGGGAGTGTAAACTGATTTTTTCCTCACAATATTTCTCTTGTTACCAAATCAAACTCTATGCTGTAGGTACTCAAAAGAATGAACACAACATATAGTTTGAAGTCCAAATATATTTCTATTTATGTACCTTAGAAGAGCACAGTCTGACTGCTAGCGTAGATTCGAAACATTGTTAGTTCTGTCAGGAAATTATTTAATTATAGTTATTAGTTATTAACCAACTTTTTCTGTTGGATTTCTGCTTTGAAATCAGTCAAAATTGGTGTTACAAGTTTGAGTCTTATATTTAAGTGCATCTTACAAGACATTTGGGTCAAGTTGCAAAAAAAATAGCTTTGGAACTTGATTAACCCTTTCCCACATACAACAAACTTTCAGGAGACGAATTTGAAAAAACACCCAAATTTGTTTGGAAACTTCCTTTAAATGAAAGTACACTAGTTGAATAGAGTTGAAAACATGGCGACAAAAGAAGAAATTGTTCCAAAAGCTGTCTGCGTCATAGAGCGTCTATATGCGGGAAAGGGTTAATAAATATCAATATCAGCCTTTGCCTTCATGCTGTCTGATCAGGATCTTCTCTTGTTCTGCAAGCATCCTTGATGTCTCTGGCAAACTATTATGAGCAAAAGCCGTCTATATAGTTACGCAATGTCATTGATGTTGCTATTTGCTCATTCTTACATACAATGAATCGGCACCAGATGACTTTAAAAGAATATAAAATATTGTGGCAAACAGACATTTCCCTCTTGCCACCTTTTTTCAAAAGTTTTCTGATGCAGATGTTTTAAAATATTTCTGCATGTATGAAAATTTTAATTTCAAGATGTCTAAAGGTTGATATTCACGTAACATGATTCATTTATGATAATTTTCCCAGCTGATGGCCTGACAACCCCAACAGGAAACTGTACTGGAAGCTGGCTTTGTACAGTCAACTCAAGCCATGCTGTTGCAGTATTCCAATGCCACGGACGTGTCAAACTGTTCATATTCTGCTACAAACAAATTATACGGGCAGAGAATGCTGGCCAGGTACCTACTGTCCTGTGGGTACAAAATATCTGATCGCCTGTGATGGCTGTTACTACTGCAGCCAGTGGGGAATTGGCTACTCCAGGGGGACAATGTAGCTCAGGTAAGTCTGTCTGCTGTTTACCTCATAATTGTGTTGTTGTATAGTTGTCTGCTTTCAAAAACATCTGAAAAAATAAAGACAAGTACTTGAAGTATTTCTCATTTTAAATGGTATATGTATGAGGTTAACCCTTTCCAACAAACAAAGAATTTGCAGCAAACAACTTTGAAAACATCTGGTTCAAAATATGGAAAACCTCTATAATGGAGAGTTTAATCATTGAATAGAATTTAAAACATTGTGGCAAAATGAATTTCTATGGTAAATGTAACATTATGGGAAATGAAGTACAATGTGGAAAATATTGTGGGAACAAGTATAATTGCTGGTTTTGAGCAATCACATTTTTAGATCACCTAGAGCCAAAGGCTCAAGGTGAGCTATTCTGATCACCTTTCGTCCGTTGTCCGTCGTTAACTTTTAGTTTTAAACATCATCTCCTCCTAAACCACATGACCAATTTCATCCAAACTTCATCCAAATTTCACAGGAATGTTCCTTTGGTGGCCCTCTTTCAAAATTGTTCAAAGATTTAAATTCCATTGTGAACTTTGGTAGCTGCGGCTTCAGAAAGGGGGCAAAATGTCAAAATCTTCTCCTCTGAATCTGCATGTCGGATCCAATATAGATTGGTAGAAATGTTCCTTGGGTGACCCTCTACAAATATTGTTCAAGGCATACTGTTTGGTTGAAAAACATGGCATTCAGGAGGCATCAGAAAATGAGCAAAATGACAAAATTTGGAAATTCCATTTTTAGCTCACCTGTCACATAGGGGAATCCGCTGTGGTCGAGTGGTTAGCTTCGGGGATTTCGAAACCGGGTGTCCCGGGTTCGATCCCCAGTCGCGGCACTACGGTCATGGTGGAGTGCCCTTGGGCAAGGCACATTTTCTAGCCTAGTACTGGTTTGTTTACCAAGGGATCATGAATAATTAAATTTAATTGCGCGCTAAATGACCTTAGCTGTCGATGCGCCATAAAACAATATACATTCATTCATTCCTGTCACATAGTGACAAGGTGAGCTTTTGTGATCGCCCTTTGTCCGTCGTCTGTCCACAATTTCTTGTGAACACGATACAGTCTTCATTTATTATCCAATAGTTACCAAACCTATTCAGTAGCTAGATATACATGAGAGCTCGATTCCTTCCGAAAACCAGCCAGTTCCATCGATGCATGACAGGATTAGGCCTAAATTAAAATTAAGTTTGTTTGCCCTTAACCGAACGACCCAAACAAATCCCACAGACCCAAATTAATTTTATTACAAAAATGGTTGGAAGATTTTTTTTTTTTTCTATTGTTTTCCTTTCATATGGTGAGAAAGAATGAAAGATAAACATGGATGTGTAGACCTTTCTATAAATAACTCGCACAAATACTGTTACTAGTATGTTGAACACGTGATCAGTGTGTATTTGTTGCTTCGCTAATTTGTAAATAGCGAGACAATTGAAAGGAGAGCTTCATCCAATGGAATCGCTTTCTACTTGAAGAAATAACACCACGTGATATTTTCACAGGCAAACAGATCACGTGATTTTTTTTCGCGCTTTCTTGAAGCTGTAGTAAACATCTCCTTATTTGGAAATCTATTACATAGGAAAGAATTTCTCATATACACCATGCGATACATTTATACAGGGTTCGAATTTAAGATCTTTTACAGGGTTATGTCTTTGACAAATCGCGGTCATTGCAGTTAATTTTCGAGATTTACCGAGTGGCTGGAAGTATACTTTTAGTTTTGCAATATTAGCGGAAGTTTACAATCGATACATTTCTTGTGCGCATGCCTATTCAACGGCCCCAATATTGATGACATTTACTGCATACATTCGTAAGTCTAAAATTAATACGATTGGCTGGAATGATCACATGTATATTTTGGGTTTTCCCAAGTTGTATTCGTTACAGATATAGAAGAAATGGATTTGTTTGCACTTAAAGCACACCCTCTACATGATAAAAATTGGCAAAATTGCTATAATTGACCTTGTGAACACGATAAAGTCATCATTTATTATCCGATGTTTACAAAACTTATACAGTAGCTAGATATACATGAGAGCTCGGTTTCCTTTAGAAAACCATATAGCCCTTTAAAATTGGAAAAATTGTTATAACCTTATGAACACGAAAAAGTCATCATTTATTATCCAATGTTTACCAAACTTATACAGTAGCTAGATATACATGAGAGCTCAGGTCCTTTCGACGGAATTATAGCCCTTTAAAATTGGCAAAATTGCTATAATTGACCTTGTGAACAAGTTAGTCGTCATTTATTATCTGATGTTTACCAAACTTATACAGTAGCTAGATATACATGAGTGCTCGGTTCCCTCTGAAAGCAAAATTGTTATAATTCACTTTGTGAACATGATAAAAACTTCATTTATTTGTCACATGTCCTTTAAATTGGTAATATTGACACATTGTTGGATGATGCAGATATTGAAAACTAGAAATTCTACCTTTACATTCGCTCCTGGAGAAGGTCAACGACCTCTCAGTATTTTTCAAGATAAGGATTCAGAATGTTCCGACCCACTATCAGATTCCTTCAAGCCATGTTGATTGGTCGAAAAACTTGGCCGCCAGTGGGGTAGGCTATTTTGCTTTATATGGCTCGTTTTAAGTTCTTGTCTGATTTTAAGAAAATTGAATAGGAATCTTACTTCAGTGATCCTCTACTTAATTTGTCCAAGCCATATTGATTGGTTACAAAATCATAGCAACCTCGCGTCATCACAAAAGGGGTAAATTGAACTTTTAGCTACAAATGACAACTCCTACCATTCCACTCGACCAATTTCAACGTTACTTCACAGGAATGCTCCTTTGATGGTCCTCTTTAAGAATTGTACAAAGACTTGCATTCTGTGTAGAACTTTTGTTGCTGCGGCATCAGAAATTGAGAAAAATGCATCAGAGGAATAGAATGAACTATCTTGACAAAGCAAATGATTATTTTTACATGATGTTTTAAAGACATTTACCCTTATCACAAATAGTTGCTTTCCGACGCCTCTGCAGCTGATGACTATTGGAAACAATGTGGCCACAATGTTTTCAATTCTGTACAATACTTAAACTATTATTTCTAGAGATATTCTAGAATTTTGCCCAGATTCTTTTAATGTCATCTGCTGCAGATTTGTCGTATAATGGAATGGGTCATCAAAATTTATTCAGCAAAACTCATCAATGACATAAAACAGAAGTACAAAACTTAAGTAGGATAGTGACTATAGGAAACACATTAAACTTTGTCCCCATTTGTTGCCTTAGAAGCAGACTACTTTTCTAAACATTTTCAGAAAAAGAGGAATTACTCAAAATACCCTTTTACTCCTTTTCTCAATTTTTTTTCAATTCTTAACTTTACATGAAAATTCCTCTTACAGAATACAAGCCTCGAGAACGTTTCAAAACATATTTAGATTCAAGAAATTTGAGGACGAATTTCAAATTTGGAGGGCTATATGTAGACAATGGATATGTATATGGGGGACACTTATACTGCCTTGCTATATAGTTAGCTTTTATAGCAATGTGGTAGAGTGCCCAACTTCACTTATACTGCCTTGCTATTTAGCTAGCTTTTATAGCAACGTGGTAGAGCGCTCGACTTCAGATCAAAAGGTCTAAGGTTGGAGCACTGATCGGGTCGGATCTTTCAGGACTGTTACAATGTGTTTTATTATTACAGGTTATTACTGCCACCACACCCAACAACACGCTGTGTACTGCCAACCATTATTGTGTGTAGCCAGATCTAATGCACCAACACCTTGCTCCTTCTCATCCAACACAGGAAACATTGACCCCACAAACTGTGACCTGTACAGCTTGGTACTATTGTTCAAGTTTTGGCAGAATCACCGGATCTTGTTCTGCAGGATATTATTGTCCTGCGGGTCCCAGCTCCTTGGCTCCGGCCAACTACTCATGTCCAGCCTGTCATTTCTATCCTGGAGGAACTGGAAAACCGTCAGTGTCCAGCTGGGGTCTATCAAGACAACACAGGACAAACAGACTGTTTGGCTTGTCCTGCTGGAAAGTAAGGAGAATAGGGATTAACAGTCGTTCACTTGATCGGTTATCTTTAAACCTTTCACACATTTGGGCAAAGACATGGAAAATCTCAATAATTGGAAGTATGATCATTAAGTAGAGTTGAAATATTTTTGGCAAAATGGAGAAATTGCTTATTATGAGCTATTTTTAGCTCTACTGGCCAAAGGCCAGAAGGGCTTATGTCGTGGCGATTTGTCCGTCGTCCGTGCGTGCGTGCTATAAAAGAGCTTGTTAACACGATACAGTCTTCACTTTTGATTGTATCTCAACCAAACTTATACAGTAGTCAGATATCCATAAGAGCTCGGTTCCTTTCAAAAACCAGCCACATCCGCCCATGCATGACTGGATTATGGCCCTTGAAATGGTCAAAATTGCTATAAAAGAGCTTGTTAACACAATACAGTCTTCTTTTTAGCTCACCTGAGCTTTGCTCAAGGTGAGTTATTGTGATCGCCTTTTGTCCGGCGTCCGTCGTGCGTCGTGCGTCGTGCGTCAACTTCTTCTCCTCAGTAACCAGTGGGTCAATTTGGATGAAACTTCACAGAAAGCATCCTCTCAATGACCTCACCAGAATTCCTTCAAATTTTTGGGATCCATGCAAAATTCTGGTTTCCATGGCAACGAAACCGAAAAAACTTCAAAATTCTTCTTCTCCCAAACTGGTTGGCAGATTTTCAAATAATTTTGTAGAAATGTTCCTTAGATGACCCTCTATCAGATTCCTTCAAGCCATGTTAATTGGTCGAAAAACATGGCCGCCAGGGGGGGCGGGGCTATTTTGCCTTATATGGCTATAGTGAAAACTTAAAAAATCTTCTCCTCCGAAAGTGTCAGGCCGATTTTCAAATAATTTTGTAGAAATGTTCCTTGGGTGACCCTCTATCAGATTCCTTCAAGCCATGTTGATTGGTCGAAAAACATGGCCGCCAGGGCGGGGCTATTTTGCCTTATATGGCTATAGTGCAAAATTAAAAAATCTTCTCCTCCAAAAGTGTCAGGCCGATTTTCAAATAATTTTGTAGAAATGTTCCTTGGGTGACCCTCTATCAGATTCCTTCAAGCCATGTTGATTGGTCAAAAAACATGGCCGCCAGGGGGCGGGGCTATTTTGCCTTTTATGGCTATAGTGAAAACTTAAAAAATCTTCTCCTCCATAAGTGTCGGGCCGATTTTTAAATAATTTTGTAGAAATGTTCCTTGGGTGACCCTCTATCCGATTCCTTCAAGCCATGTTGAATGGTCGAACAACTTGGCCGCCAGGGGGCGGGGCTATTTTGCCTTATATGGCCAAAGTGAAAACTTAAAACATCTTCTCCTCCGAAAGTGTCTGGCTGATTTTCAAATAATTTTGTAAAAATGTTCCTTGGATGACCCTCTATCAGATTCCTTCAAGCCATGTTGATTGGTCGAAAAACATGGCCGCCAGGGTGGCGGGGCTATTTTGCCTTAAATGGCTATAGTGAAAACTTAAAAAATCTTCTTCTCCGAAAGTGTCAGACCGATTTTCAAATAATTTTGTAGAAATGTTCCTTGGATGACCCACTTTCAGATTCCTTCAAGCCATGTTGATTGGTAAAAAAACATGGCCTCCAGTGGGCAGGGCTATTTTGCCTTATATGGCTATAGTGAAAACTTAAAACATCTTCTCCTCCAAAAGTGTCTGGCCGATTTTCAAATAATTTTGTAGAAATGTTCCTAGGGTGACCCTCTATCAGATTCCTTCAATCCAAGTTGATTGGTCGGAAACTATGGCTGCCAGGGGGCGGGGCTTATATAGCTAAAGTGAAAAAAAAATATTAGGTGAGCGATTCCAGGGCCATCATGGCCTTCTTGTTTTATTGTATCTCAACCAAACTTATACAGTAGTTAGATATCCATGAGAGCTCGGTTCCTTTCGAAAACCAGCCAGATCCGCCCATGCATGACTGGATTATGGCCCTTGAAATGGTCAAAATTGCTATAAAAGAGCTTGTTAACACGATACAGTCTTCACTTTTGATTGTATCTCAACCAAACTTATACAGTAGTTAGATATCCATGAGAGCTCAGTTCCTTTCGTAAACCAGCCAGATCCGCCTATGCAAGACTGGATTATGGCCCTTGAAATTGTCCAAATTGCTATAATTGAGCATGTGAACACAATAGGGGCTCCATTAACTATCTGATCTTCACCAAACTTAGATAGTAGTTAAATATTGATGAGAGCTTGGTTCCTTTTGAAAATCAGCCAGATCCGCCCATGCAAGACTGGATTATGGCCCATGAAATTGTAAAAATTGCTATAATACAGCTTGTGAGCACAAAAGAGCCTCCATTTACTATCCGAGCTTCACCATACATACATGCTCTGGATTGAAAATGACCAAAGAACCATACCAGTAGAGCATAGGCCCTCATGGGCCTCTTGTTCATTTTGCCATAATGATTTCATAAATCTTCTGCTGCAGAGGCATCAGCAAGTGCCTATATTTGGGAAAGGGTTAAAGAATTCTGCTTTGAAAGAATCTGATGATAAAAAATTGTGAAATCGTTATAATTGGTAATACAATTCAGAAACAGAATCGAAAACATTGTGGGAAAATGTTCATTATGAGCAACTTCCCGTTTTCACTCAATGTTTAAAATTTCACCTGCTGCAAAGACATCAAACACTGTTTGTATTAAGTAAAGGGTAAAGAATTGTGTTATTATCTTTAGAAAATTATTGTGAGAAAGCGAGGAAACACTCATAATTAGTGTTCCTCCTTTCAACATGATGTTTCTTCTCTGTCCCATTACTGAATTAATATATTACTTAACACTTTTACAGATACTGACAATTTTGTCATCTTTCCAGCAGGCAATTTCTGTTTCAAACGTTGTTTTCAAAACTGCAGAAAATTGGGAAAATTAATTTTCAAGACATTAGAATTTCCACTTAGACAAAGTTTAAAACATTGTTTTGGTTAAACAGTTATAAATTAGAAAAAATTAAGGCTGCTTGCTGTTTAAGCACCATGACTCTGAAAAAAGCAATTTCTCCTTTTGTCACAATGTTTTCAACTTTTTCAATAATGATACCTTCATTTATGAGGGATTGTCCATGTTTTTGCCTACATATTTTAAAAGTCGTCTGCTGCAGATTTGTTATATGAGGGAAAGGGTTAATATTGTAGTGCAATATTTTTATATTACTTTTTGTAATATGAAATCTTCTCCTTCATTGAACTGACTTTTTATCTCATCTCCCTGAATATATTTGAAAATATTATGAAAAAAAAGGTTTTTACAAAATGAGCAAACTTTTATTGGACAATGTTATTTTGTCTTCTTATATTAATTATTATGTTACAGAACTTAATCGTATCACCCTGTAGGCGAATTTAATAACATAAGAGCGACCAGTTAGGGATGAGTTTCAACTACAATTGCAAGCTATGTAGACTAAGTTCAGCCTGAACATTTGTGTTGTCCTATCTTGGTATACTTTGTGTGCTACTCATTTATCAATTGTTTGTCTAGACAAACCCATAATAACATTTATCACATAAAGCCCTCTGTGGGAGTTTAAAAATCCAATTACATGTACTTAAATATCTTATGACACTACTAGTTTGGTTTCCAGTCTTACTCTCAAGACTTTGAAAGTGACGTCACATCAGCGCTTTGACGTTATATTACCTAAGTCACTTTAGCGCGAAAATCGGCAAATTTCATGTACATCTTTTTTGAAATACGCAACATAAATCACTTTATATGATAAAAAGAATATTTATTGTTTATTTATTATCACTTTTAATAAACTCGATAACTAAGCTGAATATGATGCTAGCCAAGGTTCATGGCATATCATCTGATTTAGCTTGTTTATTAAAAGTGTTGAGTAAATAAACATTCATGAATTATCCTCTATGTAAAAGCTTGTCAAAAATCAGGGGTGTTGATTCTGGCTGTTGCATTTCAGCATGATAAAAGTAGTTATGGTTGTGAGGTAGAGGGTTTATTGAATATTGTTTCTAAATTTTATTTCCAGTAGTCTAGCCAATTTCCTTCTGATGTATCCCATCCCAATCACAACCTTTCTCAGTCTTGTAAAATCTACACTTTTGTATCAATATGATTCTTTTAAACCTTTTCCATATACAACAAATCTGCAGCAGACGACTTTGAAAACAGTTTCAAAAACCTGAAAAATCTCCATAAAAGAGTTTAATAAAGTTTAAAACATTGTGGCCAAAGGAGAATTTGCTCATCATCAGCATTTTCATCTATGGCCACAACGTTTGCAAAAGTCATCTGCTGGTATTGCATCAAAATGTGTCTGCAGGTGGGAAAGGGTTAAATATTGCGTTCTTTTTATCAATATGATTCTTTTAAATATTGCGCACTTTTTGTCTCAATTAGTCTTAAAGCAGCTGACTCTGAATAACCATTATTCCTGGTTTAGACAATTTTTCCTTTGAACAGAGTTAGGATAACATGAAATTGCTTTCAACTCTATATCAAATAAATTTTAACCACATCTTATGATTTTGGGGGTCTTTTGGCGTATTTACATTCACAAAGTGGGACTACACATCTAGTGTTTTTGTCAGAAGATGTATCAGTTCTACATAAACGGTTAAGACTTTGATCAGACTGTGGAAATATACATGATCACAATGAGGCTACCCTTTTTGGAATTGCAACAAAACCTCTAATCAGCAGATGCAGTTCATTTGTTTCTAGAAGTTTTAATAAATCCCTTAAGTCTTTGCATGCTAAACTATTGTAGTCTGCCAAATTTTGGAATCTGAGTGTCAAACAGTTTGGATCTCAGATCAGTCCCCACGTTTTGTAGCGTCTGTCTGATCTGGATCCAAACTGTTTGCAAATTTCATCAACGGTTGGCAAAACCTGCCATTAGCGTGTTAAGAGTTAAGGTTTTCCAAATAGCCGACTATAGCATATAAGTTGGTTGGTCAAGATCTTTTCACTCTAGGAAACAATAAAAATGAATTTTGTTCTATTTTGTTTTTCTTTACAGTTTGATATGTGTAACTCCTAGGCAACGTTTTTTAAGAAATAAAGTATTTTATCAACACTTTACCCGATACATACAAATATATCATTTAAGATAGATGGTCAAGGTTATAAAAGTTATAAAATAATTAGAATGATTTAGTAATATTTTTTAAATTGTGGTATTATAAGTACAACATTTTCATCAGATGAATTGTGAATTATGAAAGTATATTTATGTCTTTTTTATCATTTATTATATTGTACAGTTAACATGCCATGTAGATTGAAAAGGTGTTCTTTTATCTTAAAGGTGATTGCCAGGCTGGTTACTTCTGTTCAGCCAATGCGAGTACGAACCCACCGAAGGTCTTACAGGGGACCAGTGTCCTGCAGGCCATTATTGTCCGACTGGAAGTATTGCACCGGTACCTTGCGCTGATGGTAGGTTTCTGCAACTTTACCCTTTCTCACATGTAGAAAATTTGTAGCAGACAACTTTGAAAACCTCTTTAAAGGATCAATGTCACCTTTTGCCATTATTTTTGTTAAATATAATATCTCTTAGATTTTAATATCAATTGGTAATGACAATTAAGGGCCACTGATCCAGAAGTAATGAATTTGGATCCTCATTAGTCTAACACTCTTTTTTACGATTGACCAATCTCATTGTGACTTGTATGCTTCACCAGGAATCTCAAGTGTAGGTTAATTGGTGGCCATGACGTCACTTAAATACTGTTGAAAACAACATTAAACTCCAATCAATCAATTTAACAACTTCAGAATCGACTCTGTATTAGAATTATCCATTTACTTTTCAAAATGTTACAATATTAACCCTTTTCCACATACAGCAAATCTGCAGCAGACGACTGAAAATATCTTGGCCAAACTATATTTTTAAATGTTGCTGCTGCAGAGGTGTAAAAACGTGTCTGTGAGAGAAAGAGGGGTTAAACAAGGAAGGTGTTTTAACCCTTTCCCTCATAAAGACACTTTCTGACACCTCTTAAAGTGTGTGTGCATGTTTATTGTTTGTTCCAGGTACATACATGAACAGCACAGGAGCAACGGTGTGTGGCGCTTGTCCACCACAATACTTATTGCACCAATCAGGACAGAGCTGATCCCTGTCCCACTGGGTCTTACTGTCCAGGGAACAGTGGCCTGAACTACACACCGTGTCTGGCTGGAACTTATTACCCAACTACATTGTTACAGGTAGGAGTCATCTATCTTCTAACATACAGAGGAGGTTTGAGGCCTCTGCAGCAGAAAGTTTCTCCTTTTGCCACAATGTTTTAACTATATTCAATAATGATTCTCTTATTTAAATTGATTTTCCATATTTCGGTCTAGACATTTTTAAAGTAATTTCCTGCAGATTTGTTGTGTGTGATAAAGGTCTAATTTAAATTTACTTATTTATGGCAATCGGCTAAAGACGAACAATCTTTTTAAGTCAAAAAATGGTTTTTCTTATGAACTATATTGCAGTATTCAACTGTGGATATATTAAGTATTGTTTTGTCCTAACAGAATGAGACCAAATGCTTGGCATGTGATGCAGGCTAGTATTGTGATACTGTTGGGTTATCTGCCCCTTCAGGAAACTGTAGTGCTAGGTACTACTGCACTTCCGGAGTAGGCCTCGCTGCTCCCGAAGGAAATAATACCAGAACTGGAGGAATAATGTTTAACCCTGATACGATAGTTTCAGCATTAGCTGCTATGCAAACAACTGCAGAAAACATATACAATCAGCTTAATTGGAGGTATAATTCTATAATAGTGATGAAAAAGAAATTTGTAATTGGGAGTTTTTTCTGATTTTTCCACAATTTTATTTTCTGTCATATTTGTGTTTGATAGTATTTTGTTTTTATGAGATGATACTTAAACTACCTTTACCCTGCTTTACACCCATCTTGCACGGAAACCAGTCTGTATATTTATCATTCAACTTTATACACGAATTGGAACTAACATACATTAATTCTAAAGAGTTGTACACTTTACCGTCTTTTCCATTCAGGATCAGTTTGTATATTAACATGTCTCTGTCTACGAAGTCAAATACCTTCTTAAGATCTATAAACGCTGCATAAACATTCACATTATTCCTTATTAACCCTTTCCCTCATATAGACGCTTTCGGACGCCTCTTCAGCAGACAGCTTTTTGAAAACATAGTGACAAAAGAAGAAATTGCTCAAAATGAGCAATTTCTCCTTTTGCCTCAGTGTTTTCCACTTTCAGTCATAGGTTATCCATTTAATTATAGAGATTATCCATTCTTTGACAAAATATGTTCAAAGTCGTCTGCTGCAGAATTGTCGTATGAGGGAAAGGGTTAAAGAGTTTAAGGTAAATATACCATGGTCTTCACATGATCTGTTTGCCCGAAAGCCATTTTGTTTGTCTGCTAGAAAATTATTGCTTTCCAAATGTATCATGATTTGCTTATTAGATCACCTAGAGCCAAAGGCTCAAGGTGAGCTATTCTGATCACTTTTTGTCCGTCATCCGTCGTTAACTTTTAGCTTTAAACATCATCTCCTAAACCACAGGATCAATTTCATCCAAACTTCACAGGATTGTTCCTTTCATGGCCCTCTTTCAAAATTGTTCTAAGATTTAAATTCCATTGAGAACTTTGGTTGCTGCGGCATCAGAAAGGGGGCAAAACGTCCTAACTTTAAAAATCTTCTTCTCTGAATCTGCATGTCAGATTCCAATATAGTTTGGTAGAAATGTTCCTTGGGTGACCCTTTACACAGATTGTTCAAGGCAAACTGTCTGGTTGAAAAACATGGCATTCAGGAGGCATCAGAAAAGGGGCAAAATGACAAAATTTGGAAATTTCATTTTTAGCTAGACTTTTGAAAAAGCGAGAGCTATTGTCATGACCCTGGCGTCGTCGACTGAAAGTGTCAGGCCGATTTTCAAATAATTTTGTAGAAATATTCCTTAGGTGACCCTCTATCAGATTTGTTAAAGCCATGTTGATTAGTCGAAAAACATGGCTGCCACAGGGCGGGGCTATTTTGCCTTATATGGCTTCTCCAAAATTGTTTTGCCGATTTTCAAATATTTTTGTAGAAATATTGCTAGGGTGACCCTCTATCAGATTCCTTCAAGCCATGTTGATTGGTCAAAAACTATGGCCGCCAGGGGGCGGGGCTTATATGGCTAAAGTGAAAAAAAAAATCGGGTGAGCGATCCAGGGCCATCATGGCCCTCTTGTTTTCTGTTTTCTATCAGTCGAGCATCTGTGCCGTACGCAGTGCTCTTGTTTTAAGTTCTTGTCTGATATTTAGAAAAAAATTAATAGGAATCTTACTTCAGTGATCCTCTACTTAATTTGTTCAAGCCGTATTGATTGGTTACAAAATCATAGCAACCTCGCGTCATCATAAAAGTGGTAAATTGAACTTTTAGCTATAAATGACAACGCCTACCATTCCACTCGTCCAATTTCAACGTTACTTCACAGGAATGTTCCTTTGATGGTTCTCTTTTAAAATTGTTCAAAGACTTACATTCGGTGTAGAACTTTTGTTGCTGCGGCATCAGAAATTGAGAAAAATACCCAAACTTTAAAAACCTCCATCTCCATAATCCATTTGTCAGATTCCAAGATAATTTGGCGGAAATGTTCTTTGGGTGACTCTCTACAAAAACTGATCAAGCCATATTGATTTCGTTGACAAACAGGGCAGCAAAGGTGCAAAATGATAACATTGTAAATTTCCATTCTTATTAAAGTTCTTGTTAAATTTCAAGATACAAATGGCTTTTACTGATAAACTATTTCTTTAACTGAGTGTCCACTTCTTGCAGTTTCATTTGAACTCCTGATCAAATTTTCACAGATATTTGCAGTTAAATATTTGCTTCTAATTAACTATCATTCAGGTGATCGATTTAGGGCCATCTTGGCCCTCTTGTTTAAAATAGAGCTTTATAATTTACTAACACACAGTAAAAGACTAATACCTCTGTAGTTTAATGGCACATGTTTATCCGAACTTGGGTCATTAGGTAATGAGAATATCACTGATTTCCTCCATATTGAGGGTATCAAACTTGTATCTAGTATCAACTGGAATAAGTTCTGTAATACAGCAATCACATACAGAGATTTAAGAACAGCATACGGAATGTTGTCGATGCCCGAGGCCAAAAGCAAATTTGCTGCTATAATAACCTTAGTGACTTCTTCTAGCATGATAGTCCGATTCAAATGTTCATCCTGGTTGAATAAAGGGTCCATCATATTAGACTCTAATACTTGTTTATGAGATTTTACTCTTCCGTAGTGTTCGTTATCAATGTCTGCAGATTCATCGCCATTATATAAATTAGCAAATTCCGATCTCCACATTTCGTATGTACACTGGTAACTTCGATAATTTCCATAGGTATAGATGTCGACTTTCGTGGACCCAGTTTGTTAATTTGTGTATACTCCCGTTCTGCTTTGTGTAACTGTCAAATATGTGTCTTTAGCACAGCGGTAATGGTGATGCTTACTTGCTCGGATGCTGCTATGACCCATACATTTAAGAAATTCCTTTTCTTTATCACACATATCGGACCATGTTTGTTCGTCGTGAAGTGGTATACCTTGGTACTGAAGCGTCCATTTCCTTTAGCATTATGTCACAAAAGGAATTTTATGGAGTTTGTATTTTGTGCCCGCACATGGATAGCTGTTTGAATGATGATCATTTTCGTCCATAGTCGCGCCACTTACTGTTAAACTTATGGTTAAAACTGAATGGTCTGGAATTCGTGATTTTTGACCGAGTAAACCATGTAAATTCTGTTCATCGATAGGCACACAAAAATAGTCCACAACTGATTTACCTTTGGTTGACATTGATGTAAAATTGTCATTCAACGAGCGGCCGTTTAGAACACAAAATCTTGATTCTATCAAAAACTCGATGAATTCTGCTCCGTGTTCATTTTTAAGTGTCCACAAAGGTTCGTGGTGGAATAAAATTTAAATTTGATAACGAGTCCTGGAGATTTCCTATTCTCGCAATAAAATCTCCTGTTTATAACATGTAATCAGTCATTGTACACATAGCTCAATAATGATAACATGTGTGCAAAAAAGCTTCGGGCTTCACGGCAATATAGAGTGTTCGGTAGCCTAATATATTAACTGTAAAGCTAGTATCCCCTCATAACTTTTATCAACTACCGTTATGTCATAATCACTATTAATCCATGTTTTAAACAGATTCCAACACCATCAGACCCTCATTGCGCTACATGTTGTTGCTGTCTATTATGACCATACCAAACATAACCGTCAATTTGAATGTTATTATGTCTCCCCCATTACATGGGGGTGACATATTGTTTTTGCCCGTTCCGTCCGTCCTTCCGTCCTTCCGTCCTTCCGTCTGTCACACTTGTTTCCGCTCAATAACTGAAGAACGCTTGGGCGTAGGAACTTCATACTTGGTATGCAGGTTGGTCATGACCAGTAGCTGACCCCTATTGATTTTGATAACAGAAGGTCAAAGGTCAAGGTCATGGTGACCTTGTGAGGTAAAAAATGGTTTCCGCTCAATAACTGAAGAACGCTTTGGCTGAAGAACTCCATACTTGGTATGCAGGTTGGCCATGCCCAGTAGAAGACCCCTATTGATTTTGAGGTCAGTACATCTAAAGTCAAGGTCACAGTGACCATGAGCTTGAAAGGTCACAGTGACAATGAGCTGATAAATAGTTTTTGCTTGGGCCCAGGAACTTCATACTTGATGTGCAGGTTGGTCACCACCAACAAATTACCCCTATTCATTTTAAGGTCACTAGGTCAAAGGTCAAGGTCACAGTGGTCAATGTCACATCCGTCAAACTTGTGTCCGCTCAATAACTGAAGAACCCTTGGGCATAGGATCTTCATACTTGGTATGCAGGTTGGTCATGACCAGTAGATGACTCCTATTGATTTTGATGTCAGAAGGTCAAAGGTGAAGGTCGTGGTGACCTTGTGAAGTAAAAAATGGTTTCCGCTCAATAACTGAAGAATGCTTGGGCCGAGGAACTCCATACTTGGTATGCAGGTTGGCCATGCCCAGTAGAAGACCCTATTAATTTTGAGGTCAAAGTCAAGGTCACAGTGACCTTGAGCTGAAAGGTCACAGTGACAATGAGCTGAAACATTGTTTTTGCTTAATAACTGTAGAATGATTTGGCCATGGAAGTTAATACTTGGTATGCAGGTTGGTCACCACCAGTAGATGACCCCTATTGATTTTGAGGTCACTAGCTTAAAGGTCAAGGTCATGGTAACCTTCAGCTGAAAAATGGTTTCCTCTCAATAACTAAAGAATGCTTATGTTGAGGAACTTCATACCTGGTGTGCAGGTTGGTCCTAACCAGTAAATGACCTTTATTGAATTTGTTTGATTTTGAGGTCACAAGGTCAAATGTCGAAGGTCACGGTAACCTTCAGCTGAAAAATGTGTTTTACTCAATAACTCGAGAACGCTTATACCCAGGAACTTCATACTTGGTGTGCAGCTTGGTCCTAACCTGTAGATGACCCCTATTGATTGTGATGTCAGTAGGTCAAAGGTCAAGGTCGCGGTGACCTTTGGCTGAAAAATGGTTTCCACTCAATAACTGAAGATTGCTTGGGCCCAGGAACTTCATACTTGGTGTGCAGGTTGGTCACCAGCAGCAAATGACCCCTATTGATTTTGAGGTCACTAGGTCAAAGACCAAGGTCATGGTAACCCTCAGCTGAAAAACGGTTTCCGCTCAATAACTGAGGATTGTCACTGTTGCTTCATCTCCAGTCCAAAACTAAAAAAATCATCTCCATCATTTCTTTTCCTGCCCTACGACCACACAAATGGGGAGACAAGCTGCTATTCTGTTTTTCCCTGATTCTTCCGTTTGGTATTGTTTGGTCCTGAGCTGCTGCTATTCTGTTTTTCCCTGATTCTTCTGTTTGAGTCAACTATTAGGTTATGTCCTGCCCGTAGTCTTTTGAATTCAACTTGATTAGTCCCTCTGCATTGGATTTGCTATTATTGATATATATTGCCAATTTGCCATAAACTACCGTGACAAAACTGATCTTAACAATTCCTCGTTTGTGTGGAAGCTTACTTGAGAGTCTAGTTACACCAGTGATCCGAACATTTGACGATACTACATCACCAAGAGCTTGAATTAAAGAGTTGGCCTTGTCTAATAATACTTCTCCTTCCGTGTAACTCAGGCCACTAGTATTTATTGTAAGGTCTGGGTCATTTAATGGGTCACTACTAGCACACGCCTCTGACGTAACAGTACTGTTAATCTCAACATTTTCCATGCAAGCTGATAGATCATGAACACTAGTCAATAAATTATCTATCCTTTTGGTTTCTCTATGTAGATCACTACTCATCTCCCTCTTCAAACTGTTGATTTGAGTGTCTATATCCACCATTAGTTAAGAGAGTAGAATTGATAGACTAAGATCGGAACTTGGATGCAAGGTCCGGTTCATGTTGTTGTGTTTTCGCCGCCATATTGTTTTTGGGTTCCAGACAGGAATTCGTCTCCGATGTATAATTTGTATCATCTTTACCGCCTTTTCATACGCCTGTTTTTTAGCTCACCTATGCACGAAGTGCAAGGTGAGCTTTTGTGATCACTGATCGTCGTCGTCTGTCCGTCCGTCTGTTAACAATTTCCTACAAATGACTTCTAAACCAATGAACAGATTTCAAAATAACTTCACAGGAATGGTCCTTAGGTGGTCCCCTTTCAAAGTTGTTCAAAGAATTTAATTCCAAGTAGAACTTTGGCTGTTGCGGCATCAGAAAAGGGGAAAATTGCCAAATCTTAAAAAATCTTCTTGTCCAAATGTGCTGGCCCGATTTGAAAATTATTTTGCACAAATGTTTCTTAGGGCACCCTCTACCAAGATTGTTCAAATATTTCCGATCCGGTGAAAAACATGGCCGCAAGGGGGCGGGGCTTGTTTTCCTTATATGTGCATTGTTAAAACTTTAAAAAATCTTCTTGTTCAAAAGTACTGGCCAGATTTCAAAATAATTTTACAGAAATGGTCCTTAGATGGTCCCCTTTCAAAGTTGTTCAAAGAATTTCATTCCAAATAGAACTTTGGTTGCTGCAGCATCAGAAAAGGGGAAAATTGCCAAATCTTAAAAAATCTTCTTGTTCATAAGTGTTGGCCCGATTTAAAAATTATTTTGCACAAATGTTCCTTGGGGCACCCCCTACCGAGCTTGTTCAAATATTTCCGATCCGTTGAAAAACATGGCCGCACGGGGGTGGGGCTTGTTTTCCTTATATGTGCATTGTTAAAACTTTAAAAATCTTCTTGTCCAAAAGTACTGGCCAGATTTCAAAAAAACTTCACAGAAATGGTCCTAAGGTGGTCCCCTTTCAATGTTGTTCAAAGAATTTAATTCCAAGTAGAACTTTAATTGCTGCGGCATTAGAAAAGGGGACAATTGCCAAATCTTAAAAAAACTTCTTGTCCAAAAGTGCTGGCTCAATTTGAAAATTATAAAATCTACATGCTTCATATTATGAATCCTATAGATCAGGTGAGCGATCCAGGGCCATCATGGCCCTCTTGTTTAAAATGTGACGTATTATAGTTTTAACTGCGGCGAATAGGCGGGCGGCGTCCAGTATGTTGTCCGCCCAATAACTTTAGAAGCCTTTGTCCAATCATCACCAAATTTGGTCAGAATGTTTATTGGCATAATATCTTGGGACAAGTTTGATAAATAGAGGATATTTGTTTGTTTTGAGTGGATATGGAATATATCTCATCGAGAAGTGATACAATGTTAAAATTGTATCACTCCGAGATGAGATATATTCCATATCCACTCAAAACAAACAAATTTTCTTTTTATTTAATGCTAATTGATGACGAAAGAATGAAACTATTTACTGTCTTCACACGCGGATGAATCTGTGTGAATGTATTTGTTTACTACACAATGTCAGACAATGACAATAAGTCTGATGTGTTTAATTTACGGAATTATACATTTGTCAAGATAAGATTTTATCACATGACAATGCTTGTATCCGATCTAATATACCTGTTACATATTTTTTTACATAACGTGTGTAATGTAGCATGACTGAATACTAGGAAAATGACGTCACTTCAGCAGTTTGACATCATAACGTTTGTCCCTTTGGCGCCAAAACCCATAAATTTCACATATCTACATTTATTTTAGGTCTCTGATCCTATATATCAGTTTTTGTGGAAATAAAGATAAAATTCCTTTATATGTAAAAAAAGTAGTTTCGGCATACCTATATCACTCACAGTGGGAGTGATATAGATTTCATTTCACTGATAGAACACAGTATCTCATCATTTAGCATAAAATAACTAGCCATATCGCTCTAGTCACTCAAGAGTAATCGCCCTTTAATTGTAGAAATTGGTCTTGTCTGCTTGATAACTTTAGAAGCCTTTGTCCAATCATCACCAGATTTGGTCAGAGTGTGTATTGGCATAATATCTTGGACAAGTTTGATTACTAGCCATATTGCTCTAGTCACGCGAGAGTTATCGCCCTTTAATTATAGAAATTACCCAAAATTGGTCTTGTCTGCTCAATAACTTTAGAAGCCTTTGTCCAATCACCACCAATTTGTAAATGTGTATTGGCATACTATCTTGGTTAATAAAGTAAAAATGGGTCATGTAAGGTTAAAAACTTATCACTAGTTTCACAATATAATCCGACTATTAAGATTATGGCCCTTGTATTATTCAAATTACATAAAGTTTATGTTTTCCGTGCTGTAACTCGAATACATTTTATTTGATCATCACTAAATTTAGACAATATGTTGATGGGTAGAATATCCTGGTCAGGTTCGATAACTAACCACGTAATCTTAGTCCTCCACACTTATGTCCCTCGAAATGACCAAAACTGGATTAACAGTGTCCGCTCTCGAAATTTGCCTGACGTAGAACCAATTATCATTATACTTGGTCTCAAAAAACCAGGACGGGCGTATTTTGTGACAGTTGGCGCTCTTGTTTCATTTGTTTGAATCACTGCTCTTCTTTCTTTTATTCTTAGCACTTTCTTGTAAGCATTTTGTAGGAAAAGTGTTCAACTACACAACCAAAAATTAATATAACCTTCTTAAAATCCAACTCATTCCAAAATTCCCAAAAGTTAGTGAAAGCTCCAAATTTTGTGACTACTCCATTGTACCACGTGTATATGTTGATTGTTGTATGTGGGAAAGGGTTAACTATTTAAAGTCATCTGCTTCAAAAACATCCGGCAAATTGGATATAAAAATGTGACTGCAGATCATGTACAGGTACTTCAATATTCTATGTAAAGTGCATATCTCATGTTTGAAAACCTTTTTTTGACCTTCAAATCCCATATTATAGGTACTTATAGTATTTCTTTTATAATAATTTGAGAACCTATAGCATAGGAAATTATATGAGATATTATGGGGAAAAAATATTTTACTAAAGGAGTGTGGTATGCAGATAACATATGAACATATATTTACTATCTACTTGAAATTATAAATATTTACAACTACCTAATTTTCATTGAAAAGTGCTGTATCCCTTTCCCACATACATCAAATCTTCAGCAGATGGCATTGAGCTTATCTAGATTAAAAAAAAAGAAACATCTCTACAAATGGATTTTTTTTAACTGGATAGAGTTGAAACCATTTTATAAGCAATATAACCTTTGTCACAAATTTTTCAAAAGTCATCAGCTGTAAACACCTCCAAATACATCTGCAAGTGGAAAGGGTTGATACTTGAATCCCTGACAACTCAAAATTTAAAAAAAAGACATCCAGATAACTTGAAAATATCCTTATATTCTAGGACGATTTTGCTCAATATATTGGTTAAGTCCAACTATGTTGAACAAGTTGAGAGTAAGTATAAGTGTAAACTGATCTTGGGTCTATTTTGTTGGCAACTGGCAACATTTTGGGAGGTTCAATATTGTGACATTTCTCTCATTGACATTTCAGACGGTAAATACTGCGGAAGCAACGGTCTATCAGGGCCAACGGAAGATTGTACAGCAGGATGGTACTGTTCATGAGGGGCTTACAGTGACAAGCCAACGCCCTATGTCAACTCCTCTATTACCTTAAGATCAATGTTTCATGTCCCACTTACCTGACTAACGAAACAGGAGGACCTTGCCTCGCAGGTATTTAATCATTTACAAATATTTACGTATATACAGTATACAGTTAAGAACATCTTGAAATTGACAAATTTACCGTTCACACTCCGCTCCGTTCCGCTCCGCTCACGTTCCAATCCACTCTCAAAGTGTTCACTCATTCATAACATTGTGATTGCTTTTTTCCGTTCTGTTTAGATTGAGCGCTTTTTTACGCTCACTCGGAACGCTTTTTTTCGATCAAAATCCGTTCAACGATTTGATTGGCTGAAATTAATTTCGTTTTGTTTATATATTTTTTTACTTAACTCTAAATATCAACAAACGATCTAGAGTTTTTTCCAGCACAATCGTTAGTAGCAAATCGTATTACGAAAATGATCATATTAATAATATATGTTACATTCTAATAGTTTCGTAAAATAATTATCGGATAGTTGTTGCAACCGTTCAATGAGCGAATGATTGGATTTTTGCAATCATTATGATTGTTTCGTTCAGAGCGCAAAATTCCGTTCTGCTCATAAAGCGTTCCAACTTCGTTCTAATCACGCTCACGATCCAATCACGTTCCGCTCAGATTGTCAATTTCATGATGTTCTTAACTGTAATACATAAGTTATAATATAACTTATACATTCAAGATATCAGTACCATTGTGGGAGATAATTTATTTATTTAAGATTGTGGCAAGTCTATAACAATTGACCTTTTTAGTCCACTGCCAGTCAACTACCAGTTTTCCTCGAAGTAACTGCATATATTTTCTGAGAAAGATCTGTAAGGCTAGCACAACTAGTAGTATGCCAATTCTCCTTAAGCCTTTCCCACATACAATAAATCATCAGTAGACTTCTTCAAAAGCATCTAAGCAAAAAAGGAAGCATTTGTGTAAATGAAAGTAATCATTGAATAATGTTGAAATCATTTCGGTAAAAGCAACGTAGCAATGCCGCAATGCTTTCAAAAAGCGGTCTGCTGCAGATGTGTTAAAATGCTTCGATATGTTGGGAAGGGTTCAAGTGATATGAAATGGAGATGCCACACAACCCAATTTTGCCAAACTTTGTTTATTTTTGTTAGCTCTACTGGCCAAAGGCCATAAATGCTTATGTCGTGGCGATTTGTCCGTCGTCCGTCCGTCCGTCCGTCCGTAAACAATTTCTTGTTAACACGATACAGTCTTCAATTTTGATTGTATCTCAACCAAACTTATACAGTAGTTAGATATCTATGAGAGCTCGGTTCCTTTCGAAAACCAGCCAGATCCGCCCATGCAAGACTGGATTATGGCTCTTGAAATGGTCAAAATTGCTATAAAAGAGCTTGTTAACACGATACAGTCTTCACTTTTGATTGTATCTCAACCAAACTTATACAGTATACATATAGTTAGATATTTATGAGAGCTCGGTTCCTTTCGTAAACCAGCCAGATCCGCCCATGCAAGACTGGATTATGGCTCTTGAAATTGTCCAAATTGCTATAATTGAGCATGTGAACACAATAGAGGCTCTATTTACTATCTGATCTTCACCAAACTTAGATAGTAGTTAAATAATGATGAGAGCTTGGTTCCTTTTGAAAACCAGCCAGATCGGCCCATGCAAGACTGGATTATGGCCCATGAAATTGTAAAAATTGCTATAATACAGCTTGTGAACACAAAAGAGCCTCCATTTACTATCCGATCTTCACCATACATACATGCTCTGGATTGAAAATGACCAAAGAACCATACCAGTAAAGCATAGGCCCTCATGGGCCTCTTGTTATTATTCTTATAACTGGAACTTAATGCCCAGCAGGAAGCTCAGCTAAGGTACCCTGTCCCATTGGCCAGTATTGTGATACAGATAACCTTGCAGCCCTAACAGGGAATTGTTTGGCAGGATATTTCTGTAATGGCTGGGAGTCATCACCCAATCGAGTGCCATAGTCTTGGTCACTACTGCCCTTCAGGAACAACAAGAAACCTGTGCTCCAGGAACCTATCTGATTAAGTTATCTGATTGTTGCCCAATACAATGATGCCTCTTCAGCAGACGACTTTTGATAACATTTCAGTAATTTCTCCTTTTGCGACAATGTTTTCAACTGTTTTTGGTGATTTTACTTTCATAAATTATTAAAAAACAAATTTTATGTTTTTGTCTAGATGTCTAGATGTTTTACAAGTTGTCTGCTGCCTATTTGTTGGAGAGAGTTAATTCTTTCCCTAATGCTTTTTGACATATCTACTTTTATCAAATAGAGTTGAAAACATTGTGGCAAAAGGAGAAATGGTTCAACAAGCCATGTCTTCAAACGTTGTTTGCTGCAAATGTATTTATTTGTATCTGCAAATAAGAAAGCTTAAATCTATAAATTTCTTTGTTAAACTTTTGAATTCAAAAAGCCTACATTTTGAAATCTTTTGATGAAATAATATAACAATTTATCATCCGAGTAAAGAAATGTACTATTTTGAAAATTGTAAGTATCATTTGATACAAGGTGGAAATCATTGTTGAACAAACAGAACCTATTCATTTTGAACACTATATATTTCTCATTTCTACATAGTGCTTTGCCACAGAGATCTCAAAATTCAACTGTATAAGGGAGATTATTCAATGATTCTAATGTTTCAGATGCCACTGGAGGCCAATCAGTCACTGACTTTATTACAATGCACTCCGGGATATTACTGTCAGGCTTATGGGCTCTCTGAACCAGATGGTCTTTGTAGTATCGGGTATTAATGGCCAAGACAGTCCAACTCCAGCTATATACGGATGTAGTCCTGCTTGTTTCTGTTATGAAGAAAGTCACAATGAGACTGGTTGTCCCTCCAGAGATTATTCGTCCCTATGGAGACAAGAAGCTATGATCCCTGTTCACAAGGTACAAACTGTTAAGCCATCAGTAAGTCTGGTTTCATTGTTTAACCCGCTTTAACACATACAATAAATCTGCAGCAGGAGGCTTTGAAAACATCTGGGTAAAAATATGAAAAAGCTCTGTAAATGAAAGAATGATAAATGAATAGAGTTGAAAACATTGTGGCAAAAGGAGAAATTGCAAATAATGAGCGATTTTCTCTTTTGCCACAGTGTTTTATAAAGCCATCTGCTGCAGAGGCTTCAGAAAGTGTCTGTATGTGAAAGGGGTAATCCCACTGGAATACCGGGTGAAGGAGAAAACTTAGTTTGCATCTTAGTACCAGTGGGAATTATTCCGGCCGCTACCGTAGTTACAGTGGTGTGCCAGTTGAATATAACCTCCATTATTCTTTAGGGGATAGCTTAAATTAAGAATGAAATTTGGAAAAAATAAGTATTCATTTTAGTTAACCTGGATGCAGTTTTTGTCCCAAGTGTAGCTAAAGTTTAAGCTACACATTCTGTATATACAAAATATACACATTATATCCAAGGCTTCTTATAAAAATGCTTCTGTGACTTATAAGCACACAGTGCAGAATCAGTTCAGATTGTATGGACATGCAGGTTGATCTGAATCTATGCAGGTATTGAATGTCTAAACCCTTTCCTACATACAACAAATCTGCAGCAGACGATTTTTAGCTCACCTATGCACGAAGTGCAAGGTGAGCTATTGTGATCACATTTTGTCCGGCGTCCGGCCGTCGTCCGTCGTCTGTCGTGCGTCGTCAACATTTCAGCTTGTTAACACTCTACAGGCTACATTTTGCATCCAATCTTCATGAAAGTGTATCAGAACATTCATCTTCATCAAATCTTGGACAAGTTCGAAACTGGGCCATATGAGGTCAAAAACGAGGTCACTAGGTCAAATTGAAGCAAAATCTTGTTAACACTCTGGAGGCCACATTTTCAACTTGAGCATGTTGAAACTTTATCAGAATGTTTGTCTTGATGATATGTAGGCCAAGTTTGAACATGGGTCATGTCGGGTCAAAAAATAGGTCACTAGGTCAAATTGAAGGAAAATCTTGTTAACACTCTAGAGGCCGCAATTTTTGCTTCAGCAGTTTGAAATTTTGTAAGAATGTTTGTCTTAAAAATATCTAGGTCAAGTTCGAATATGGGTCATATCGGGTCAGAAACTAGGTCACTAGGCCAAATTGAAGGGTAACCTTGTTAACACTGTAGAGGCCACATTTTCAACTTGAGCATGTTGAAATATTGTCAGAATGTTTGTCTTAAAGATATCTAGGTCAAGTTTAAATATGGGTCATATTGGGTCAGAAACTAGGTCACTAGGCCAAATTGAAGGAACATCTTGTTAACTATGTAGAAGCCGCATGTTTTGCTTCAGCAGCTTGAAATTTGGTCAGAATGTTGAGCTAAATGATATCTAGGTCAAGTTCGAATATGGGTCATGCAGGGTCAAAAACTAGGTCACAATGCCAAATTGAAGGAAAATCTTGTTAACACTTTGGATGCCGCATTTTTTGCTTAAGCAGCTTGAAATTTGGTCAGACTGTTTGTCTAAATGATATCTAGGCCAAGTTCGAATATGCCGGGTTAAAAACTAGGTCACTAGGCCAAATTGAAGGGTAATCTTGTTAACACTCTGGATACTACATTTTTAGCTCACCTGAGCTTTGCTCAAGGTGAGTTATTGTGATCGCCTTTTGTCCGGCGTCCGTCGTGCGTCGTGCGTCAACTTCTTCTCCTCAGTAACCAGTGGGTCAATTTGGATGAAACTTCACAGAAAGCATCCTCTCAATGACCTCACCAGAATTCCTTCAAATTTTTGGGATCCATGCAAAATTCTGGTTTCCATGGCAACGAAACTGAAAAAACTTCAAAATTCTTCTTCTCCCAAACTGGTTGGCAGATTTTCAAATAATTTTGTAGAAACGTTCCTTAGATGACCCTCTATCAGATTCCTTCAAGCCATGTTGATTGGTCGAAAAACATGGCCGCCAGGGGGGGCGGGGCTATTTTGCCTTATATGGCTATAGTGAAAACTTAAAAAATCTTCTCCGACGAAAGTGTCAGGCCGATTTTCAAATAATTTTGTAGAAATGTTCCTTGGGTGACCCTCTATCAGATTCCTTCAAGCCATGTTGATTGGTAGAAAAACATGGCCGCCAGTGGGCAGGGCTATTTTGCCTTATATGGCTATAGTGAAAACTTAAAACATCTTCTCCTCCAAAAGTGTCAGGCCGATTTTCAAATAATTTTGTAGAAATGTTCCTAGGGTGACCCTCTATCAGATTCCTTCAATCCAAGTTGATTGGTCGGAAACTATGGCTGCCAGGGGGCGGGGCTTATATAGCTAAAGTGAAAAAAAAATATTAGGCGAGCGATTCCAGGGCCATCATGGCCCTCTTGTTAACTTTAGCATGATGAAACTTTATCAGAATGTTTTTCTTGATGATATGTAAGTCAAGTTCGATCAAGGGTCATGTTGGGTCAAAAAATAGGTCACTAGGTCAAATTGAAGGAAAATCTTGTTAACACTCTAGAGGCCGCAATTTTTGCTTCAGCAGTTTGAAATTTTGTCAGAATGAATGTCTTAAAGATATCTAGGTAAAGTTCGAATATGGGTCATATTGGGTCAGAAACTAGGTCACTAGGCTAAATTGAAGGAACATCTTGTTAACTCTGTAGAAGACGCATTTTTTGCTACAGCAGCTTGACATTTTATGAGAATGTTTATCTAAATGATATCTAAGCCAAGTTCGAATATGGATCATGTAGGGTCAAAAACTAGGTCACTAGGCCAAATTGAAGGAAAATCTTGTTAACACTTTGGATGCCACATTTTTTGCTTCAGCAGCTTATATTTTGGTCAGAATGTTTGTCTGAATTATATCTAGGTCAAGTTCGAATATGGGTCATATTGGGTCAGAAACTAGGTCACTAGGCCAAATTGAAGGAACATCTTGTTAACTCTGTAGAAGACACATTTTTTGCTACAGCAGCTTGACATTTTATGAGAATGTTTATCTAAATGATATCTAAGCCAAGATCGAATATGGATCATGTAGGGTCAGAAACAAGGTCAATAAAGGAAAATATTGTTCAAACTCCGGAGGCCGCATTTTGACTTTGAGCAAGTTGAAAATTTGTCAGATTGTTGTCTTGATAATATCTAGTCCATGTTGGAATATGGGTCATATCAGGTAAAAAAATATAGATCACTAGGCCAAATGAAGGAAAATCTTGTTAACACTGTGGAGGTTGCATTCAGAATAATTGTCCTGATGTATTTTGCATTGTAGTACATTGTATAATTAAGGTGAGCGATCCAGGGCCTCATGGCCCTCTTGTTATATCATCTAGGCAAAAATAAGGAATAGCTCTATTAATGAAAGTATGATTATGAACAATTTCTGCAACAATTGTTGGAAGCTGCCAGTAGGTGGGTTCCAGTAGGAATGCTTTGAAATTTAGCACAAGGAGATTTTTAGATCTGCCATTGTGACCATATACCAGGATTTCTCTTTGTCCTTACTAAGTATATTAATTCAAGGTAAATGACTTTTAAAATATCCCTTGTACAGTCTATACATGTGTGAGTTTTACAAATTAAAAAGAAAAAAAGGCCGGTATATTAATTTAATGTTTGTACATGTTGAGTTAAGCGAAATTCATACTGTATCTAGTCTAAACAGTAAAATAGGGAACTATTCTACTTAATTGGTTACCTGCCTCATACGCTTTATTATTTCAATAGTTATCAAACCGGGAACCAAAAAAAGGTGCGCTGAATGTAGTCTGGTTCCTTTCATCCTATGTATTACGCATTACTCTAGAAGACGCTATATCTCGACGTTATTACGTCACTGTGTTGTATTTATACACTATATTCAAGCAAGCATATCATATACTAGGGTTATCTGCTCTTTTCCTTATCTGCTTCATTCGCTTTTCTATGTGATGTAATTGCTTGAACCGGGAACGAAAAAAGGACGTTTGCTCGTTCAACATTTTGATGAAACAATATAAGAAAGTGGTGTGTTTGCAGTATAGTCGTGTTCTAAATTTACCTTTCATATTTTTATACCCATTCTATTTTTTTGGTCTTAATATCTCCATTGGAAACTCTCTCCAATAACAATTTATATTAACACAATCAGGTTATGACCAAATATGTATTGCCTTAATTTTCTCCATTTACAGTTTTAACCCTTTCCAACAGATATACCCTTATAAGTTTTACAACAGACAACTTTTAAAATCATAATGAGTTTAATTTCCTCCATTAATGGTTTTAACCCTTTCCACATACGAGTATATACCCTTACTGTGCCTCTGCAACAGACGACTTTTGAAATCATTGTGGCAAAGGGTGAAATTGCTCATTATAAGCTTAATTTTCTTCATTTACGGTTTTAACCTTTTCCCACATACAGGTATATACCCTTTCTGAGCCTCTGCAACAGACGACTTTTGAAATCATTGTGGCAAAAGGTGAAATTGTTCATAATAGGCTTAATTTTCTCCGTTTACGGTTTTAACACTTTCCCACATACAAGTATATACCCTTTCTGAGCCTCTGCAACAGACGACTTTTGAAATCATTGTGGCAAAAGGTTAAATTGCTCACAATGAGATAAATTTTCTCCATTTACGGTTTTAACCTTTTCCCACATACAAGTATGTACCCTTTCTGAGCCTCTGCAACGGACGACTTTTGAAATCATTGTGGCAAAAGGTTAAATTGCTCCTAATAAGCTTAATTTTCTCCATTTACAGTTTTAACCGGAGCCTCTGCAGCAGACTACTTTTGAAATCATTGTGGCAAAAGGTGAAATATGAGCAATTGCTCCATTTGCCACAACAATTTAAACTCTTTTCAATTATCTTACTATCATTTATAGAGATTATAAATAAGCTATGTTTTGTACTTGATGATTTAAAAGTCTGTCCGGTTAAACATCATTGAAATCAATGTGGAAAAAGGAAATTTTGAGCAATCATGATTTGCATTTACCACAATAATTTTGAACACTTTTCAGTTATCATACTATCATTTTATAAATTTTTAGCTCACCTATGCACGAAGTGCAAGGTGAGCTATTGTGATCACATTTTGTCCGGCATCAGTGCGTCGTCAACATTTCAGCTTGTTAACACTCTACAGTCTACATTTTGCATCCAATCTTCATGAAAGTGTATCAGAACATTCATCTCCATCAAATCTTGGACAAGTTCGAAACTGGGCCATATGAGGTCAAAAACGAGGTCACTAGGTCAAATTGAAGCGAAATCTTGTTAACACTCTGGAGTCCACATTTTCAACTTGAGCATGAATGTTTGTCTTGATGATATGTAGGTCAAGTTCGAACATGGGTCATGTCGGGTCAAAAAGTAGGTCACTAGGTCAAATTGAAGGACAATCTTGTTAACACTCCAGAGGCCGCAATTTTTGCTTCAGCAGTTTGAAATTTTGTCAGAATGTTTGTCTTAAAAATACCTAGGTCAAGTTTGAATATGGGTCATATTGGGTCAGAAACTAGGTCACTAGGCCAAATTGAAGGGTAATCTTGTTAACACTGTAGAGGCCACATTTTCAACTTGAGCATGTTGAAATTTTGTCAGAATGTTTGTCTTAACAATATCTAGGTCAAAAATCTTGTTAACACTTTGGATGCCGCATTTATTTCTTAAGCAGCTTGAAATTTGGTCAGAATGTTTGTCTAAATGATATCTAGGCCAAGTTGGGTCATGCAGGGTTAAAAACTAGGTCACTAGACCAAATTGAAGGGTAATCTTGTTAACACTCTTGATACTGCATTTTTAACTTGAGCATGATAAAACTTTATCAGAATGTTTTTCTTGATGATATGTAAGTCAAGTTTGATCAAGGGTCATGTTGGGTCAAAAAGTAGGTCACTATGTCAAATTGAAGGAAATTTTGTCAGAATGTTTGTCTTATAAGATATTTATGTCAAGTTCGAATATGGGTCATATTGGGTCAGAAACTAGGTCACTAGGCCAAATTGAAGGAACATCTTGTTAACTCTGTAGGAGTGGCTTTTTTTGCTACAGCAGCTTGACATTTAATGAATGTTTATCTAAATGATATCTAAGCCAATTTCGAATATGGATCATGTAGGGTCAAAAACTAGGTCACTAGGCCAAATTGAAGGAAAATCGTGTAAACACTTTGGATGAAATTTGGTCAGAATGTTTGTTTGAATTATATCTAGGTCAAGTTCGAATATGGGTCATATTGGGTCAGAAACAAGGTCAATAAAGGAAAATATTGTTTAAACTCCGGAGGCCGCATTTTTACTTTGAGCAAGTTGAAAATTTGTCAGAATGTTGTCTTGATAATATCTAGTCCATGTTGGAATATGGGTCATATCAGGTAAAAAAACATAGTTCACTAAGCCAAATGAAGGAAAATCTTGTTAACACTGTGGAGGTTGCATTCAGAATAATTGTCTTGATGTGTTTTGCATTACAGTACATTGAAATTTTGTCAAAAAGTTTGTCTTGATGATATTGCCATTGGTGCTAAAAGAGTTTAGTCTTAAAAAACCCATTCTCAGGTGAGCGATCCAGGGCCTCATGGCCCTCTTGTTTATATTTTGTACTTGATAATTTCAAAATCGTCTGCTGCAGATTTGTTTTATGAGGGAAGTGGTTAAACCCTTTTCCACTATCAGGACTTACCGATACAAAACAAAAACAGATTTTCTGTGTGTCTGCATTATTTGACAAAAAATGATCATAACAGGGCTTGTGTTCAATACAAATAGTTGATTATCTTTGATACAAATTAAAATTTATCATAACCTCTTGTCCATTTATCTTTAGTATTCGTCTTATGTCATTTTTCATGATCAGTTAACTCTAGATCATCGCATTCACTTAAAACACAGACCCTGCCAGGTTAAATATCCTACATAATACTTAAATCTTCAAATGTCGATATCTGCATTACTAACTACAGATTAAATTTGTCTAATGTTTGTGGATTTAAATGTATTTTTTTTAGTTTTTTATGTGCAACGAAATATTATGGCTTCTTTTTGATGCTTTGCGTCAAACATTCGTCTTGTTTTATATCTTGTATGCTTCATTTGGTTTTAGTGCCAATCATCTGTGAAGGTATACAGCTCAAATTTTATAATTATATTATATAACCAGTTATGTGCATAAGGCTAAACTTATTAATATTTGTTACAGTTTTAATTAATATGTTTAAGAATCTTTACAAATTTCTGTACTACAGTTTGCCATATTCCAACAATACCTGTGCTCCGACGTGCGATTGTGTTTGTACGAGTTTTGATATGACATCAGGAGGTATATTCCCTATAGGCTATTACTGTCCGCAAGGCTCAACCTACCCAACTGCCTGTGATAGTGGAAAGTACTGTGAAACCCCAGGCATCGCTGTGCCTACAGGTATAGATTTGTATGCTACATTTATTGGTCTATATACGGAGGAGTAAACAGATCTTAGAATAACTCTCTTAATAATCAATCAGACCTTTGTTGTTGGTACTCTAAAGAAGTCTCTTTCTAAAACTTTTTTTTAAAACGAATAATTGCTCAAAAAACTATATAAGTAAAAAGTGTTACATTGAGCAAACTTGCACCATTGATGCATCTATTGATGCTTACTTGCTCTGTTGCTTCAGATGCTGAATTTGAATAGAAAGTTTATTATTGAAATTTAGCTGTTATGTTAATAACATTTGTAATCAATGAATACATCTATGATGTTGTTTGTTTTTAATCCAGGGGTTGTGAGTTCGAATCCCAGCTCGGCCAACATTCTTTCCAACGTTTGACAAAAGTCACTGTGACATGCGTCATTTGTCTTTCATCAATGGGCTAACAGTCTATGTGGAAAAGCAGCCTGTTGCTTGGAAAGTATGTTGTGTGGAGTACAGGTGTGAGAAAGCTAGAAAACAGTTTGTGAAATGGCAGCCGTGATATGACTTGAAAATTGTAGAAAATGGTGTTAAGCTCTAATCTCCAATCAATCAATTGTTATTTTTTTACCACAGGATACAGACACAGACACAGAATGACTGCCTTGTGGGCCACTACTGTCTGGAAGGTTATCAGCCCACTGCATGTCTGGCCGGCACTTTCTCCAATATCATTCTTAATGATGAGGCCACAGACTGCACCAATTGTACAGCTGGTTATCTCGCCAAATGGCTTTATGCCGAAAGGCGAGGGTAAATAAACCCATATGATGATGAAGCTACTGTGGAGGTAGGATATGGGTTTTTTATGTGTATTGGGCATTCATCTGACAGGAAAAGTCTCTTACAATAGAACCGTTACATATGTACAATTTGAAATATAGTCCTTTTGATACAAAGAAGAAATTAATCATTTTCACCAATTTCTGAGTTTCCCAAAATGTTTTTAGATTTGTATCCTGCAGAAGCATGTGAAGTTGTCTGTATCAGGTAAAGGGTTAATCAAGGATTCGAATAAGACACTAGCTTGCACATCTCTGCTGCCATATAATTTTGACAATATGTTTAACCCTTTTCCATATGCAACAAATCTGCAGCAGATGCCTTGTAAAACTTACCTGAATATTTTGGGAACTACTTTTAAATGATTGTACAATAACTCAATAGAGTTGAAAACATGGTAACAAAAGGAGAAATTGCTCATTTTGAGCAATTTCTTCTATTGGCGTCATGTTTTCAAAAAGTCATTTGCCACAGAGGCGTCAAAAAGCTTCTACATGAGGGAAAGGGATAATCACACTTCAATCAATCATCTTGTCAACTATCTTTGTTATCACTTGATCACTCAGTTGTCGATTCAAAAATGTTCGTAATTTTCAAGAAAATACTTTCCTGATATCATACTGTAATAGAATATGCCTGAGACATATTGTCATAAAATATGTGATTACCCGTTACTTATTGTCATAAAATATGCGATGACTTATTGTCATAAAATATATGATTACTTATTGTCATAAAATATGCGATGACTTATTGTCATATAATATGTATGATGACTTATTGTCGTATAATGTATGATGGCTTCTCGTCATATAATATGTATGATGACTTATTGTCGTAAATTATGCATGATGAATTTTGTCGTAAATTATGCATGAAGACTTATTGTCATATAATATGCATGATGACTTATTGTCATATAATATGCATGATGACTTATTGTTGTAAATTATGCTTGATAACTTATTGTCATATAATATGCATGATGACTTATTGTCGTAAATTATGCTTGATAACTTATTGTCATATAATAAGCATGATGACTTATTGTCTTAAATTATGCTTGATAACTTATTGTCATATAATATGCATGATGACTTATTGTCGTAAATTATGCTTGATAACTTATTGTCATATAATATGCATGATGACTTATTGTCATATAATATGCATGATAACTTATTGTCATATAATATGCATGATAACTTATTGTCATATAATATGCATGATGACTTATTGTCGTATATTATGCTTGATAACTTATTGTCATATAATATGCATGATGACTTATTGTCATATAATATGCATGATGACTTATTGTCATATAATATACATAACTTATTGTCATATAATATGTATGATGACTTATTGTCATATAATATGCATGATAACTTATTGTCATATAATATGCATGATGACTTATTGTCATATAATATGCATGATAACTTATTGTCATATAATATGCTTGATGACTTATTGTCATAAAATATGCATGATGACTTTTGTCATAATATATGCATGATGACTTATTGTCATAAAATATGCATGATGACTTCTTGTCATATAATACGCATGATGACTTATTGTCATTAACCCTTTCCCACATATAGATGGTTTCAGACGCTGCTGCAGCAGACTACTTTTTGAAAAGATTGTTTCACCTTTTGCCACAATGTTTTCAACTCTATTTAATAAGTAAACTTCCATTGATAGATATTTTGCATATGTTTGTGAGCATGTTTTCAAAGTCATTTGGTGCAGGCATGCTGTATGTGGGAAAGGGTTAAATGTGTAATAACTTCTTTTAATTGTCATGTATGTGATAACTTTTCTTTATTGTCATATATGTGATAATTTATTGTCAGATAATATGTACGGTATCTTAATTGTCACAAATATAATTTCTTAATGTCACAAATATAATTTCTTAATGTCACAAAATGTATGTGATAAAATATGTGTGATGACTAATTGCCACAAATATGATTTGAGCTGTTCCACGAGAAAACCAACATTATGGCATCTTCGTAATGTATCAAGCCATATCATCCTGTGTAGTCCGTGCAGGCTAATCTGGACCAACACTTTCTGTCTCAGTGTGATAGAGGTATAGAGTAATGATACCTTAAACAGAAAATCCACAGGAGGCGAAAAGTGTCTGTCCGGTTGAGCCAGCGCGGCATGCTTAGGTTGATCCGATTGATAACTTAACACAGATTCTACAATGTTGGTTTTCTCATGGTACGACTGATTTATTAGCTTGACTATTCAAAGAATATGAGAGCTATACTACTCACCCTGGTGTCGGCGTCGGCGTCCACGTCACACCTTGGTTAAGGTTTTGCGTGCAAGTACTTATACTACATGTATTTCGTTGAAACTTTCTACAACTCTACCAAACTATCAGACCTATGTAGATTATTAAGTTAGATAACTCTATCCTACATTTTATGCTAGTTATGGCCCTTTTTGTCCCCCGCTTTACGAAGTAAAACGTCGGGGACATTAAATCTCATTCGTCAGTCCGTCAGTCCCTCCGTCACGCTGTCACAAAAACTTTAACCTTGGTCATAACTTCTGAACCGTAATAGGTACTGCTTTCATATTTCACATGTGTATTCCTTGTGACAATCCCTTTCCATCAATACCAATTTTTTTGACCTTTGACCTACATTTTAAAAATATTAAAAACTTTAACCTTGGTCATAACTTCTGAACCGTAATAGGTACTGCTTTCATATTTCACATGTGTATTCCTTGTGACAACCCCTTTCCATCAATACCAATTTTTTTGACCTTGTGACCTTGACCCTGACCTTTGACCTACATTTTAAAAATATTAACCTTCATCATAACTTTTGAACCATAACCGGTAGGGCTTTTTTATTTCACATGTGTATTCATTGTGACAATAATAATACAATAAGACCCCCAAAGCGGGGGACCATAATTCTCTGAATTTGCTTGTTTTACTTAGAAAATCTGGTTAAAGTTTTGCGTGCAACATAATTAAGACTCCATATCTCAGTATTTACTTGATGCATTGCATTGAGCGTTTATACAACCCTACCCAACTATCACACCTGTGTAGATTATTAAGTTAGATAACTCTGTCCTGCATTTTATGCTAGTTATGGCCCTTTTTTTACTTAGAAAATCTGGTTAAAGTTTTGCGTGCATCTAAATTAAGAGTCCATATCTCAGTATTGACTTGATGCATTGCATTGAAACTTTCTACAACCCCTACCCATTTATCACACCTGTGTAGATTATTAAGTTAGATAACTCTGTCTTGCATTTTATGCAAGTTATGGCCCTTTCTTTAACTTAGAAATTCAGGTTAAAGTTTTGCATGAAACTACATTAAGAGACCATCTCTTATTAACTACTTGATGCATTGCATTGAAACTTTCTACAACCCCTACCCATTTATCACACCTGTGTAGATTATTAAGTTAGATAACTCTATCCTGCAGTTTATGCAAGTTATGGCCCTTTCTTAAACTTAGAAATTCTGGTTAAAGTTTTGCGTGAAACTACATTATGAGACCATCTCTTAGTAACTACTTGATGCATTGCATTGAAACTTTTTATAACCCTCTCAACCATCCCACCGATGTAAACAATCAAGTATGATAACTCTATCCAGTATATTTTGCAATTTATGGCCCTCTTTTTAGATCACCTAGAGCCAAAGGCTCAGGGTGAGCTATTCTGATTTAGCTTTAAACATTATCTCCTCCTGAACCACAAAACCATTTGCATCCAAACTTCACAGGAATGTTCCTTTGGTGGCCCTCTTTCAAAATTGTTCAAAGATTTAAATTCCATTGAGAACTTTGGTTGCTGTGGCATCAGAAAGGGGGCAAAATGTCCGAACTTTAAAAATCTTCTCCTCTGAATCTGCATGTCAGATTCCAATATAGTATGGTAGAAATGTTCCTTGGGTGACCCTCTACAAAGATTGTTCAAGGCATACTGTTTGGTTGAAAAACATGGCAGTCAGGAAGCATCAGAAAAGGGGCAAAATCATCTCGTTAACTTTTAGCTTTAAACATCATCTCCTCCTAAACCACAGGACCAATTTCATCCAAACTTCACAGGAATGTTCCTTTGGTGGCCCTCTTTCAAAATTGTTCTAAGATTTAAATTCCATTGAGAACTTTGGTTACTGCGGCATCAGAAAGGGGGCAAAATGTCCAAACTTTAAAAATCTTCTCCTCTGAATCTGCATGTCAGATTCCAATATAGTTTAGTAGAAATGTTCCTTGGGTGACCCTCTACAAAGATTGTTCAAGGCATACTGTTTGGTTGTAAACATGGCAGTCAGGAGGCATCAGAAAAGGGGCAAAATGACAAAATTTGGAAATTCCATTTTTTTTAAGTCCTTGTCTGATATTAAGAAAATTTAATAGGAATCTTACTTCAGTGATCCTCTACTTGATTTTTACAAGCCATATTGATTGATTACAAAATCATAGCAACCTTGCATCATCACAAAAGGGGTAAATTGAACTTTTAGCTACAAATGACAACACCTACCATTCCACTCGACCAATTTCAACGTTACTTCACAGGAATGTTCCTTTGATGGTCCTCTTTCAAAATTGTTCAAACATTTGCATTCTATGTAGAACTTTTGTTGCTGCGGCATCAGAAATGGAGGTTTTTAAAGTCTCCATAATCCATTTGTCAGATTCCAAGATAATTTGGCAGAAATGTTCTTTGAGTGACTCTCTACAAAAACTGTTCAAGCCATATTAATTTCGTTGACAAACAAGGCAGCACAGCCGCATCAGGTAAGGTGCAAAATGACAAAACTTTATAACTCCACTCTTATTAAAGTTCTTGTTAGATTTCAAGATACAAATGGCTTTTACTGATAAACTATTTCTTTTACTGAGTGTCCACTCCTTGCAGTTTTATTTGAACTCCTGATTAAATTTTCACAGATATTTGCAGTTAAATATTTGCTTCTAATTTACTATCATTCAGGTGACTGATTTAGGGCCATCTTGGCCCTCTTGTTAACTAGAATTTTGGTTAAAGTTTTGCATGCAGCTACATTAAGAGTTGATATCGTAGTATTTACTTGATGCATTGCTTTGAAACTTTATACAACCCTTCCCAACTATCACACCTATGTTGATTTTTGAGTTAAATAGCTCTTTCCTGCATTTTATGCAAGTTATGGCCCTTTTTGGACTTATAAATTCTGGTTAAAATTTTGCATGCAACTACATTAAGAGACCATATCTTAGTAACTAAATGATGCATTGCATTGACACTTTATACAGCCCTTACCAACCATCACACCTATGTAAACAATCAAGTATGATAACTCTATCAAGCATTTTATGCAAGTTATGGCCCTTTTTGAAAGTAAAAATTCTGGTTTAAGTTTTGTAACTACATTTAGAGTGTAATCTCAGTAACAACTTGAAGCATTGTAATGGAACTTTATACAACCTTTCCCAATTTCACACTATTATACACAACCAATTAACATAACTCTATCCTACATATTGTGCAAATTGTTGCCCTTTTTTTACTTAGAAATTCTGGTTAAAGGTTTGCATGCAACTACATTAAGAGTCTATATCATAGTAACTACTTGATGCATTCCATTGAAACGTTATACAACCCTTCCCAACTTTAAGAAATTGTGGTTAATGTTTTGCATGCAACTTCATTAGAGTCCAATATCTCAGTAAATTTAATAAGCGGTGAAATAGTCGAGCACGCTATCCTCCGACAGCTCTTGTTATTTTCATAAAATATGCGTGATGACTAATTGTTATAAAATGTGTGTGATGTCACCTGTATTCAGCAGCCAATGTGTATGACTTTCCCCTGGATGGCTGCCTAAGTCATTCAGAAACATGATTGGTAACAGTAGAAAAAGGAGATCGTCTTTTACAGAATGTTGATCACTTTTAGCAATCAAAGGTTCTATGGATGAAAACTTCAATTCAAAATTTCATTTTCCAGATGTAAACATTACCACACCTACTGACTGTATGGTGGGCCATTATTGTGGAGCTTACACCAGTATCCCAGACCCATGTCCCATTGGTACCTACAGCAACGCCCTTAACAACGTCCTTGACACAGACTGCACACCATGTTCTGCCGGCCAGTACTGTGGGACGACTGGACTGTCCGCTTCGACTGGAAACTGTAGTGCAGGTTATTACTGTACAGGAGGAGCTGAGATGGCAACACCAGTCAATCACAATGTAATCCATCTTTTTACTTCAACACATTTTGATGCATCTGCAGTAAACAACCTTGTTTAACCTTTGTTTAACCTTTTTCCACAAACAATCTCCAGCAAACAACTTCAAAAGTATCAATGCAAACACATGGATAAATCTATAATTACTGAAAAGAGTTTAAATCAATGAGGCAAAAGGAGAAATTACACAATTTGGGCAATTTCTTCTTTTGTCACAATGTTTGTAAAAGTCGTCTGCTGCAGAAGCATCAGAAAGCGTCCGTATGTGGGAAAGGGTTAATTAAGCATTGTTGCAAAAGGAACTATTGCTTAAAATGACTCAACAAATTTAAATAATTATAATTTCCATATCTTTGTCTCGATGTTTTCAATGATATCTGCTGCAGAATTGATGTATGTCGAAAAGAGATTAACAAAAGCCACTGTGACAAACGTCATTTGTCTTTCACCAATGGGCTAACAGTCTATGTGGAAAGTTTTGAAAGTATGTTGTGTGGAGTACTGGTGTGAGAAAACCAGGAAACATATTAGTAGGTGAACTTACCGCTGTGATATGACTGAAACGTTTTTGAAAACGGCATTAAACCCCGATCAATTAATCAATCAATGTCGAAAAGAGTGAACACTAAACACATTTTTATAGTTATTATATTTGTATCTTTATGTATGACTATATCTTAGAAATATATTATGATATTTTAGTAATGTTTTACGCCATTTTCCACATTATTTTAGTTATATCACAGCAACAGTTCACTTATTCATGATCCCTGGATAATAACCAGTACTAGGCTAGGAAATGTGCCTTGCCCAAGGGCACTCCACCATGACCTTCCTGCCGCAACTGGGGATCGAACCCGGGACACTCGGTTCCAAATCCCTGACGCTAACCACTCAACCACAGCGGATCAATTAACTCATACAAAGTTCTTCATATGCTCAGAAATCTGTAACATAAACATTTCCAGATTTACTAACTAGAAGTTTTTTCTTGTTATGAAGAGGTCGTTCTTTTATAATACATACATGTATATGAAATCACTTAAATCTTTCCCATGATGCAGATCATCTTTGAAGGCTCTGCAGCAGATTATTTGAAAACATTATGAGAAAAAGAAAAACTACTTACATTAAGAGTGTATTTCCCTATGTTTCAAATTTAAAACTAAATTTTTGTTCGGTTTATTCTAAAAATTTCGTTATTAGTTAATTTACCCTTTTTCACTTGCAGACGCATTTTGATGCATTTGCAGCAAAAACCCTTGGAAATATTGTAGAAAAAGAAAAATGGATTATAAGAGCAATATTTCCTTTTGCAACAATACTTTCAACTTTCATCTCTACTTTATCATTATATTTTCATTTATAGGGAGTTTTAATATATTATCTTAGTTATCTGCTGCAGATTTGTTGTAATTGGGAAAGGGTTAAATATTTACTGTACCTGCATTGTAAATTTTTTAAATAGCAGTAATGAATTATGTTAATTAATTGTTTCCCACTTGCAGACACATTTTCACTCAGCTGCAGCATACGTCTTTTGAAAACACTGGCAAAAGGTGAAATTGCATATATTAAGCAAATTCTCCATTTGCCAGTGTTTTCCACACTATTTAATAATTTTACTTTCATTTTTAAAGACATCTTTTAATATTTTGTTCATGGATGCTTTCAATGTAGTTTGCTGCAGAATCATTTTACCCCCTTCGAAGAAGAGGGGTTATATAGGAGTCACTTTGTCGGGCTGGCAGTCTGTCTGTCTGTCGGTCGGTCGGTCGGCTGGAAGCCATATTTTGTCCGGCCTATTTCTTACAAACTACTTGGTGGAATTTAATAAAATTTTACTTGAAGCTTCTAGCCTTCTATACTAAGAGGAGATGTTTATATCCTAAAGGGGTTATAATTGCATGTTCATTTACAGAGTTATGGCCCTTTTACTTATTAAGTTATGGTGTAGGTCAAGGTGCTGTTTAGGGGGTATTTATCATCTCTAGTGATAGTTCTAGTTTTATATCGGAAAAGTTTAAAGATCATTCTAGAATATTGAAGCAGCTTATCAGATTTGTATCCCTTTCAGGTAAAGGGAAGTGACAATAGCTCCCACACCGGTAATGACATATGTCCCCTGGGTTACTATTGTACAGAAGGTACGGATTCGCCGGTGTCTGCCCTATTGGAACATTCTCACATAGTACCGGTGTGACACTGAAGCCAACTGTCTGGACTGTTTACGGGGTCATTACTGTAATGTGCAAGCAATGAAACCGGTGGCCTAAAGTGCTTCAATAAGTGTCGTCTGCAATGATGGACGGATACAGTGAAAATGTTTAAAAATTTGAAACTCATCGCCTAAAGCGCCTAAATGTTGTGTCGTCTACAAAGATGGACAGATACAGTAAAAATGTTTAAAAAATGAAACTGGTCGCCTAAAGCGTCTCAATGTTGTGTCGTCTGCAAAGATGGACGGATAGAGTAAAAATGTTTAAAAACTGAAACTGGTCACCTAAAGTGTCTCAATGTTGTGTCGTCTGCAAAGATGGACGGATACAATAAAAATGTTTAAAAACTATGAAACTGGTCGCCTAAAGCGATACATGCTGTAAAACTGTTTCAAAACTATGAAATTGGTCGCCTTAAACTTTGTTTTGTCTGCAGAGATGGACACATACAGTAAAACTGTTTCAAAACTATGAAACTGGTCACCTAAACCTAGCAGTTTTACCATTCATAAAAACACTTGACATACAAATGTGTGGTGCGATCCAAATTTCTTATAATATGTAATGCGTTCATATTATTTCTTTGTTAACAAGGACTATAAGATGCCCGGTATCACAAAAGGGGCCTAACTCAATTCTGTGTCATCTGCAAAGATCAACAAACACAGTAAATCTGTTTAAAATCTCTGAAACCGGTCGCATTCAAGGCCTCAAATTTGTGTGGTCTGCAAAGATGGACACATACAGTAAAACTGTTTTAAACTATGAAACTGGTCGCCCAAAATGCCTCAATTTTTGGTCTTCTTCAAAGATGGATAGATACAGTAAATCTATTGGTTTAAATTCTATAAAACTGGTCGCCTAAAATGCCCCAATTTTGTGTCGTCTGCAAAGATGGACACATACAGAAACTGTTTCAAAACTATGAACCTTGTCACCTAAAATTCCCCTGTTAAATGCCGAAATCTAGGCGTTTGACCATGACATAGTAAAGCCTAAATGTATGATGCAATCCAAATTTCTCATAATATGTAATGGGTTCATTTTATTTCCTTGTTATCGAAGGACTATAAGATGCGCACTAGCACAAAACGGGCCTGACTCAATGTTTGTCCTTTTCAAAGATTGATAGATACAGTAAAACTGTTTCAAAACTATGGAACCTGTCGCCTAAAATGCCACAATTTGTTGACGTCTTCAAAGATGGTCAAATACAGTAAATCTGTTTAAAATCTATGAAACTCATCAGGTCCGTGAAGATTTAGGATGTTCTAAAGTTCTTTTGCCGTCAATGTTTCCTCTGTAAACCTTTTTGTCTTTGGACTATAAATTCTTGCTTTGCTACTCCTCTGAATGACTGATAGCTATGAAATTTAAAATATGGCTTAATTTGCATTCAATACGTCTAGAGACATACTTTGAAGTGCTCCTCAAGAATACATACGTTAACTCTCTTTTTCATATACATATCAATTTGCCTTGGACGACTTTGAAAACATCTAGGCAAAAGTATGGAAAGTTTCTATTATTGAAAGTAGAATTACTGATTTAAACATTTTGAAAAAATTCTCCTTTTGTCACAAAGTTTTCAAAATTACTTCAAAATGCATCTACATTAGCTGAAAGGCTAAACATTTTCTTAGGAAGAAGTGCTCGTTTTGAACCATTTCTCCGTTTATCACAATGTTTCAAAAGTCATATTCAGCAAAATGTGTCTACATGTGGTCAAAGGATAAACTTTCGGAAGTTTTTGTTGGAACTCTAGCTGACTTAAGACAAATGGACACATTGCTCGTTTTGAACAATTCTAAAATTGCGACAATACGTCTACATATGGGAAAGGGTTAAAACGTTTCTTAGAACGTCTGTGTATATCCAGATACGATATGTAAGGAGTCTTACATTGATCTGAGACTACACTGGTCGCAATGTGCTCTGTGTCAAAAAGTTGACATAAGGACAAATTGCTAGTTATACCCCCCGGCAAACAATGTTTGGGGGGGTATATAGGAATCACCCTGTCTGTCCGTCTGTCCGTCTGTCTGTCCGTCTGTCTGTCTGTCTGTCCGTATGTCCACATTTCTTGTAAGCACTACTCCTCCTAAACGGCTCAATGGATTTGGTTCAAACTTTACATGAAGGTTACACATCATATGTAGATATGCATGAAGGAAGATCACACGCCTCGGACTCTTCCAAGGGGAGATAATTTAACTTAGAGGTTATCTGCGAGGGACTCCTGTGCACATACCTCCACATTTCTTGTAAGCACTACTCCTCCTAAACGGCTCAATGGATTTGGTTCAAACTTTACATGAAGGTTACACATCATATGTAGATATGCATGAAGGAAGATCACACGCCTCGGACTCTTCCAAGGGGAGATAATTTAACTTAGAGGTTATCTGCGAGGGACTCCTGTGCACATACCTCCACATTTCTTGTAAGCACTACTCCTCCTAAACGGCTCAATGGATTTGGTTCAAACTTTACATGAAGGTTACACATCATATGTAGATATGCATGAAGGAAGATCATATGCCTCGGATTCTTCCAAGGGCAGATAATTCAACTTAGAGGTTACCTGCGAGGGACTCCTGTGCACATACCTCCACATTTCTTGTAAGCACTACTCCTCCTAAACGGCTCAATGGATTTGGGTCAAACTTTACATGAAGGTTACACATCATATGTAGATATGCATGAAGGAAGATCATACGCCTCGGATTCTTCCAAGGGCAGATAATTTAACTTAGAGGTTACCTGCGAGGGACTCCTGTGCACATACCTCCACATTTCTTGTAAGCACTACTCCTCCTAAACGGCTCAATGGATTTGGTTCAAACTTTACATGAAGGTTACACATCATATGTAGATATGCATGAAGGAAGATCATACGCCTCGGATTCTTCCAAGGGCAGATAATTCAACTTAGAGGTTACCTGCGAGGGACTCCTGTGCACATACCTCCACATCTCTTGTAAGCACTACTCCTCCTAAATGGCTCAATGGATTTGGGTCAAACTTTACATGAAGGTTACACATCATATGTAGATATGCATGAAGGAAGATCATATGTATCGGATTCTTCCAAGGGCAGATAATTCAACTTAGAGGTTACCTGCGAGGGACTCCTGTGCACATACCTCCACATTTCTTGTAAGCACTACTCCTCCTAAACGGCTCAATGGATTTGGTTCAAACTTTACATGAAGGTTACACATCATATGTAGATATGCATGAAGGAAGATCATACGCCTCGGATTCTTCCAAGGGCAGATAATTCAACTTAGAGGTTGCCTGCGAGGGACTCCTGTGCACATACCTCTACATTTCTTGTAAGCACTACTGAGTCAAACTGTATATGAAGGCTACACATTATATGTAGATATGCATGAAGGAAGATTTTTCTCCTCAGATTCTTCCAAGGGAAGATAAGCAAAGTAGAAACTTTACCAATGTATCCGATGCTTTGGGAGGGGAGCGGGGGGTATTCTTTAGTGAGCTTTGCTCACAGTATTTCTAGTTTTGAACAATTTCTACATTTTCAGTGTCGTGCTCAGCATGCAGGTATATTTGCTTCAAAACTTTATAAAGAATGAAAATGTTCATGGATCGCAACTCTAGTATACTTTAACTCTGTCCCACATACATTACATTTGAAACAGATGACTTTGAAAACATCAAGGCAAAAGTATGGAAAATCTCTATTAATGAAAGTGTAATTAATGAATGAAGTAAACATTTAGACAAAAGGAGAACTTATTCGTTTTGAAAAGTTTCTCTTTTATCACAATGTTTTCAAGATGTGTCTGCTTCATATGCGTCAAAATGTTTCTATATGTGGGAAATGGTTAAGAATTGTCTTTTTCTCCTTGTGTCAGAATGTTTTCAATAGTCGTCTACTTCTTATACATGTTATATAAAAAGTCTTCGGCTTTAAATGTCAAAATGCGTCTACCTTCTTTGAAAGCGTTTTGAATTTTCTTGTAATCCTTTATGAATCGTGAACGGCAACTGTAGATCCAAGAAGGTGTGTGAAGTTGGCGCGTAGATCGTATATCAGCCATAAAATGTAAATGGATGACCTGGGTCATAGATCGTAGCTCAGCCGCTGAAAAACCATAGCGAATTGGTTGATCCAGATACATATAAATACATGTGTTTATATGTCTATATGTCTCTGGTCGATCTGGGTCGTAGATCGTAGTTCAGCCACTGAAAAAGACATGGCGTATTGGTTGATCTGGATCGTAGATCGTAGCTCAGCCACTTACAAAACATAGAAAATTGGTTGAGCTGGATCGTAGATCGTAGCTAAGCCTAAAAAACAAAACATTGCGAATTGGTTGATCTGGGTCGCAGATCCTAGCTCAGCCACTGAAAAAGCATTGCAAATTGATTGATCTGGATCGTAGATCGTAGTTCAGCCACTGATAAAAACATGGCGTATTGGTTTGTCTGGGTCGTGCATCGTAGCTCAGCCACTGACAAAACACAGAAAATTGGTTGATCCGGGTCGTAACTCAGCCACTGAAAAAACATACGGAATTGGCTGGGCTTGGTCGTACAGTGTAGTTCAGCCACTGAACAAACAGCAAATTGGTTTATCTAGGTCGTATATCTTGGCTCAGTCACTGAAAAAGCATAAGTAATTGATTGATCCTGGTCATACATCGTAGGTCAGCCACTGAAAAAACATTGCGAATTAGTTTATCTTAGTCGAAGATCGTAGCTCAGCCACTGAAAAACATTGCTTATTGGTAGATCTTGGTCGTAGATCGTATCTTGGCCTCTGAAAAAGCATATTGAATTGGTTGATCTGGGTCGTAGCTCAGTCACTGAAAAAAAAATCGGAATTGGCTGGGCTGGGTCGTACAGCGTAGTTCAGCCACTAAACAAACATAGCAAATTGGCTGATCTAGGTCGTATATCGGTCACTGAAAAAACATAACGAACGGATTGATCCTGGTCGTAGATCGATCGAAGCTCAGCCACTGACAACGCACTTATCAAATTGGTTGATCAGGGTCGTAAACTGTAGCTCAGCTACTGAAAAAAACATTTCAAATTGGCTGATCTAGGTCGTATATTTTGGCTCGATCACTGAAAAAACATAGCAAATGTGTTGATCCTGGTCATACATCGTAGCTCAGCCACTGACAAAGCATAGCACATTGGTTGATCAGGGTCGTAGATCGTAGGTCAGCCACTGAAAAAACCCATTGCGAATCGGTTGATCTGGGTTTTAGATCGTAGATCGGCCACTGAAAAAAACATTGCGAAATGGTTGATCTGGGTCGTAGATCGTAGCTCTGCCACTGATAAAACATTGCGAATAAGTTGATCTGGGTAGTATATCGTAGCTCAGCCACTAAAAAACATTGCCAATTAGTTGATATGAGTCGCAGATCGTAGCTCAGTCACTTAAAAACATTGCAAATTGGTTGATCTGGATTGTAGATCGTAGTTCAGCCACTGAAAAAAACATGGCGTATTGGTTTGTCTCGGTCGTAAAAGTAGCTCAGCCACTGACAAAACACAGAAAATTGGTTGATATTGGTCGTAGCTCAGCCAAAGCAAACATATTGCGAATTGGTTGATCTTGGTTGTAGATCGTTGTTCAGCCAATTTAAACACAATGCGAATTGGTTGATCTGGGTTGTATATCGTAGCTCAGCCACTGAATAAACATAGAAAATGGGATGATCTAGGTCGTATATCTTAGCTCAGTCACTGAGAAAAACATAAGGGATTGATTGATCCTGGTCATAGATCGATCGTAGCTCAGCCACTGACAAAGCATAGCAAATTGGTTGATCAGGGTCGTAAATCATAGCTAAGCCACTGAAAAAACATTGCAAATTGGTTGATCTGAGTTTTAGATCGTAGTTCAGCCACTAAAAAACATTGCAAATTGGTTGATCTGAGTCGTATATCGTAGCTCAGCCAATGAAAAACATTGCGAATTGGTTGATCTTAGTCGTTTGTCGTAGCCCAGCCACTAAAAAACATTGCAAATTTGTTGATCTGAGTCTGAGATCGTAGCTCAGCCACTGAAAAAACATTGCGAAATGGTTGATCTTGGTTGTAGCTTAGCCACTGAAAAAACATTGCGAATTGGTTGATCCGGGTCGCAGCTCAGCCACTGACAAAACATAGTGAATTGGTTGGTCTGGGTCGTAGATCGTAGCTCGGCCACTGACAAAACGTAGTGAATTGGTTTGTCTGGGTCGTAGATCGTAGCTCAGCCACTGAAAAAACATACGGAATTGGCTGGGCTGGGTCGTACAGCGTAGTTCAGCCACTGAACAAACATAGCAAATTGGCTGATCTAGGTCGTATATCGGTCACTGAAAAAACATAACGAACGGATTGATCCTGGTCGTAGATCGATCGAAGCTCAGCCACTGACAACGCACTTATCAAATTGGTTGATCAGGGTCGTAAACTGTAGCTCAGCTACTGAAAAAAACATTTCAATTCGGTTGATCTGAGTTTTAGATCGTAGCTCAGCCACTCAAAACACATAGCGAATTGGTCGATCTTGATCGTATCTCAGCCACTGAATAAACATAGCGAATTGGTTGATCTGGGTCGTAGATCAGCCACTGAAAGACCATAGCGAATTGGTTGATCTGGGTCTAGGTCGTAGCTCAGCCACTGAAAAACATGGCGTATTGGTTGATCTGGGTCGTAGATCGTAGCCCAACCAATCAAAACACAGCGAATTGGTTGTTTTGGGTCGTAGCTCAATCACTTAAAACGCATAGCGAATTGGTTGATCTTTGTTGTAGATCGTAGCTCTCAATATTGTGTTGTCTGCAAAGATGGACGATATAGTAAAACTGTTTAAAAACTGTGTCGCCTAAAGCGCCTCAATTGTTTATCTGCAAAGATGGACAGTAGTAGTAAACATGTTTAAAAACTATGTCGCCTAAAGCACCTCAATGTTGTGTTGTCTGCAAAGATGGTCGATATAGTAAAATTGTTCAAAACCTAGGTGACCTAATTAAGGGTCCTCAATAATTTGTTGTCTGCAAAGATGGACAGTAGTAGTGAACATGTTTAAAAATGTTATGCGCTAATTGTATTTCCTCGTTATCGAAGGACTAGAACGGCGTAACACAAAAGGGGCCTGACTTGATTTGTTGTCATCTGCAAAGGAACACGGATACAATAATACTGTTTAAAAACGATGAAACTCGTCGCCTTAACATTCTCAATATTGTGATGTCTGCAATGATGGACCATATAGTAAAATTGTTCAAAACCTAGGTTACTAGTTGCCTAAGGCGCCTCAATAATTTGTTGTCTGCAAAGATGGTCAGTAGTAGTAAACATGTTTTAAAATGCTATGCGCTAATTGTATTTCCTTATTATCGAAGGACTATAATAGCGATATCACAAAAGGGGCTTGACTCAATTTGTTGTCATCTGCAAAGGATAAATTCAGGAAAAATGTTTAAAAACTATACTGTTTAAAGTGCCTCAATGTTGTTCTGTCTGCAAATATGGACGATACCGTAAAAATGTTTAAAAACTATGGCGCCTAAAGCACCTAAATGTTGTGTCGTCTAGAACGATGGATGATACAGTAAAAATATTTAAAAACTATGGCGCCTAAATCACCTAAATGTTGTGTCGTCTAGACAGATGGATGATACAGTTAAAATGGTTTAAAACTATGGCGCCTCAATTTTGTGTCTTTTGTAAAAAATGTTTAAAAACTATGTAGCTTAAATTGCCTCAATTTTGTGTTGTCTGCAAAGATGGACAATATATTAAAAATGTTTAAAATTGATGTCACCTATAGTGCTTCAATGTTGTGTCATCTGCAAATATGGACGATACAGTAAAAAAGTTTGAAACTGGCGCCTAAAGCGCCTTAATGTTGTGTCGTCTGGAAAGATCGATGATACAGTAAAAATGTTAAAAAAAACTATGTCACCTAATTTACTTCAATATTGTCTCGTTTGCAAAGATGGACGATACAGTTAAAATGTATAAAAACTATACCACTTAAAGTGCCTCAATGTTGTGTCGTCCGGAAAGATCGAGGATACAGTAAATGTAAGTAAAAACTATGTCGCCAAAATGTGGTGTCATTTGAAAAGATGGTTGGTACAGTAAAAATGTTTAAAACCTATGTAGCTTAAAGCACATCAACTTTGTGTTGTCTGTACATATGAACGATACAGTTAAAATGTACATATGTATGTCACCTAAAGTACCTTAATGTTGTGTCGCTAGAAAGATGGACGGATACAGTAAAAACATTTAAAAACTATGTCACCTAAAGCGCCTCAATGTTGTGCCGTCTGCAAATATGGACGATACAGTTAAAATGTTTAAAAACTATGGTGCCTAAAGTGCCTCAATGTTGTGTTGTCTGGACAGATGGACGATACAGTAAAAATATTTAAAACTGATGCCTAAAGCGCCTAAATGTTGTGCATTCTGGAAAGATGGACGATACAGTAAGAAATGTTTAAAAACTATGGCGCCTAAAACTCCTAAATGTTGTGTCGTCTGGAAAGATGTAGTAGTAAACATGTTTTAAAATGTTATGCGCTAATTGCATTTCCTTATTATCGAAGGACAACGGCGATATCACAAAAGGGGCCTGACTCAATTTGTTTTCGTCTGCAAAGGGTAGATACTGTACAACTGTTAAAAATATATGAAACTCGTTAACTTAAGAGCCTTAATATTGTGTTGTCTGCAAAGATGGACAGTAGTAGTAAACATGTTTAAAAATGTTATGCGCTTATTGTATTTCCTTATTATCGACGTATAACGGCGATATCACAAAAGGGGCCTGACTCAATTTGTTGTCGTCTGTAAAGGATAGATACTGTAAAACTGTTAAAAATCTATGTTACTGGTTGCCTGAAATGCCTGAATTTTTTGTTGTCTTCAAGGATCGACAGATACAGTAAATCTGTTCAAAAGCTATGAAATTGGTCGCCTTAAATGTTGTGTTGTCTGCAGAGATGGACACATACAGTCAAAAAATGGTTTAAAACTATGGCGCCTCAATTTTGTGTCTTTTGCAAAGATGGGTGATACAGTTAAAATGTTTAAAAACTATGGCCCCTAAAGCACCTAAATGTTGTGCCGTCTGTAAAGATGGATGATACAGTTAAAATGCTTAAAAACTATGGCGCCTAAATGTTGTGCTGTCTGGAAAGATGGATGATACAGTAAAAATGTATAAAAACCATCTCGCCTAAAGCATCTCAATGTTAAATCGTCTTTAAATATGGACGATACAGTTAAAATGTTTAAAATCTATGGTGCCTCAAGTGCCTCAAGTGCCTCAAGTGCCTCAATGTTTTGTTGTCTGGAAAGATGGACGATATAGTAAAAAATATTTAAAACCTATGGTGCCTAAAGCTCCTAAATGTTTTGTCGTCTGGAAAGATGGACGATTCAGTAAAAAATGTTTAAAAACTATGTAGCTTAAAGTGCCTCAATTTTGTGTTGTCTTCAAAGATGGACACTCTATGCCATTTAAAGTGCCTTAATGTTGTGTCGCTAGAAAGATGGATGGATACAGTAAAATATTTAAAAACTATTGTCACCTAAAGCGCCTCAATGTTGTGCCGTCTACAAGATGGACTGTACAGTGAAAATGTTTTAAAACTATGGCGCCTAAAGTCCTTTAATTTTTTTTTTTTTGCAAAGATGGATGATACAGTTCAAATGCTTAAAAACTATTGCGCCTAAATGTTGTGCTGTCTGGAAAGATGGAAGATACAGTAAAAATTATTAAAAACCATCTCACCTAAAGCACCTCAATGTTAAATCGTCTGCAAATATGGACGATACAGTTAAAATGTTTAAAAGCTATGGTGCCTAAAGTGCCTCAATGTTGTGTTGTCTGGACAGATGGATAATACAGTAAATATGTTTAAAACTATGGCGCCTAAATGTTATGCATTCTGGAAAGATGGACGATACAGTAAGAAATTGAAAAACTATGGCGCCTAAAGCGCCTAAATGTTGTGCCGTCTGGAAAGATGGACGATATAGTAAAAAATGTTTAAAACCTAGGTTACTGGTTGCCTAAGACGCCTCAATAATTTGTTGTATGCAAAGATGGACAGTAGTTGTAAACATGTTTTAAAATGTTATGCGCTAATTGTATTTCCTTATTATCGAAGGACAACGGCGATATCTCAAAAGGGCCCTGACTCAATTTGTTGTCGTCTGCAAAGGGTAGATAATGTAAAACTGTTAAAAATCTATGAAACTCTTGAACTCAAGAGCCTCAATATTGTGTTGTCTGCAAAGATGGACAGTAGTAGAAAACATGTTAAAAAATGTTTTGCGCTAATTGTATTTCCTTATTATCGAAGGATAACGGCAATATCACAACAGGGGCCTGACTCAATTTGTTGTCGTCTGCAAAGGATAGATACTGTAAAACTTAAAAATCTATGAAACTCTTTATTTTAAGAGCCTCAATATTGTGTTGTCTGCAAAGATGGACAGTAGTAGTAAACATGTTTAAAAATGTTATGCGCTAATTGTATTGCCTTATTACCAAAGGACAACGACGATATCACAAAAGGGGCCTGACTCCATTTGTTGTCGTCTGCAAAGGATAGATACTGTAAAACTGTTAAAAATCTATGAAACTCGTAGCCATAATATTGTGTTTTCTGGAAAGATGGACAGTAGTAGTAAACATGTTTAAAAATGTTATGCGCTAATTGTATTTACTTGTTATCGAAGGACTATAACGGCGTTACACAAAAGGGGCCTGACTTGATTTGTTGTCATCTGCAAAGGAAGACAGATACAATAATACTGTTTAAAAACGATAAAACTCGTCGCCTTAAGCTTCTCAATATTGTGTTGTCTGCAAAGATGGTCGATATAGTAAAATTGTTCAAAACCTAGGTTACTGGTTGCCTTAGGCGCCTCAATAATTTGTTGACTGCAAAGATGGACAGTAGTAGAAAACATGTTTAAAAATGTTATGCGCTAATTGTATTTCCTTATTATCGAAGGATAACGGCGATATCACAAAAGGGGCCCGACTCAATGTGTTGTCGTCTGCAAAGGAAAGATACTGTAAAACTGTTAAAATCTATGATACTGGTCGCCTGAAATGCCTGAATTTTTTGTTGTCTTCAAGGATCGACAGATACAGTAAATCTGTTCAAAAGCTATAAAATTGGTCGCCTTAAATTTTGTGTTGTCTGCAGAGATGGACACATATGTAGTAAAACTGTTTCAAAACTATGAAACTGGTCACCTAAACCTAGCAGTTTTACCATTCATATAAACACTTGACATACAAATGTGTGGTGCGATCCATATTTCTTATTGGGTGATCTGGGTCGTAGATTGTAGCCCAACCAATCAAAACACATATCAAATTGGTTGATCTGGGTCGTAGCTCAGCCACTCAAAACACATAGCGAATTGGTCGATCTGGGTCTTAGATCGTAGCTCGGCCACTGAATAAACATTGTGAAATGGTTGATCTGGGTCGTAGCTCGGCCACTCCAAACATATAGCGAATTGGTTGATCTGGGTCGTAGATCGTAGATCAGCCACTAACAAACATTGCAAATTGGTTGATCTGGGTCGTAGAAAAAGGTTATTGAATGAAAATACATTGCGAATTGGTTGATCTGGGTCGTAGGTTGTAGCTCAGCCACTGAAAAAACATGGCGTATTGGTTGATCTGGGTCGTAGATCATATGCCAACCAATCAAAACACTTAACGAATTGGTTGTTCTGGGTCGTAGCTCAGCGACTCGTAACGCATAGCCTTATTGGTTGATCTGGGTCGTAGCTCAGCCACTGACCAAACACAGAAAATTGGTTGATCTGGGTCGTAGATCGTAGCTCTCAATATTGTGTTGTCTGCAAAGATGGACGATATAGTAAAACTGTTTAAAAACTATATCGCCTAAGCACCTCGATGTTGTGTTGTCTGCAAAGATGGACGATATAGTAAAACTGTTTAAAAACTATTTCGCCTAAAGTGCCTTAATTTTTTGTCTGCAAAGATGGACAGTAGTAGTAAACATGTTTAAAAACTATGTCGCTTAAAGCACCTCAATGTTGTGTTGTCTGCAAAGATGGTCGATATAGTAAAATTGTTCAAAATCTAGGTTACTGGTTGCCTAAGGCTCCTCAATAATTTGTTGTCTGCAAAGATGGACAGTAGTAGTAAACATGTTTAAACATTTTATGGGCTAATTGTATTTCCTTATTATCGAAGGACAACGGCGATATCACAAAAGGTCCCTGTCTCAATTTGTTGTCATCTGCAAAGGATAGATACTGTAACACTGTTAACATCTATGAAACTCGTTGCCTTAAGCCCCTCAATATTGTGTTGTCTGCAAAGATGGACAGTAGTAGTAAAAAAAAAACATGTTTAAAAAAATGTTATGCGCTAATTGTATTTCCTCGTTATCGAAGGACTATAACGGCGTAACACAAAAGGGGCCTGACTTGATTTGTTGTCATCTGCAAAGGAAGACAGATACAATAATACTGTTTACAAACGATGAAACTCGTCGCCTTAAGCTTCTCAATATTGTGTTGTCTGCAAAGATGGACGATATAGTAAAACTGATTAAAACTATGTCGCCTAAAGCACCTCAAAATGTTGTGTTGTCCGCAAAGATGGTCAATATAGTTCAACGACTCAAAAGACATGGCGTATCGGTTGATCTGGATCGTAGATCGTAGCTCAGCCACTTACAAAACATAGAAAATTGGTTGAGCTGGGTCGTAGATCGTAGCTAAGCCTAAAAAACAAAACATTGCGAATTGGTTGATCTGGGTCGCAGATCCTAGCTCAGCCACTGAAAAAGCATTGGAAAATTGGTTGATCTGGATCGTAGATCGTAGTTCAGCCACTGAAAAAAACATGGCGTATTGGTTTGTATGGGTCGTACATCGTAGCTCAGCCACTGACAAAACACAGAAAATTGATTGATCTGGGTCGTAGCTCGGCCACTGAAAAACATACGGAATTGGCTGGGCTTGGTCGTACTGTGTAGTTCAGCCACTGAACAAACAGCAAACTGGTTTATCTAGGTCGTATATCTTAGCTCAGTCACTGAACAAACATAAGGAACGGATTGATCCTGAGTATAGATCACTGAAAACCATAGCAAATTGATTAATCCTGGTCATACATCGTAGCTCAGCTACTGACAAAGCATAGACAATTGGTTGATCAGGGTCGTAGATCGTAGGTCAAGTCACTGAAAAAACATTGCGAATTAGTTTATCCTAGTCGAAGATCGTAGCTCAGCCACTGAAAAACATGATCTTGGTCGTAGATCGTATCTCGGCCACTGAGAAAAACCCATTGTGAAATGGTTGATCTGGGTCGTAGATCGTAGCTCAGCCAATTTAAAAACATTGCGAATTGGTTGATCTGGGTAGTAGATCGTAGCTCAACCTCTCAAAACACAAAGTTAATTAGTTGATCTGGGTCTTAGCTCAGCCACTGGCAACACATAGAAACTGGGTTGATCTGGGTCGTAGATCGTAGCTCTGCCACTGATAAAACATTGCGAATAAGTTGATCTGGGTAGTACATCGTAGCTCAGCCACTAAAAAACATTGCAAATTGGTTGATCTGGATTGTAGATCGTAGTTCAGCCACTGAAAAAAACATGGAGTATTGGTTTGTCTGTGTCGTAATCGTAGCTCAGCCACTGACAAAACACAGAAAATTGGTTGATATTGGTCGTAGCTCAGCCAAAGCAAACATATTGCAAATTGGTTGATATTTGTTGTAGATCGTTGTTCAGCCACTTTAAAAACAATGCGAATTGGTTGATCTGAGTTTTATATCGTAGCTCAGCCACTGACAAAACAAAGAAAATGGGATGATCTAGGTCGTATATCTTAGCTTAGTCAATGAAAAAAACATAAGGGATTGATTGATCCTGGTCATAGATCGATCGTAGCTCAGCCACTGACAAAGCATAGCAAATTGGTTGATCAGGGTCGTAAATCATAGCTAAGCCACTGAAAAAACCATTTCGAATTGGTTGATCTTAGTCGTACATCGTAGCTCAGCCACTAAAAAAACATTGCAAATCGGTTGATCTGAGTCGTATATCGTAGTCCCTCGTAGCTCAGCCAATAAAAAACATTGCGAATTGGTTGATCTTAGTCGTATGTCGTAGCCCAGCCACTAAAAAACATTGCAAATTCGTTGATCTGAGTTTGAGATCGTAGCTCAGCAACTGAAAAAACATTGCGAATTGCTTGATCTGAGTCGTAGCTCAGCCACTGAAAAATCATTGCGAATTGGTTGATCTGGGTCGTAGATTATAGCTCAGCCACTGACAAAACATAGTGAATTGGTTCGTCTGGGTCGTAGATCGTAGCTCGGCCACTGACAAAACATAGTGAATTGGTTTGTCTGGGTCGTAGATCGTAGCTCAGTCACTGAAAAAACATACGGAATTAGCTAGGCTGGGTCGTACAGCGTAGTTCAGCCACTGAACAAACATAGCAAATTGGCTGATCTAGGTCGTAGCTCATTCACTGAAAAAACATAACGAACGGATTGATCCTGCTCATAGATCGATCGTAGCTCAGCCACTGACAAAGCACTTATCAAATTGGTTTATCAGGGTCGTAAACTGTAGCTCAGCCACTGAAAACACATTACAAATTGGTTTATCAGGGTCGTAAACTGTAGCTCAGCCACTGAAAACACATTACAAATTGGTTGATCTGGGTCGTAGATCGTACCAAACCAATCAAAACACATCAAATTGGTTGATCTGGGTCGTAGCTCAGCCACTCAAAACACAGCGAATCGGTCGATCTGGGTCGTAGATCGTAGCTCGGCCACTGAATAAACATTGCGAAATGGTTGATCTTGGTCGTAGCTCAGCCACTCAAAACACATTGCGAATTGGTTGATATGGGTCGTAGATCGTAGCTCGGCCACTGAATAAACATAGCGAATTGGTTGATCTGTGTCGTAGATCGTAGCTCAGCCACTGAAAGACCATAGCGAATTGGTTGATTTGGGTCGTAGATCGTAGCTTATTCAATGAAAATACATTGCGAATTGGTTGATCTGGGTCGTAGGTCGTAGCTCGGCCACTGAAAAAACATGGCGTATTGGTTGATGTGGGTCGTAGGTCGTAACCCAACCAATCAAAAGACATAGCGAATTGGTTGTTCTGGGTCGTAGCTCAGCCACTCAAAACGCATAGCGAATTGGTTGATCTGGGTCGTAGCTCAGCCACTGACCAAATATAGAAAATTGATTGATCTGGAACGTAGATCGTAGCTCTCAATATTGTGTTGTCTGCAAAGATGGACGATATAGTAAAACTGTTTAAAAACTGCCGCCTAAAGCACCTCAATGTTGTGTTGTCTGCAAAGATGGACGATATTGTTAAACTGTTTAAAAACTATGTCGCCTAAAGCGCCTCAATTTTTTGTCTGCAAAGATGGACAGTAGTAGTAAACATGTTTAAAAACTATGTCGCCTAAAGCCCCTCAATGTTGTGTTGTCTGCAAAGATGGTCGATATAGTAAAATTGTTCAAAGCCTAGGTTACTGGTTGCCTAAGGCTCTTCAATAATTTGTTGTCTGCAAAGATGGACAGTAGTAGTAAACATGTTTAAAAATGTTATGCGATAATTGTATTTCCTTATTATCGAAGGACAACGGCGATATCACAAAAGGGGCCTGACGCAATTTATTTGTTGTCGTCTGCAAAGGATAGATACTGTAAAACTGTTAAAAATCTATGAAACTCGTTGCCTTAAGCCCCTCAATATTGTGTTGTCTGCAAAGATGGACAGTGGTAGTAAACATGTTTAAAAATGTTATGCACTAATTGTATTTCCTCGTTATTGAAGGACTAGAACGGCGTAACACAAAAGGGGCTTGACTTCATTTGTTGTCATCTGCAAAGGAAGACAGATGCAATAATACTGTTTAAAATTGATGATACTCAATATAGTCAGTATAGTGAAAATGTTATATACGGCTATAAATACGTGCTGGCCCCCTTTGGGAACGAGGCTACATAACTATTGTCTTTTGATTGGTTGCTTTGAAAATAGGTTCTACGTCATGGTGTGTTTTAAGTGATTTAGACACGTCTGGTTTAAATGAGTATACAGTATCAGTTGTCAATTCCTTATTACATAACTGTTTACGCGTGTGACTGTAATGATTTACAGCGTCCGATAACTTGGGATGAAATTTTCGGCGAAGTCAACTTTGCTTTGATCGAGTGAATGGGCAAAGTCTGACAATTTAAGGCGACCACTTCGCTCAAATCACCCCTAGCTAGAGCCTTGTAAAAATGCGTAAAAACTATGTCTTTTAAAGCATCTCAATATTGTGTGGTCTGCAAAGGTGGATGGTACAATCAAAATTTATGTCATCTAAAGTACTTCAATGTTGTGTCTTCTGCAAAGATAGTAAAACTGTTTAAAAACTGGCGCCTTAAGCGCCTAAATGTTGTGTCGTCTAAAAAGATAGACGTTTATGTTTAAAAACTATGTCGCCTAAAGTGCCTCAATGTTTCGTTGTCTGGAAAGATGGACGATACAGTAAAAATGGTAAAAAAATAGGGCGCCTAAAGCTCCTAAATGTTTTGTCGTCTGGAAAGATGGACGATACAGTAAAAAATGTTTAAAAACTATGTAGCTTAAAGTGCCTCAATTTTGTGTTGTCTGCAAAGATGGACAATATATTAAAACTTTTTAAAAATGATGTCGCCTATAGTGCTTCAATGTTGTGTCATCTGCAAATATGGACGATACAGTAAAAAAAGTTTAAAACTGGCGCCTAAAGCGCCTAAATGTTGTGTCGTCTGGAAAGATCGACGATACAGTAAAAAGGTTAAAAAAAACTATGTCACCTAATTTACTTCAATATTGTCCCGTTTGCAAAGATGGACGATACAGAAAAATCTTTAAAAACTATATAGCTTAAAGCACCTCAACTTTGTGTTGTCTGTAATATGAACGATACAGTTAAAATGTATGTCACCTAAGCACCTCAATGTTAAATCGTCTGCAAATATGGACGATACAGTAAAAATGTCACCTAAAGTACCTCAATGTTGTGTTGTCTGCAAAGATGGACGATACAGTAAAAAAAATTAAAAGCTATGTCGCCTGAAGTACTTCAATGTTGTCTCGTTGGCAAAGATGGAAGATACAGTTAAAATGTTTAAAAACTATGCCGCTTAAAGCGCCACAATGTTGTGTCATCTTCTAAGATGGACAGTTGCAGTAAAAATGTTTAGAAATGTTATGCGCTAATTGTATTTCCTCATTATCGAAGGACTATAATTTGCGCGATAGCACAAAAGTGGCCTGATTCAATTTTGTGTTGTCTGCAAAGATGGACAGATACAGTAAAGAATGTTTAAAAACTAAGTAACTGGTTGCATAAAGCGCTTCAATGTTGTGTCCTCTGGAAAAAAGAGCGAATACAGTAAAAACAAAATAATAGCTGGTCGCCTAATGCGCCTTAATGTTTTGTTCTCTGCAAAGATGGACGGATACAGAAAAAAAAGAGAAAAATGTCATGCGCTTATTGTATTTCCTCTTTATCAAAGGGCTATAAGGGCAATGACACAAAAGGGGCCTGGCTCAATTTTCTATAGTCTTCACAGAAGGATAGATACTGTAAAACTGTTAAAAACTAACGCACGTCAATATTGTGTTGTCTTGATACATAGACGATACAGTTAAAATGTTTAAAATATATGCCACCTAAAGTGCCTAAATGTTGTGTCGTCTGGAAAGATGGATGATGCAGTAAAAATGTTAAAAAACTATGTCCCCTAATTTACTTCAATTTTGTCTCGTTTGCAAAGATGGACGATACAGTTAAAATATATATAAACTATGCCACCTAAAGTGCCTTAATGTTGTGTCGTCTGGAAAGATTGACGATACAGTAAAACTATTTAAAAACTGTTCTAAAGCACCTCAATATTGTCTCGTTTGCAAATATGGACGATACTGGAAAAATGTTTAAAAACTATACTGTTTAAAGTGCCTCAATGTTGTTGCGTCTGCAAAGATGGGCGATACAGTAAATTTGTTTAAAAACTATGTCGCCTAAAGAATCTCAATATTGTGTCGTCTGCAAAGATGGAGGGAAACAGTAAAAATATTTAAAAACTATGTCACCTAAATAGCCTCAATATTGTGTCGTCTGCAAATATGGACGATACCGTAAACATGTTTAAAAACTATGGCTCCTAAAGCACCTAAATGTTGTGTCGTCTATAACGATGGATGATATAGTAAAAATATTTAAAAACTATGGCGCCTAAAGCACCTAAAGGTTGTGTCGTCTAGAAAGATGGATAATACAGTTAAAATGTTTAAAAACTATGGCCCCTAAAAGCGCCTAAATGTTGTGCCGTCTGTAAAGATGGATGATACAGTAAAAATGTATAAAAACCATCTCACCTAAAGCACCTCAATGTTAAATCGTCTTTAAATATGGACGATACAGTTAAAATGTTTAAAATATATGGATATGGTGCCTAAAGTGCCTCAATGTTTTGTCGTCTGGAAAGGTGAACGATACAGTAAAAAATGTTTAAAAACTATGTAGCTGAAAGTGCCTCAATGTTTTGTCGTCTGGAAAGGTGAACGATACAGTAAACAATGTTTAAAAACTTAAAGTGCCTCAATTTTGTGTTGTCTGCAAAGATGGACAATATATTAAAAATGTTTAAAAATGATGTCACCTATAGTGCTTCAATGTTGTGTCATCTGCAAATATGGACGATACAGTAAAAAGTTTGAAACTGGCGCCTAAATGTTGTGTCGTCTGGAAAGATCGATGATACAGTAAAAATGTTAAAAAATCTATGTCACCTAATTTACTTCAATATTGTCTCGTTTGCAAAGATGGACGATACAGTTAAAATGTATAAAAACTATGCCACTTAAAGTGCCTCAATGTTGTGTCGTCTGGAAAAATTGAGGATACAGTAAATGTAATTAAAAACTATGTCACCTAAATGTGGTGTCGTTTGAAAAGATGGTTGATACAGTAAAAATGTTTAAAAACTATGTAGCACCTCAAGTTTGTGTTGTCTGTAAATATGAACGATACAGTTGAAATGTATGTCACCTAAAGCACCTTAATGTTGTGTCGCTAGAAAGATGGATGGATACAGTAAAAAAAAAAATCTATGTCACCTAAAGCTCCTCAATGTTGTGCCGTCTGCAAGATGGACTATACAGTAAAAAATGTTTTAAAACTATGGCGCCTAAAGTGCTTTTTTTTTTTTTTACTTTTTTGCAAAGATGGATGATAGTTAAAATGCTTAAAAACAATGGCGCCTAAATGTTGTGCTGTCTGGAAAGATGGAAGATACATTAAAAATGATTAAAAACCATCTCACCTAAAGCACCGCAATGTTAAATCATCTGCAAATATGGACGATACAGTTAAAATGTTTAAAAACTATGGTGCCTAAAGTGCCTCAATGTTGTGTTGTCTGGACAGATGGATGATACAGTACAAATGTTTAAAACAATGGCGCCTAAATGTTGTGCATTCTGGAAAGATGGACGATACAGTAAGACATGTTTAAAAACTATGGCGCCTAAAGCGCCTAAATGTTGTGCCGTCTGGAAAGATGGACGATATAGTAAAAAATGTTCAAAACCTAGGTTACTGGTTGCCTAAAGCGCCTCAAAATGTGTTGTATGCAAAGATGGACAGAAGTAGTAAACATGTTTTAAAATGTTATGCGCTAATTGTATTTCCTTATTATCGAAGGACAACGGCGATATCACAAAAGGGGCCCGACTCAATTTGTTGTCGTCTGCAAAGGATAGATACTGTAAAACTGTTAAAAATCTATGAAACTCGTTGCCTTAATATTGTGTTTTCTGCAATGATGCACAGTAGTAGTAAACATGTTTAAAAATGTTATGCGCTAATTGTATTTCCTTGTAATCGAAGGACTATAACGGCGTAACACAAAAGGGGCCTGACTTGATTTGTTTTCATCTGCAAAGGAAGACGGATACAATAATAATGTTTAAAAACGATAAAACTCGTCGCCTTAAGCTTCTCAATATTGTTTTGTCTGCAAAGATGGTCGTCGATATAGTAAAATTGTTCAAAACCTAGGTTACTGGTTGCCTGAGGCGCCTCAATAATTTGTTGTCTGCAAAGATGGACAGTAGTAGTAAACATGTTTAAAAATATTATGCACTAATTGTATTTCCTTATTATCGAAGGATAACAGCGATATCACAAAAGGGGCCGGACTCAATTTGTTTTCGTCTGCAAAGGATATATACTGTAAAACTTAAAAACCTATGATACTGGTCGCCTGAAATGCCTGAATTTTTTGTTGTCTTTAAGGATCGACAGATACAGTAAATCTGTTCAAAAGCTATGAAATTGGTCGCCTTAAATGTTGTGTTGTCTGTAAAGATGGACACGTACAGTAAAACTGTTTCAAAACTATGAAACTGGTCACCTAAACCTAGCAGTTTTACCATTCATATAAACAATTGACATACAAATGTGTGGTGCGATTCAAATTTCTTATAATATGTAATGCGTTCATATTATTTCATTGTTATCGAAGGACTATAAGATGCGCACTAACACAAAAGGGACCTGACTCAACTGTTTCAAAACTATAAAACCTGTCGCCTAAAATGCCACTATTTGTTGACGTCTTCAAAGATGGTCAAATACAGTAAATCTGTTTAAAATCTATGAAACTGGTCAGGTCCGTGAAGTTAGGTTGACGGGTGATGAATTTTCCAGTGACGAACTTCTTAGGTTGTTGAGTGACGTAAGCTTCACGAGCGACGAATTGGCGAGAAAAAAAAATCAGAAAACTTTGAGATAATGTCTCTGGACATGTATGTTTTGGTACAAAAGGGACACATCTTGTATTCTGCGGTTAATACGTTATCGTGCTACAACCATATTTGGCAAATGCACAACTAGGTGAAATTTAGAATGTTCTAAAGTTCCTTTTCCGTCAATGTTTTTCTCTGTAAACGTTTTTTAGCTCGACTTTTGATAAAAACGAGAGCTATTGTCATGACCCTGGCGTCGTCGTTGGCGTGGTCGTCCGGTTAATGTTTTTTAGTTCAGCTCAGCCTTTTTAGCTCACCTATGCACGAAGTGCAAGGTGAGCTATTGTGATCACATTTTGTCCGGCGTCCGTCCGTCGTGCGTCGTCAACATTTCAGCTTGTTAACACTCTACAGGCTACATTTTGCATCCAATCTTCATGAAAGTGTATCAGAACATTCATCTCCATCAAATCTTGGACAAGTTCGAAACTGGGCCATATGAGGTCAAAAACGAGGTCACTAGGTCAAATTGAAGCGAAATCTTGTTAACACTCTGGAGGCCACATTTTCAACTTGAGCATGTTGAAACTTTATCAGAATGTTTGTCTTGATGATATGTAGGCCAAGTTCGAACATGGGTCATGTCGGGTCAAAAAATAGGTCACTAGGTCAAATTGAAGGAAAATCTTGTTAACACTGTAGAGGCCACATTTTCAACTTGAGCATGTTGAAATATTGTCAGAATGTTTGTCTTAAAGATATCTAGGTCAAGTTTAAATATAGGTCATATTGGGTCAGAAACTAGGTCACTAGGCCAAATTGAAGGAACATCTTGTTAACTCTGTAGAAGCCGCATGTTTTGCTTCAGCAGCTTGAAATTTGGTCAGAATGTTGAGCTAAATGATATCTAGGTCAAGTTCGAATATGGGTCATGCAGGGTCAAAAACTAGGTCACAATGCCAAATTGAAGGAAAATCTTGTTAACACTTTGGATGCCGCATTTTTTGCTTAAGCAGCTTGAAATTTGGTCAGACTGTTTGTCTAAATGATATCTAGGCCAAGTTCGAATATGCCGGGTTAAAAACTAGGTCACTAGGCCAAATTGAAGGGTAATCTTGTTAACACTCTGGATACTGCATTTTTAACTTTAGCATGATGAAACTTTATCAGAATGTTTTTCTTGATGATATGCAAGTCAAGTTCGATCAAGGGTCATGTTGGGTGAAATTTTGTCAGAATGTTTGTCTTAAAGATATCTAGGTAAAGTTCGAATATGGGTCATATTGGGTCAGAAACTAGGTCACTAGGCTAAATTGAAGGAACATCTTGTTAACTCTGTAGAAGACGCATTTTTGCTACAGCAGCTTGACATTTTATGAGAATGTTTATCTAAATGATATCTAAGCCAAGTTCGAATATGGATCATGTAGGGTCAAAAACTAGGTCACTAGGCCAAATTAAAGGAACATCTTGTTAACTCTGTAGAAGACACATTTTTTGCTACAGCAGCTTGACATTTTATGAGAATGTTTATCTAAATGATATCTAAGCCAAGATCGAATATGGATCATGTAGGGTCAGAAACAAGGTCAATAAAGGAAAATATTGTTCAAACTCCGGAGGCCGCATTTTTACTTTGAGCAAGTTGAAAATTTGTCAGAATGTTGTCTTGATAATATCTAGTCCATGTTGGAATATGGGTCATATCAGGTAAAAAAATATAGATCACTAGGCCAAATGAAGGAAAATCTTGTTAACACTGTGGAGGTTGCATTCAGAATAATTGTCCTGATGTATTTTGCATTGTAGTACATTGTATAATTAAGGTGAGCGATCCAGGGCCATCATGGCCCTCTTGTTTCTGTTTTCTATCAGTCGAGCGTCTGTGCCGTACGCGGTGCTCTTGTTTTCTTTGGATAATAATTCCTGCTTTGCTACTCTGACTGATGGCTATGAAATTTGAAATATGGCTTAATTTGCATTCAATACGTCTAGAGACATACTTTGAAGTGCTACGTTAACTCTCTTTTTCAAATACATATCAATTTGCATCGGACGTTTTCAAAATTACTTCAAAATTCGTCTACATTAGCTGAAAGCTAAACAATTTCTTTGGAAGAAGTGCTCGTTTTGAACCATTTCTCCGTTTATCGCAATGTTTTCAAAAGTCATATTCACCAAAATGTGTCTACATGTGGTCAAAGGATAAACTTTCGGAAGTTTTTGTTGGAACTCTAGCTGACTTAAGACAAACGGACAAATTGCTCGTTTTGAACAATTCTACATTTGCGACAATGCGTCTAGATATGGGAAAGGGTTAAAACGTTTCTTAGAACGTCTGTGTAGATCCAGATACAGATATGTAAGGATTCTTACATTGATCTGAGACTACACTGGTCGCAATGTGCTCTGTGTCAAAAAGTTGACATAAGGACAAATTGCTAGTTTTGAATAATTTCTACATTTTCCATAATATTTTCAAAAGCCGACTGCTTCAAATACATCAAACTGAGTTTAGATAAACGTTTCTTAGAACCTTCTGTGATCGACCAGCATAGATACAGATATATGTGAATTTTCACATTGATCTTCGTCTACACTGGTCGCACGTGCTCAGCATGCAGGTATATTTGGCTTCAAAACTTTATAAAGAATGAAAATGTTCATGGATCGCAACTCTAGTATACTTTAACTCTGTCCCACATACAACACGTTTGAAACAGACGACTTTGAAAACATCAAGGCAAAAGTATGGAAAATCAGAAGTAAAAAACATTTAGAAAAAAGGAAAACTTATTCGTTTTGAAAAGTTTCTCTTTTATCACAATGTTTCCAAGATGTGTCTGCTTCATATGCGTCAAAATGTTTCTATATGTGGGAAATGGTTAAGAATGGTTTTTTTCTCCTTTTTTCAGAATGTTTTCAATAGTCGTCTACTTCTTATACATGTTATTTAATAAGTCATCCGCTTCAAATGTAAAAATGCGTCCACCTTCTTTGAAAGGGTTTTGCATTTTCTTGTAATCCTTTATGAATCGTGATCGACAACTGTAGATCCAAGAAGGTGTGTGAAGTTGGCGCGTAGATTGTAGATCAGCCATAAAATGTAAATGGCTGACCTGGGACGTAAATCGTAGCTCGGCCAATGAAAACCCATAGCGAATTGGTTTATCCAGAGAAATATAAACAAGTGTTTATATATGTCTCTGGTTGATCTGGATCGTAGATCGTAGTTCAGCCACTGAAAAGAACCAGGGCGTATTGGTTGATCTGGGTCGTAAATTATATTTCAACGACTCAAAACACATAGACTATCGGTTGATCTGGATCACTGAAAAACCATAGCAAATTGGTTGATCCTGGTCATACATGATCGTAGCTCAGCCGCTGACAAAGCATAGAAAATTGGTTGATCAGGGTCGTAGATCGTAGGTCAGCCACTGAAAAAAACATTGCGAATTGGTTGATCTGGGTTTTAGATCGTAGATCGGCACTGAAAAAACCCATTGCGGAATGGTTAATCTGGGTCGTAGATCGTTGCTCAGCCAATTTAAAAACATTGCGAATTGGTTGATCTGGGTAGTAGATCGTAGCTCAACCTCTCAAAACACAAAGCTAATTGGTTGATCTGGGTCGTAGCTTAGCCACTGGCAACACATAGAAAATGGGTTGATCTGGGTCGTAGATCGTAGCTCTGCCACTAATAAAACATTGAGGAATCCGCTGTGGTCGAGTGGTTAGCGTCGGGGATTTCGAAACCGGGTGTCTCGGGTTCGATCCCCAGTCGCGGCACTACGGTCATGGTGGAGTCCCCTTGGGCAAGGCACATTTTCTAGCCTAGTACTGGTTTGTTTACCCAGGGATCACGAATAATTACATTTAATTGCGCGCTAAATGACCTTAGCTGTCGATGCGCCATAACACAATATACATTCATTCACTAATAAAACATTGCGAATAAGTTAATCTTTGTCGTACATCGTAGCTCAGCCACTAAAAAAACATTGCCAATTGGTTGATATGGGTCGCAGATCGTAGCTCAGTCACTGAACAAATATTGCAAATTGGTTGATCTGGATTGTAGATTGTAGTTCAGCCACTGAAAAAAACATGGCGTATTGGTTTGTCTGGATCGTAATCGTAGCTCAGCCGCTGACAAAACACAGAAATTTGGTTGATCTAGGTCGTAGCTCAGCCAAAGCAAAAATATTGCGAATTGGTTGTAGATCGTTGTTCAGCCACTTTAAAAACAATGCGAATTGATTGATCTGGGTTGTATATCGTAGCTCAGCCACTGACAAAACATAGAAAATGGGTTGATCAGGGTCGTAGCTCAGCCACTAAAAAACATTGCGAATTGGTTGATCTGGGTCGTAGCTCAGCCACTGAAAAAACATTGCAAATTGGTTGATCTGGGTCGTAGATTGTAGCTCAGCCACTGACAAAACATAGTGAATTGGTTGGTCTGGGTCGTAGATCGTAGCTCAGCCACTGAAAAAACATAGGAAATTGGCTGGGCTGGGTCGTACAGCGTAGTTTGACCACTGAACAAACATAGCAAATTGGTTTATCTAGGTCGTATATCTTAGCTCAGTCACTGAACAAACATAAGGAACGGATTGATCCTGAGCATAGATCGATCGTAGCTCAGCCACTGACAAAGCACTTATCAAATTGGTTGATCAGGGTCGTACATTCTAGCTCATCTACTGAAGAAAAAAACCCATTGCGAATTGGTTGATCTTAGTCGTATATCGTAGATCAGCCACCAAAAAACATTGCAAATTTGTTGATCTGAGTTTTAGATCGTAGCTCAGCCACTGAAAAAACATTGCGTATTGGTTGATCTGGGTCGTAGATCGTAGCCCAACAAATCAAAAGACATATCAAATTGGTTGATCTGGGTCGTAGCTCAACCACTCGAAACACATAGCGAATTGGTCGATCTGGGTCGTAGATCGTAGCTCGGCCACTGAATAAACATTGCGAAATGGTTGATCTGGGTCGTAGTTCGTAGCTTAGCCACTGAAAATACATGGCGTATTGGTTGATCTGGGTCGTAGAGTGTAGCCCAACCAATCAAAACACATAGCGAATTGGTTGTTCTGGGTCGTAGCTCAGCCACTCAAAACGCATAGCGAATTGGTTGATCTGGGTCGTAGCTACTCCAAACACATAGCTAATTACGTCGTTGATCGTAGCTCAGCTACTGACCAAACATAGAAAATCGGTTGATCTGGGTCGTAGCTCTCAATATTGTGTTGTCCCCAAAGATGGACGATATAGTAAAACTGTTTAAAAACTATGTCGCCTAAAGCACCTCAATGTTGTGTTGTATGCAAAGATGGTCGATATAGTAAAATTATTCAAAACCTAGGTTACTGGTTGCCTAAGGCGCCTCAATGATTTGTTGTCTGCAAAGATGGTCAGTAGTAGTAAACATGATTCAAAATGTTATGCGCTTGTTGTATATCCTTATTATCGAAGGACAACGGCGAAATCACAAAAGGGGCCTGACTCAATTTGTTGTCATCTGCAAAGGATAGATACTGTAAAACTGTTAAAAATCTATGAAACTCGTTGCCTTAAGCCCCTCAATATTGTGTTGTCTGCAAAGATGGACAGTAGTAGTAAACATGTTATGCGCTAATTGTATTTCCTCGTTTTGTTTAAAATGGCGTTAAACCCAAATCAATCAATATTTCCTCGTTATAGAAGGACTATAACGGCGTAACACAAAAGGAGCCTAATACTGTTTAAAAACGATGAAACTCGTCGCCTTAAGCTTCTCAATATTGTGTTGTCTGCATAGATGGACGATATAGTAAAACTGTTTAAAAACTATGTCGCCTAAAGCACCTCAATATTGTGTTGTCTGCAAAGATGGTCAATATAGTAAACATGCTATATTCGGCTATAAATACGTGCTGGCCCCCAATGGGAACGAGGCTACATATTTATTTTTTTTATGTGTTTTAAGTGATGTAGACACGTCTGGTTTAAATGAGTATACATTATCAGTTGTCAATTCCTGATTACATAACTGTTTACCGAGAACCTAATTGAGCGACATGGCGTGTGACTGTGATGATTTACAGCGTCCGGTAACTTAGGACGAAATTGTCTGACAATTTAAGGCGACCACTTCGTTCAAGTCGCCTCTAGCTAGAGCCCTTTAAAAATGTTTAAAAACTATGTCTTCTAAAGTACCTCAAAATTGTGTGATCTGCAAAGATGGATGGTACAATGAAAATTTATGTCATCTAAAGTACTTCAATGTTGTGTCTTCTGCAAAGATAGTAAATATTTTTAAAAACTGGCGCCTTAACCGCCTAAATGTTGTGTCGTCTAAAAAGATGGACGTTTATGTTTAAAAACTATGTCGCCTAAAGTGCCTTAATGATGTGTCGTCTGCAAAGATGTTTTAAAACTATGTCACCGAAAGTACCTCAATGCTGTGTTGTCGGCAAAGATGGACGATACAGAAAAAATGTTTAAAAGCTATGTCGCCTAAAGTACCTCAATGTTGTCTCGTTGGCAAAGATGGAAGATATAGTTAAAATGTTGAATCAAAGTGCTGATAGCACTAATGAGCGAAGTACCTTCATTGATGTTGGCGTTGTAACTGTGAAAACCAGCATGACAATAAGTATAAGAACTGTCTTAGGTTCAACACATAAAAAACAAATGAATTCTGTGTTTCAAAAAAAAAAATCCTTTAACACATTCCCTCATACGGCAGTTCTGTAGCAGACGACTTTGAACATATGTTTTTACAAACAATGGGAAATCTCTATATTTGAATGGAAAACAGAGTGTCAAAAGGAGAAATTGCACGTGTTGTCCTTTTGTCACTATGTTTTCAAAAAGCCGCCTGCTGTAGATGCGTCAGAAAGCGTCTGTATGAGGGAAAGGGTTAAACTTTCTATGACTAATTTGTGTGTGCAATGCATATCCTGATCGGAATACGCAGATGCGCTAATTGACCTTAAAGAATAATTTGAGTATCTGTCCATTCGCAGTAAATAATGCAATAACACTACCTTGGTATTATCATGGATAAGTGTATTGTTGTTGAAACAATTTGACTGTATACATGAATGTAACACATTTTACATCTTATTTGCATCAACATATATGGACTTACCCTTATTGTTGAAAGTGCTACTTTTGATACAAAAAAAAATTTATGCAAAATATTATATCCGTGTGTATGTTTATCCGAAAGACATTAATTAAACCTTAACCACAGAGGAAAGGTATAAAGGAAGAGACCATTTATTCATGCCCTGTATGACCGCTCTCTGAACTTATTGAGCGTGAATCAGTTATATAATCGAGATAGTAACAGGAGACCTCATAACTGTTTATGATATCTGATAGTTTTACAACTTACTTACCCTTTTTCTCTAAACCGAATTTAGAGGCCGGCGAATTGGAACATATCCAAACAAAAATATGGGAATAATAAGTTTAACTGAATAAAGCGGGAAGCGTTGGCACAATGATTTTCAAAAGTGTTCTGCTTAATTTCCCCTAATACAGGGACAGTGTTATACACTGTCCCTGCCTAATAACATGAACGCAGATAAGTGGCGGAAAATGGTATAAGAATAGCTGTAGAAAAGTGTGTGATATCTAGAATATTGAATTAATTTTCATGCTACAGGTTTGAGACATTGTGTAAAAGGGAGGAATAAGTCATTTTGAGTAATTGTTACATTTTCTAGAAAAGTTTTCAAAATTCACCTGCTTCATTTGTGTCGTATGCTATCGTGTAAAGGGTGAACACTGACAGTTCATTAATGAAAACGTTCGAAGCCTGCCATTTCAAAGTGTTCCTCTGAGTTTTCTGTATATATACATTTAAATATGATATTATAAAACGTTGTTTAAAGTGACTGGGTGACTAGTCTACAGTGTGATAATATTGAATGAAATCAAAAGTATTTGACATTGTACATATTGATAACAATCTAGTCCACAGTGGAATTACTTTTTGAACTCATTCATGAGGAAGGCGGACTCGGTCAAAAAGGCGTGTCGAAAGTAGTTCGATGCGAATGAAAGCAAATCAAATGAAGTAATCTCAAATCCTTCCGCGGTTGAGTGTGGTTGCAGCTTTAAGTTGGATTTTCGAAAGCAGGCATGCTATGAGCTTTCGGATCGCTTCGCGACCCTTTGCTCAAAAACTATGTCGCTTTAAGAGCCTCAATGTTGTGTCGTCTGAAAAGTTGGATGTATACAGTAAAAATGTTTTAAAATTATGTCACCTAAAGCGCCACAATGTTGTGTCATCCGCTAAGATGGACAGTTGCAGTAAAAATGGTTAAAAATGTTATGCGCTAATTGTATTTCCTCATTGTCGAAGGACTATAATTTGCGCGATAGCACAAAAGGGGCCTGACTCAATGTTGTGTTGTCTGCAAAGATGGACCGATACAGTAAAAAAAAATTAAAAACTAAGTAACTGATTGCCTAAAGCGCTTCAATGTTGTGTCCTCTGCAAAAATGGACGAATACAGTAAAAACAAAATAAAAACTAAGTAGCTGGTCGCCTAATGCGCCTTAATGATTTATTTTCTGCAAAGATTGACGGATACAGAAACAAACAAAAAAATGTTATGCGCTTATTGTATTTCCTCTTTATCAAAGGACTATAAGGCCGATGACACAAAAGGGGCCTGGCTCGATTGTCTGTACTCTTCACAGAAGGATAGATACTGTAAAACTGTTAAAAACTAAACCACCTCAATATTGCGTTGTCTTGAAACATGGACGATACAGTTGAAATGTTTCAAAATTATGCCACCTAAAGTGCCTAAATGTTGTGTCGTCTGGAAAGATCGATGATGCAGTAAAAATGTTAAAAGAAACTATGTCACCTAATACAGTGCAATGTTGTCTCGTTTGCAAAGATGGACGAAACAGTTAAAATATATAAAAACTATGCCACCTAAAGTGCCTCAATGTTGTGTCGTCTGGAAAGATTGACGATACAGTAAAAATGTTTAAAAACTGTCGCCTAAAGCACCTCAATATTGTCTCGTTTGCAAATATGGACGGATACAGGAAAAATGTTTAAAAACAATACTGTTTAAAGTGCCTCAATGTTGTGGCGTCTGCAAAGATAGCCTAAATAGCCTTAATGTTGTTTTGTCTGCAAATATGGACAATACAGTAAACTATGGCGCCTAAAGCACCTAAATGTGTCGTCTAGAAAGATGGATGATGCAGTTAAAATGGTTTAAAACTAAGGCGCCTCAATTTTGTGTCTCTTGCAAAGATGGATGATATAGTTAAAATGTTTAAAAACTATGGGCCCTAAAGCGCTTAAATGTTGTGCCATCTGTAAAGTATATACACTTTAAAGTAGATGATACATTAAAAATGTATTAACACAATCTCATCTAAAGTACCTCAATGTTAAATCGTCTGACAATATGGACGATACAGTTAAAATGTTTAAAATCTATGGTGCCTAAAGTGCCTCAATGTTTTGTTGTCTGGAAAGATGGACGATACAGTAAAAATAATTAATAACTATGGCGCCTAAAGCGCATAAATGTTATTCCGTCTGGAAAAATGGACGATACAGTAAAAAATGTTTAAAAACTATGGCGCCTTAAGCGCCTAAATGTTCTGCTATCTGCAGAGACTGACAACACAGTTAAAATGTTTAAAAACTATGGCGCCTAAAGCTCCGAAATGTTTTGTCGTCTGGAAAGGTGAACGATACAGTTAAAATGTTTTAAAACTATGTAGCTTAAAGTGCCTCAATTGTGTGTTGTCTGCAAAGATGGACAATATATTAAAAATGTTTAAAAATTATGTCACCTATAGTGCTTCAATGTTGTGTCATCTGCAAATATGGACGATACAGTAAAAAAGTTTAAAACTGGCGCCTAAAGCGCCTAAATGTTGTGTCGTCTGGAAAGATCGATGATACAGTAAAAATGTTAAAAAAAACTATGTCACCTAATTTACTTCAATATCGTCTCGTTTGCAAAGATGGACGATACAGTTAAAATGTATAAAAACTATGCCACTTAAAGTAAAGAGCCTCAATGTTGTGTCGTCTGGAAAGATTGAGGATACAGTAAATGTAATTAAAAACTATGTCACCTAAATGTTGTGTCGTTTGGAAAGATGGTTGATACCGTAACAATGTTTAAAAACTATGTCACCTAAAGCGCCTCAATATTGTCTCGTCTGCAAAGATGGACGATACAGAATAATGTCTAAAAACTATGTTGCTGAAAGCACCTCAATTTTGTGTTGTCTGTAAATATGAACGATACAATTAAACTGTATGTCACCTAAAGTACCTTAATGTTGTGTCGCTAGAAAGATGGACAGATACAGTACAAATATTTGAAAAATAAGTCGCCTAAAGCGCCTCAATGTTGTGCCGTCTGCAAAGATGGACTATACAGTAAAAGATGTTTTAAAAATATGGCGCCTAAAGTGCCTTAATTTTGTGTCTTTTGCAAAGATGGATGATACCGTTAAACAGTTTAAAAACTATGGCGCCTAAATGTTGTGCTGTCTGGAAAGATGGACGATAAAGTAAAAAATGTTTAAAAACTATGGCGCCTAAATGTTGTGCCGTCTTGAAAGATGGACGATACAGTAACAATTGTTCAAAACCAAGGTTACTGGTTGCCTAAGTCGCCTCAATAATTTGTTGTCTGCAAAGATGGACAGTAGTCGTAAACATGTTTAAAAATGTTATGCGCTAATTGTATTTCCTTATTATCGAAGGACTATAATAGCGATATCACAAAAGGGGCCTGACAAGGATAGATACTGTAAAACTGTTAACAATCTATGAAACTCGTTGCCTTAATATTGTGTGTTCTGCAAAGATGGACAGTAGTAGTAAACATGTTTAAACATGTTATGCGCTAATTGTTATCAAAGGACTATAACGGCGTAACACAAAAGGGGCCTGACTTGATTTGTTGTCATCTGCAAAGGAAGACAGATACAATAATACTGTTTAAAAACGATAAAACTATGTCACCTAAATAGACTCAATGTTGTGTCGTCTGCAAATATGGACGATACAGTAAAAATGTTTAAAAACTATGGCGCCTAAAGCACCTCAATGTTGTGTTGTCTGGTCGATATAGTATAATTGTTCAAAATCTTGGGTACTGGTTGCCTAAGGAGCCTCAATAATCTGCAAAGAAGGACAGTAGCAGTAAACATGTTTAAAAACGTTATGCGCTAATTGTATTTCCTTATTATCGAAGTTCTATATTTTGCGCTGTAGCACAAAAGGGGCCTGACTCAAGTTTGTGTCGTCTGCAAAGGAAGACAGATACAATAATACTTTTTGAAAAACGATGAAACTCGTCGCCTTAAGGGCCTTAATGTTGTGTCGTCTGCAAAGATGGAAGGATACAGTAAAAATGTCTAAAGATGTCATGCGCTAATTGTATTTACTCGTTATCGAAGGACTATAACGGCGATATCACCAAAGAGGCCTTACTCAATTCGTTGTCATCTGCAAAAGACGGATACTGTTAAACTGTTAAAATCTATGAAACTCGTCGCCTTAAGCTTCTCAATATTGTATTGTCTGCAAAGATGGACGATACAGTAACATTAATTAAAAACTATGTCACCTAAAGTGCATCAATGTTGTCTCGTCTGCAAAGATGTTAAACATTTTACTGTATCCGTCCAACATTTATGTCGCCTCAACCTAATGTTGTGTCACGGAGGGATGGACATATACAATACAAATGTTTAAAAACTATGTCGCCTAAAGCGCCTCAATGTTATGTCCTCTGTAAAAATGGATGATACAGTAAAACGGTTTAAAAACTATTTTGCCTAAAGTACTTAAATTTTGAGTCATCTACAAAGATGTACGATACAGTTAAAATGTATGTCACCTAAAGTACCTGAATGTTGTGTCGTCTGCAAAGATGGACGATACAATAAAAATGTTTAAAATTGATGGCGCCTGAAGCGCCTGAATGTTGTGTCGTCTGGAAAGATGGACGATACAGAAAGTGTTTAAAATCTATGCCCCCTAAAGTGCTTCAATGTTATGTTGTCTCCAAAGATGGACGCATACAGTAAAAAGGTTAAATAACAATGCCACCTATATATATAAAGCACCTAAATTTTTAGTCGTCTTCAAAGATGGGCGATACAGTTAAAATTTATGTTACCTAAAGTACCTCAATGTTGTGTCATCTGCAAAGATAAACGATACAGAAAAATGTTTAAAAACTATTTTGCCTAACGCACCTAAATTTTGAGTCGTCTACAAAGATGGACGGATACAGTAAAAATGTTTAAAAACTATGGCGCGATCGATATAGTATAATTGTTCAAAACCTTGGGTACTGGTTGCCTAAGGCGCCTCAATAATTTGTTGTCTGCAAAGATGGACAGTAGCAGTAAACATGTTTAAACATGTCATGCGCTAATTGTATTTCCTCGTTATCGTAAGACTATATTTTGCACTGTAGCACTATAGGGGCCTGACTCAAGTTTGTGTCGTCTGCAAAGGAAGACGGATACAATAATACTTTTTGAAAAACGATGAAACTCGTCGCCTTAAGGGATGAAAGGATACTGTAGAAATGTTTAAAAATGTCATGCGCTAATTGTATTTACTCGTTATCTAATGACTATAACGGCGATATCACAAAAGGGGCCTTACTCAATTTGTTGTCATCTGCAAAAGACAGATACTGTAAAACTGTTAAAAATCTATGAAACTCGACGCCTTAAACTTCTCAAAATCGTGTTGTCTGCAAAGATGGACGATACAGTAACATTAATTAATCAAAGTACTGATGGAAGGTGATTTTAGAGTGATGTCAGCCAGGTGCAGATGGGATAATGAATTGTATGCAAGGTATGAACAGATCATAGCTAGGATATATGGATAGGAACAAACGAGAGCAATTATGTTGGAAAATAAATGAATGAAAGAATTTAAGTCTTTAAAACTTCTTTATTTTGCTGCAGTTTCGGTATAGGTAAAATAGTATAAAAAGAATAAATCAAACAAATATAATAAAAAACACAAACACGTGTTGTTTAGTTTATAAGGTTATACTAGGTTATACTATATAATTTCGGAAGAACGCCTTCATCAGTAGAATACAATAATAAAGAAAGAATAAAAACTTCGAAATTGTTGACAGCTGAACATTATATTATATTCACAATAGTTAGCAAACACTGTCGAGAAGTGAGGAGTATTGCATACATACAATTCATTTAGAAATTGCATTGAAACAAAATATATTTTTGGTAAAAAAAATATAAAAAGAAATCTTTGTAAAAAATATAGAAAGCATTTTTTCATATTTAGACAGAAATGTACAGGAAAGAATACAATTCAGTCATATCCGTCAATAGCTAATGCTATCTTTCTATGCGTCTGTATAAGCTTATTAAGGACAAAGATATATAGACATATATTCTTTATTTCTTCCAAATTTGAAGAGCAAGTACATTATATATTAAACATTACAAAAGTGAGAACATAAATATATAGTTAAAACATTGTAACAATAGGAGAACGTGCTCGTCATAAAAAATCTATGATAGCCACTGTCTTTCAAATTTGCTTTTCACAAGCGAATAGATGCTTTAAATGAACGTATACAAGACATGAATTATAAAAAAAAATACATTTGCAACAATGTTCGATAAACTGTGTCTGAATGAGGATAGAACGTAATGTTTGTAATGCATGAAAGCTTAATTAAGTATAGGCGTGCCCTCAATTTAAATCAATTCTCACATAACGAGAACATTAAGAAAGTGTTGTAAAATCTAAATAATATCATGACATCTCACGATGATCAGATTTTTATAGAAATAAATTGTTTTGATGTGTATTACGAGTCAAGCGTGGATTCAAACACTTCAAATATTTTACAATTTAAAACAATTAGATATTCGGATAAAATCTGATTGATTGAAACGAATTGTTAAAAAAAAACCCCGATGCATATTAAAACCAAAGGCTTCTTTTCCCACAACATTTTTTTTCAGCAGCTACAATATCTAAAGAGGCAACATGTTAGGGTGCTTATCTAGTATGCATGAGTTCGATTTTACTATACCAATTCAGGAAAAGTGATTTCCACATCTTTCAGCTTTCCCCCGGTAAATCAGTCGGTAGCGACGCGGGCTGTCAATCCAGCAGTTGTAAGTTCGAATCGAAGCTCGGCCATCATTCTTTCCGTCAATGTGACAAGCGTCATTCATCTTTCACCAATGGGCTAACAGTCTATTTGGAAAAGAAGCCAGTTGCTTGGAAAGAATGTTGTGTGGATTACTTGTGTGAGAAAGCCAGACAACACATAGGTGAACTGTCCGCAGTGATATGACTGAACAATTGTTGAAAACGGCGTTAAAGCCTAATCAATCAATCCTATTTATATAATCATTCTGTAATTTACCATTTAGAATGCCCCCCTAATCCCCTTATACATATTTAGTCGAGTAGTCGTTCGGGAGAACACACCATTCGTGAATTACCAGATAACCAACACTTCTCCCTAGCACACAACTATTGACAACATTGTGACAAAACACAAGAAATTTATCCCAGGACTCCAAATGCAGCAGACGATTTTGAAACTATCTGAGGGATTTTTTCCTTTTTTCCCCACAACGTTTCAATTAGTAAATATATATATACATATATAATATATATAAATGATGTAAAAACCTATAAATGAATATACTAGAGGAAATATAAAGAATATAACTGAAAGTCGTAATTAAGGATAGATTAGCATATTTTGGGGAAACTACCCTACGACACGGTATGTCCTCGAATTGACCTAGTTCGTGTAATGTATATCTGATCCGGTGTATCGGTGTTGTTCACAAAAGCGTGGCGCGTAAGAATATACAGTAATGTTTACTGTAGAAATATTTGTATTTCTTAAAATAGAATTCACTTTAAAAGACGCAAATACATTTTCAGTTTGAAAATAAAGTATAAACTCTATATTCTTCATTCAACTGATTGTAAATAAAAAGACTCTGATTGTAAATGAAAAGACTATTAGGTAGATTTTACGTTGAATTCATCGCACTATATTGATTAGCGTATGTATAAAAAAGTTCCTGTAGAATTAAATGTTATAGGGCATATTCCATTTGGGTCAGTGTGCAATCCCATAGGAAGAAGATTATTACATAATAATCACCTTCCAAAAACTATGTCACCTAAAGTGCATCAATGTTGTTTCATCTGCAAAGATGGACGGATACAGTAAAAATGTTTAAAATCTATGTCGCCTCAACCTAATGTTGTGTCACGGAGGGATGGACATATACAATAAAAATGTTCAAAAACTATGTCGCCTTAAAAAGATACAGTAAAACGGTTTAAAAACTATTTTGCCTAAAGTACTTAAATTTTGAGTCATCTACAAAGATGTACGATACAGTTAAAATGTACGTCACCTAAAGTACCTCAATGTTGTGTCATCTGCAAAGATGGACGATACAGTAAAAATGTTTAAAAACTATTTTGCCTAAAGCGAAAACGATGGCTGATACAGTAAAAATATTTCAAATCTATGGCACTTAAAGCGCCTGAATGTTGTATATAAAAATGTTTAAAAACTATGTCACCTAAAGCACCTGTACAGGACGATACAGTTAAAATATTTAAAAGCTATGTCACTTAATTAATTAATTAAAGCGCCTCAATGTTGTGTCTTCTGGAAAGATGGATGGATGGATACAGTTAAAATGTTGAACACTATGTCGTCTTAAGCGCCTCAATGTTGTGTCATTTGCAAATATGGACGGATACAGTAAAAATGTTTAAAAATGTCATGCGCTTATTGTATTTCCTCGTTATTGAAGGACAGTAACGGCCATAACACAAAAGGTGCCTGACTCGATTTTCTGTCGTCTGCAAAGAACGACACGTACTGTAAAAGTGTTATAAAACTATGAAACTCGTCGCCTTAAGCTTCTCAATATTGTGTTGTCTGCAAAGATGAACGATAAGGTAAAGATGTATTAAAAACTATGTCGCTTAAAGCGCCGCTTTGTTTTGTGTTGTCTGGAAAGATGGACGATACAGTAAAAATGTTATTTACGGCTATAAACACGTGCTGGCCCCCTTTGGGAACGAGGCTACATAAATATTGTCTTTTGAATGGTTAATTTGAAAATCGGTTCTACGTTGTGTTTTAAGCGATTTAGACACGTCTGGTTTAAATGAGTATACATGATCAGTTGTCAATTCCTGATTACATAACTGTGTATACGAGAACCTAATTAAGCGTGTGACTCTGATGATGTACAGCGTCCGATAACTTAGGACGAAATTGTCGGCGAAGTCAACTTTGCTTTGATCGACTGAATGGGCAAAGTCTGACAATTTAAGGCGACCACTTCGCTCAAGTCACCCCTAGCTACAGCCCTGCAAAAATGTTTAAAAACTACATGTATGTCTCCTAAAGCACCTCAATATTGTGTGGTCTGCAAAGATGGATGGTACAATTATAATTTATGTCATCTCAATGCTTTGTCTTCTGCAAAGATAGTAAAAATGTTTTAAAAACTGGCGCATTTAAGCGCCTAAATGTTGTGTCGTCTAAGAAGATGGACGTTTATGTTTAAAAACTATGTCGCCTAAAGTGCCTAAATGATGTGTTGTCTGCAAAGATGGACGATACAGTAGTAATTTTTTAAAACTATGTCACCTAAAGTACCTCAATGTTGTGTTGTCTGCAAAAATGGTCGATACAGTAAAAATGTTTAAAAGCTATGTCGCCTAAAGTACCTCAATGTTGTCTTGTTTGCAAAGATGGACGATACAGTTAAAATGTATGTCACCTAAATTACCTCAAAATTGTGTTGTTTGGAAATATGGACTAGACAGTTAATTAAAAACTATGGCGGCTAAAACGCCTAGATATTGTGTCGTATGGAAAGATGTATGATACAGTAGAAATGTTAAAAAAACCTGTCACCTAAAGTACTTCAATGTTGTTTCGTTTCCAAGATGGACGATACAGTTAAAATGTTTAAAAACTATGTCGCTTAAAGAGCCTTAGTGTTGTGTCGTCTAGAAAGTTGGACGTATACAGTAAAAATGTTTTAAAATTATGTCGCCTAAAGCGCCACAATGTTGTGTCATCTGCTAAGATGGACAGTTGCAGTAAAAATGTTTAAAAATGTTATGCGCTAATTGTATTTCCTCGTTATCGAAGGACTATAATTTGCGCGATAGCACAAAAGGGGCCTGACTCAATTTTGTATTGTCTGCAAAGATGGACAGATACGGTAAAAAAAACAACAAAACTAAGTAACTGGTTGCCTAAAGCGCTTCAATGTTGTGTCCTCTGCAAAAATGGATGAATACAGTAAAAACAAAATAAAAACTAAGTAGCTGGTCGCCTAAAGCGCCTTAATGTTTTGTTGTCTGCAAAGATGGACGGATACAGAAAAGAAATGTCATGCGCTTATTGTATTTCCTCTTTATCAAAGGACTATAAGGGCGATGACACAAAAGGGGCCTGACTCAATTTTCTGTAGTCTGCAAAGAAGGATAGATACTGTAAAACTGTTAAAAACTAAAGCACCTCAATATTGTGTTGTCTGGAAACATGGACGATACAGTTAAAATGTTTAAAAACTGTCGCCTAAAGCACCTTAATATTGTCTCGTTTGCAAATATGGACGATACAGGATTTTTTTTTAAAAACTATACTGTTTAAAGTGCCTCAATATTGTGGCGTATGCAAAGATGGGCGATACAGTAAAAATATTTAAAAACTGTCACCTAAATAGCCTCAATGTTATGACGTCTGCAAATATTGATGATACAGTAAAAATGGTTTAAAACTATGGCGCCTCAATTTTGTGTCTTTTGCAAGATGGATGATACAGTTGAAATGTTTAAAAACTATGGCCCTTAAAGCGCCTAAATGTTGTGCCGTCTGTAAAGATGGATGATACTCGTTATCGACGGACTATAACGGTGTAACACAAAAGGGGCCTGACTTTATTTGTTGTCATCTGCAAAGGAAGACGGATACAATAATACTGTTTACAAACGATGAAACTCGTTGCCTTAAGCTTCTCAATATTGTGTTGTCTGCAAAGATGGAAGATATAGTAAAACTGTTTAAAACCTATGTTTCCCTCTCGGGTGATAAAGTTATAGTTTAAACTTATTTATTTTAAATCGATTGCGAAACAAGCTTTAAGCTTATATTAATCACGCTCGATGTCTGCTTCCTGGATACTTAACCAGTACTCGCGCCGATTGTGTGGAAAAATCCCAAAGTCAGGACCCGCTCATCACGGGACTCGAACCAGGGACCTTTGATGTGAGAGGCCGACGCTCTACCTCTGCACCACTGTCTTCCACAAGTCTAGAAGGTATAGAGTAATGCTTCCTGAAACAGAATCCACAGGAGGCGAAACGTGTCTGTCCGGGTTAGCCTTCACAGCATGCTTAGGCTGATCCAGGTCGATGCTTTACGCAGAGTCCACAATGTTGGTTTTCTTGTGAGACTGCTCATTTGTCAGAAGTGAATTGAAACATTCTGGGACTTATAAGTGAACAGTGTAGAACCAGAACAGGCTGCATACAGACGATTTTTGAAATGGTCAATGATTCTACTTATTATTTCATGCGGACCAGCTTATGTTGACACGGTTGTTTGTGACTGTTTCCAATTTGTTAACAAAATGTTTTGATTTATAATCTTGTGGCAATGCTGTCCTGCGATAATAGTGCGGTGACAAGCAGGGGAAATTAAAAAATTTAATGGACCGACCTACCTCACGGCTGATTTTGGTTATTTTTGCAAAGTGAGGTCAAAGATCAGAAGGATGCACTTTTTTTTTTTTAGTTTCAACGCCTTATAAACAGTCTTTTTGCCAATTCCGAAAAAAGAAGACGTTGTGTCGCATCCTGTTAGAGCGTGAGCAGCTGGTAGTCTGCTAGACATCACTGGCCCAATAGCTTTGAATATATCATGCACAGGTATAAACCGTCTTGCGTCTTTGGTTGAAGCAACGCATCCAGTCTGGAACCATAATTCAACAATGTTTGACATTTGTGCGAAATATTTTACACAAAGTAGTAAAACATCAGTGTCTGATGACTTTATAACAATACGGCCACTGGAGTTACTATTTAACATCTGTTCATTAGCGAACATAGAATGCAGTATAATTCTTGTTTCTGCCTCTTCCTGCGTACTAAACAACTGGGTACAGTCAGTTACTGTCCCGGCACAAAATTGTTTCACAGTCTCAGGATTTTGAAAAGATCCAGCCATGAATATTTCGTGGTCTTGCAACGCGAATTCATTGTAGTGCTCGAATTCATAGTCACCTAGAAATCTGACCAAACCCTGTTTATTTTCGGATGTACATAGAAATTTCTTCCAATCTGGAATTGATCTACATGTACCTTCAATTACCTGAAAAACCTTACCACCACTTAAAATAGACCTTCTGATTCTTTCTGCTGATTTTGTAGAATGTTCCACATCATACCGATCAAACACGTCCATGACACAGCCATAAGTTTCAAAGCAAGCTGTAAGGGTTTTAAAGTAGTCCTTTGCCAAATCGCCAAAACTGTTGTACCGTTTTACATGAAGACTTTGCACAATACCCATACCATCTCTGACAAGGATTGACCGACGTTTTGCATATGAAGGAGGTGCAAACCTCTTTTTCCAATAAATGAATGAAATCGGCTTTGCATGACTTCCTCATAGACCCATCGTCATGGAAAATAGATGTTGGTATTCGACCGACAGGGTAGGCCAAAACCTTTTCAACGGTAACTTCATCTCGTACATTTGCCAGGGCTAAAGCTCTACGAAAGACAAGCTCAGGATTGATATGGGCTTTTACCGTATTGCCAGATCGACATTTTAGATTGTACGTTTCGTTGGCTTTGAAACAACCATTCACAAAAGACTTAAACGATTTTTGTCCACGTTCTACTAAACTCAGGAGCGAATCTTCGACTTCCTTACTGGCATGCAAACCCGTGGCAATGTTTATAAGGAATTTGGGGCATGCTTCAATGTCGAATGGATCTGTCATATTATTTTGCACGTGCTCAATGAGATCATTTACTTGCCTCTCATCGCGTTTCATCGATGTATGTCTATTCTCTTCATGAGCAATATCGGAGTTCAAAGCAATTCCAGACATTTTCCTCATCTCAGAGGCGTACCTTGCAAGAATGTGCCTAGTAAATGTCCATCGAAGAAGAGCAGACTTTTGCGTAGTCAATCCGACTAATGTATTTTTGCCGTCAATTGTTTCTGTATTCAGATCCACGTTGTCTGACCCTTCTTGAATGAAACCTCCACCTAACATTTGAGGACATATTCCATTAAGGATGTTTGACCCATTCTGAGATCTGATAATTTCGTGATTTGCTGAACTCGTCAGAAATTTTCTCACCTCAGTGTACGACGCGCAAAAGCCATGTGAATGTAAAGTTTCAATACGATTTTTCGACCCATATTCATGATGCAGCTGAAGGGCCAATGCTAAAGTAAAAGTTTTTATGAAGGGATATCACACACTCAGCTAAAGCAATACATTTCCGTACTGTATCACCGGAGAGTTCTTCGTAATTATTTTCCATGTGAAAACAATTGTCATCTACTAACCAGGCAAGAAAATTAATCAGAGAGCTAGGAACAAATTTTGATGCTGTAGAGATGGAAACGTCTGATGCAGATGGATAGTAATCATTTGAAAATTCCAACGATCCAAATTTGCTTCTCAAAATTTTTGCAGCATCGTGAAGGGTCTGATCTTCTTGGGGTATGGAATCTTTTACAAAACTTGTTTCAATTTCTGAAAATTGTAATTCCGCTTTCAAACGACTGGCAGCGCGAACAGCCTCGAAAACACTGATCGAGCTACTGAAAATCATGTTTGATTTACCCTGTCCTCTTTGAGTCTGTACAACCATGGAATCACCATAGTGATTTTTTAGTTTGTGCTGCAATTTTGCAGTTGTATAATTGCTTCCAATTTCTTCTGGGAGAAAGGAACAATACGTTTCTAGCAAAAACGACATCGAAAATGCCTTTTTTTTTTCACAAAATGAATGAAAGAATTTAAGTCTTTATAAATTCTTTATTTTGCTGCAGTTTCGGAATAGGTAAAATTGTATAAAAAGAATAAATCAAACAAATATGATAAAAAACACAAACACTTGTTGTTTAGTTTATACGGTTATACTATATAATTTAGGAAGAAAGCCTTCATCAGTAGAATACAATAATAAAGACAGAATAAAAACTTCAAAATTGTTGACAGCTGAACATTATATTATATTCACAATAGTTAGCAAACACTGTCAAGAAGTGAGGAGTATTGCATACATACAATTCATTTAGAAATTGCATTGAAACAAAATATATTTTTGGTATAAGGACAAAGATATATAGATAGATATTCTTTATTTCTTCCAAATTTGAAGAGCAAGTACATTTCATATTAAACATTACAAAAGTGAGAACATAAATATGTAGTTAAAACATTGTAAAAATAGGAGAACTTGCTCGTCATAAAAAATCTATGATAGCCACTGTCTTTCAAATTTGCTTTTCACAAGCGAACAAATGCTATGAATGAACGTATACAAGTGCTATGAATGAAAATATGAAAACATGAATTAATTTTACATTTGCAACAATGTTCGATAAACTGTGTCTGAATGAGGATACAACGTAGAACGTAATGTTTTCTCCTTGCATGAAAGCTTAATTAAGTATAGGTGTGCCCTCAATTTAAATCAATTCTCACATAACAAGAACATTAAGAGTGTTGTAAAATTTAAATAATATCATGACATCTCACGATTATCAGATTTTTATAGAAATAATTTTATTTGATGTGTATTACGAGTCAAGCGTGGATTCAAACACTTCCAAATATTTTACAATTTAAAACAATTAGATATTCGGATAAAATCTGATTGATTGAAACGAATTGTTAAAAAACCAAACACCCGATGCATATTAAAACCAAAGGCTTCTTTTCCCACAAGATTTTTTTTCAAGAGCTACAATATCTAAAGAGGCAACATGTTAGGGTGCTTATCTAGTATGCATGAGTTCGATTGTACTATACCAATTGAGGAAAAGTGATTTCCACATCTTTCAACTTTCCCCCGGTAAATCAGTCGTTAGCGACGCGGGCTGTCAATCCAGCAGTTGTAAGTTCGAATCGAAGCCCGGCCATCATTATTTCCGTCAATGTGACAAGCGTCATTCATCTTTCACCAATGGGCTAACAGTCTATTTGGAAAAGAAGCCAGTTGCTTGGAAAGAATGTTGTGTGGATTACTTGTGCGAGAAAGCCAGACAACACATAGGTGAACTGGCCGCAGTGATATGACTGAACAATTGTTAAAAACGGCGTTAAAGCCTAATCAATAAATCCTTTTTATATAATCATTCTGTAATTTACCATTTAGAATGCCCCCCTAATCGCCTTATACATATTTAGTCGAGTAGTCGTTCGGGAGAACACACCATTCGTGAATTACCAGATAACTAACACTTCTCCCTAGCACACAACTATTGACAACATTGTGACAAAACACAAGAAATTTATCCCAGGACTCCAAATGCAGCAGACGATTTTTAAAATATCTGAGAGGGATTTTTTCCTTTTTTCCCACAACGTTTCAATTAGTAAATATATATATACATATATAATATATATAAATGATGTAAACACCTATACATGAATATACTAGAGGAAATATAAAGAATATAACTGAAAGTCGTAATTAAGGATAGATTAGTATATTTTGGGGAAACTACCCTACGACACGGTATGTCCTCGAATTGACCTAATTCGTGTAATGTATATCTGATCCGGTGTATCGGTGTTGTTCACAACGGCGTGGCGCGTACGAATATACATAGTAATGTTTACTGCAGAAATATTTGTATTTCTTAAAATAAAATTCACTTTAAAAGACGCAAATACATTTTCAGTTTGAAAATAAAGTATAAACTCTATATTCTTCATTCAACTTATTGTAAATGAAAAGACTATTAGGTAGATTTTACTTTGAATTCATCGCACTATATTGATTAGCGTATGTATAAAAAAGTTCCTGTAGAAGTAAATGTTATAGGGCATATTCCATTTGGGTCAGTGTGCAATCCCATAGGAAGAAGATTATTACATAATAATCACCTTCCAACAAAACTACTAGTATATGGACATTTTTATCATCAAAGGGAAATAGGACTATTCACTAACATTGACTCTGGAACACCAGAATGATGTGCCCTTGAACTTTTATTGTATATACTGTATATCCTGGTTTACATCATAATTACCCTGCAAACACTCTCCAGGTCAAATTTTACATCCAATAGCCACACACATAAATCAGAACATTCATTTCCATTAAATCTTAGACAAGCTCCTAACTTGGTCATTCTGATCTTTTTGATCAAATTATCAAAAGGTATTATCAGAACATTCATCTCCATCAAATTGCTGACAATAGTTTAAAAACAAATTTAACAAGATTTGTTGTATATGGGAAAGTGTTACATATGCTTGAAAACCAATTTAAACAGATTTGTAACTTAACAAAATGTATTATATGTTAGAAAAAGTGTTACAATGGCTTGACAACACATTTAACAAGAGTTATTGTATGTAGGAAAGTGTTTTAGTGGCTTGACAACCAATTTACCCGGATGTTATGATGTGTGAGAAGTCAAGTCTCGAAAGCTCAGTCAATAAGAACGACAACTTTAAATCTAAGAGTGTATGGGTTCGAAGCCTGACAAGGTCATTGATTCTAGGAAGAATGTAGTGTATCATACTGGTGCGAAGTCGCTAGGATAAACACTTTTAGTAAACTGGCCGCCATGATATATATTATGAGATACAGTTGAACAACAGAATAAAGCTACAATCAACCAATGTAAGTGAAACAAGAGCTGTCAGAGGTCAGCGTGTTCAACTTTTTCGTGCTTGCCAATTTGTTGGGTGGTACAGAAAACATAACCAAGTACTTTAGCATACTATTTATAAGCAAAGTACTTTATAAGTCGTACATATCATCAAGACAAACATTCTGACAAAGTTTCAACATGCTCAAGTTGAAAATGTGGCCTCCTTATTTGAACTTGGCCTAGATATCATTCATCTCAACATTCTGACTAAATTTCAAGCTGCTGAAGCAAAAAACGTGACTTCTACAGTGTTAAAAAGATTTCCCTTCAATTTGGCCTAGTTACCTAGTTTTTGACCCAATATGACCCATATTCGAACTTTATCTAGACATTTTTAAGACAAACATTCTGACAAAGTTTCAAACTGCTGAAGCAAAAGTTGCGGCCTCTGGAGTGTTAACAAGATTTCCTTTCAATTTGACCTAGTGACCTACTTTTTGACCCGACATGACCAATGCTCGAACTTGACTTACATATCATCAAGACAAACATTCTGATAAAGTTTCAGAATGCTCAAGTTGAAAATGTGGCCTCCAGATTGTTAACAAGATTTCCTTTCAATTTGACCTAGTGACCTTGTTTTTAACCTCATATGGCCCAGTTTCGAACTGGTTGAAGATTTGATGAAGATAAACTATCATGAAGATTGTTAACAAGCACAAATTTTGACGACGGAAAACGGCCGGACGCCGGACAAAATGTGATCACAATAGCTCACCTTGCACTTCGTGCATAGGTGAGCTAAAAACAATCAATCGAATAGTCTTTGTTTATAATAGTGTCACTCCTATTGAAAGGGCCAGCCATTTCTGCCTTATGAGAGACACCTTTGTCCTGAATACATTTTTACTTCCTGAGTTGTATGAATTTTAAAATTTGAAATACTCAGCTTATCTATAGCTCTGCATTGAAATGAAAGAAACAAAGTCACCATCCATTGAGGAATATCTTTATTCATGTCAGTATAAGCAGAAAAACAAGATAAAATCACAATGAGCAATAACAAGAAGTGTCCAATATACACAAGATAGATCTTTGAAATATATCTAACAAGAAACATATATAAAGAATAACACTTTCACCAATACAGGTGATTTTGAGACCTCTCAGCACACAACTTATGAAAACACTGCAAAAAGGTGCAATTGCTCAACAACAAATTTCTCCTTTTTCCATTACGTTTTCAGAAGTTCTAGTTTTGTGATGCGTTTTTTACCCCCAAAGATTTTGTGCATAGGAGATGACTCTTTAAAAAGAGAGTTCAGGTAAATAGTTAACCTGGTCTAGCAATTTCTACTTTTGTCACAATGTTTTCTAAAGTTGTATGCTTTCAAGTCATCAGTAAGAGGGAGGGGTTCAACATAAGCAGCTTAGCTAAATGCTGTAATGAAACAATCAGGTCTGCTACTTGTACATAATAGATCTAGTATAGTGTTGAACATTTTACATGATATAATCAACAGAAGATTTTTTTAAAACATTTAGGAAAAAGGAGAAATTGCTAAATTGCTAATAATGAGCAATTTCTCCTTTTGCCACAATGTTTTCCACTCTATTCAATACATAGAGATTTTTCATATTTTCAAAGTTGTCTGCTGCAGAATCGGTGTATGTTGGAAAGGGGGGTTAAAATTGTTTGAGAACACCTGAGGAAAACAGTAACATCTGATAAATTTGAAGTGTACCGTATATCCGCGGCCATAAGTCGACTTCGGCCATAAGTCGAGGGTCCATTTTGACCCCAATTTCGGTGGTTTTGAGGTTACTCCCAGCCATAAGTCGGGGGGTCGACTTTTTAAAAATGTCGGCAAAAAAACCACAAAAAAACATGGTTCTCGATGTAAAACTGGATAATGATACATTAAGATAATAATGCACAAACCTGATTTTATAAATCCAAATAAGCCAAACAAACTAACTAGTCCAAAATTTTTAATATTTGTTTTAATCTATAAAAAATAAAAGCGCGAAACTCGAACAAAGGGTTTTATCGATGTCAGTGTTTCTACCATGCATTGTCAAAGTTTATTAAAAGTGTGTGTAATTCCCAGAGAGGTGAAGACAAGGGTTTTAAAGGTCTATGGAAAGAAGTTTGGACTCTATGGTTATATGATAACGGTTGTAATTTTCCCTGGAACAGGCTGTAGTTACAACCGACTTGCGTTAGCCCTATAACTGTTTGTCGTGTGAAAAACACAGGGCTCAAATAAATGACGTCACTAATTTACCAGCTGAGATTGAGCCGCGACAAATGAAATACACCCATATAAATTAATGTTAAATATACGATACTAATAGCTTAGTAAATTATACTTGTGTGATTATTAAACTGCACATACTCTTTTTTTATGACGTAGCTCATTTGTTGGGGAAAATGGTTTGCGGAAATTAAGGTCTATATAGATTTCACTCTTACCCATTTTCACATGCATTTATACGCATCTGCAGCAGACTTCTTTTGATAGAGCTCTGACAAAAGGAGAAATTACTACATTTTCTTTAAATTGGACAAATTAACTTTGAATTGAAAAGGATTTTAAAGGGTATGGTATTTATTTTTCCTTTGTTTACGGCTTTAAAACTAGATAAAAAACAAGAGGGCCAAGATGGCCCTAAATCGATCACCTAATTGATAGTAAATTAGTAGCAAATATTTAACTGCAAATATCTGGGAAAATTTTATCAGGGAGTGTTAATGAAACTGCAAAGGAGTGGACACTTCTCAAGAAACAGCTTATCAGTAAAGGCCATTTATATCTTGAAATCTAAAAAGAACTTTAATAAGAATGGAATTATAAAGTTTTTGTCATTTTGCACCTTTCCTGATGCCGCTTTGCTGCCCTGTTTTTCAACGAAATCAATATGGCTTCAACAGTTTATTTAGAGGGTCACTTAAGGAACATTTCTACCAAATTATCTTGCAATCGCACAAGTAGATTATGGAGGAAAAGGATTTTAAAATTTGGGTATTTTTCTCACTTTCTGATGCCGCAGCAACCAAAGTTATCAATGGAATTTAAATATTTGAACAATTTTGAAAGAGGACCACCAAAGGAACATTCTTGATTCGTATTATATTTTCTTAAAATCAGACAAACACTTTCATAAAAATGGAATTATCAAATTTTGTCACTTTGCCCCTTTTCTGAAGCCGCCTGACTGCCATGTTTTTCGACCAATCAGTATGGCTTGAACAATTTTTATAGAGGGTCACCCAAGGAACATTTCTACCAAATTATATTTGAATCTGACAGGCAGATTCGGAGGAGAAGATTTTTAAAGTTTGGACATTTTGTCCCCTTTCTGATGCCGCAGCAACCAAAGTTCTCATTGGATTTTTAATCTTTGAACGATTTTGAAAGAGGACCACCAAAGGTACATTCCTGCGTTGTTTTGTGGAAATTGGTCTATTGGAATGGTAGGAGTTGGTTGTCATTTGTAGCTAAAAGTTCAATTTACCCCTTTTGAGATGACGCCTGGTTGCTATGATTGTGTCACCAATCAAAACGCCTTAATCAAATTAAATAGAGGATCATTACAGTAAGATTCATATTATATTTTCTTAAAATCAGACAAGCACTTTCATAAAAATGGAATTTTCAAATTCTGTCATTTTGCCCCTTTTTTGATGCCGCCTGACTGCCATGTTTTTCGCCCAATCAGTATGGCTTGAACAATTTTTATAGAGGGTCACCCAAGGAACATTTCTACCAAATTATATTTGAATCTGACAGGCAGATTCGGAGGAGAAGATTTTTAAAGTTTGGACATTTTGTCCCCTTTCTGATGCCGCAGCAACCAAAGTTCTCATTGGAATTTAAATCTTTGAACAACTTTGAAAGAGGCCAACCAGAGGAACAGTCCTGTGATGTTTCACGGAAATTGTCCTTGGAGTTTGGGAGGAGATGATGTTTAAAGCTAAAAGTTAACGCCGGACGGACGGACGGACGGACGACGGACGACGGACAAAAAGTGATCAGAATAGCTCACCTTGAGCCTTTGGCTCTAGGTGATCTAAAAATGTAAGGAAAGGATGCATCACTGATAAAAAGCAGTTTCTCTACTGTTTGTCGCGTGTAAAATATAGCCTTAGGAAAGATTGTCATTCAGTCATAAGTCGAGTCCCTGCTTTAACACCAAAATTTGAGTCTCAAAAATTCGACTTATGGCCGCGGATATACGGTATAATGGTGTTTTCCTAATACATGTACAGGCCAACATTTGACACAAAAGGACCTTTGAAAAGATTTGGGGAAAAAGAGAAATTGGTCAAGACATCTCTTGTGTTTTAACAGTATTTGCCATCATATAAAGGCAACCTGCTTTTACCATATGTATTCAAAGCAGACAATTCGCAAAATATCATTAGAGGAAGATAGTTTATCCTTTCCCACATGTAGATGAATCTGCATCCGATAACTTTTGAAAACATTTGGCTACAATGATTTCAACTCATTTCTATAATTATACTTTTATTGATAGAGATTTTTAATAATACTTCCTATATGGTTTTGTAAACCCTTTCCCTCATATAGACGCTTTCTGATTGATGCCTCTGCAGCAGACTGCTTCTTGAAAACATAGTGACAAAAGAAGAAATTGCTCAAGACAAGCAATTTCTCCTTTTGCCACAATGTTTTCCACTTTAAGTCATAGGTTATCCATTGAATTATAGAGATTTTTCTATTTTTTGACAAAATATGTTCAAAGTCGTCTGCTGCAGAATTGTCGTATGAGGGAAAGGGTTAATCGTCTGCTGCAGATCTGTTGTATGTGGGTAAAGTTTAATGAAAATCACAAATTCATTATTATATATAAGGTGTGCTCCAGTAGCATGAACCGTAATAATTTTGTGACAAGTGTATGTAAGCTTGTCTTCAATATATAAACCTTTGGTTATTTGGGACAAGTGAAGATTAACCCTTTCCCACATACCACAAATCTGCAACAGATGACTTTGAAGGCCTCAAAATACATGCTATACTGAATGGATAAACACTTTCCCACATTCAAACATCTGGATCAGAAAGAAAATATTTTGAGAAAACATAAACAATCTCTACAAATAAAAGCATAATTCCAAGATACAGGAGCAGATATTGTTGGCAATTTCAATTCCCAAAAAGAGGATTTAAAAATGACTTTTGAAAACATTGTGGCAAAACAAGATTATTCATAATGAGTAATTTTATCCTTCAACCATAATGTTTTCCGAGGGCGTCTGCTGCTGATTTAACCTTTTTCATCATATAGACGTTTTCTGACGCCTCTGCAGCAGACGGCTTTTTGAAAACATAGTGACAAAAGAAGAAATTGCTCAAAATGAGCAATTTCTCCTTTTCCCACAATGTTTTCCACTTTTAGTCATAGGTTATCCATTCAATTATAGAGATTTTCTATTTTTTGACAAAATATGTTCAAAGTCGTCTCCTGCTGAATTGTCGTATGAGGGAAAGGGTTAAAGGAGATGAAATATTAAAGAATAAGTTTTACATTTGAACCACATCATGCCCAAAGGATTAATAGAGTTAATTCAATTTTTTGTCAGAAATTACATCTTATTTATTTATGTATGCTAACAGTGAAGACTATGGTGAGACTAAATATCAAGTCTAATCTGAATCTTCTCTGTTCACTATGATCCCATTTCATGTGACAAGGCTGTGATTAATTCAATAACAAATGCTATATTACAAGCAAAACTTAAACAAGTATGATACAATGTCTTAGAGAGACAATACAAATAAATGTAAGTTTAAAACCAACAAAGTGAATGCGTAGATAACTGCTTGAGTCCAATCAGTGAAAAATTAAATAAAGTTACTTATTCTTTTGTCAAGAGTCAAGTGAGACTGTAAATTCATTGACACTTTATTGTGAGTACATCTAAATCTTGGCTTATTTCTCTCATAGATCTCAAACACTTTACTTTCTTAAAGAGCATATTAATCCATCTCAGCTGACTTTTTAAATTTCTGATGCAAACATTTTGGAAGATGAGAAAATTTATCAATACAGTTATATCCCAACAATATTAAATTCATCAGTCACACAGCTTTCTACCAAGGTTAGCATTTATTATGATAAAAACAACACTTCTTCTCAACTTCTAAAAAGTAAAACAATAGCTGATTTGAAGGGGTAGCAACACTTGTAAAACCAAAACGCGTTGAACATTATATTGGTTATTTAAATGAAATTTTGCACAGTGCTTGATTTCCCATTAATTACTAACTCTTTACTGGAGAGTTCAGAATTTTTTGTTGTACCTCATTGTATTTCACCATTTATTGTAATGGTAAAGATTTGATCATCAAAAAGGATCAAAACAATCTGCATCAATAATTTGTAAAAATATTAAAGAACTTTTATTTGTTTATTTTATCAGTGAATTCATCCTAAATGAACATATTTAATTCATCTATAAAAGTTTGAATTAGATATTATATTAGCAACATTTTGTTATTTTTAAAGTTCTGAAATTCATATAGAGTTAGTAAGGGCGATTTAACGCACAGTTCCCAGGTTCTATATATCATAATGCTTTAATAGTTTTTTTAATGATCTGCACTAAATATAGTTTTTGGGACCAGCATACATCCTGATCAGCTTGTGCATCCATGCAGTCTGATCCAGATCTGCACTGTTTGTTAATAAGTCCAAGAAGCCTCAAGCATACAATGGACATTTATATCACATAATGTGGCAGTACGCATTTGCTATTTTTCTTCATTTGTCAAAAATACTCTAAAATGAAAAAAGCTCTAATATTTGTGTTTCATAGGTGTCCCTATTTCTTCAAATCAGCTATACCTATTGGACAAAGGCAGTTAACTCTCTGTTGCACTCTATAATATGCTATCTGTACAAAATTGTCTCCCTTTTTTGTACACAGTTACATCCCTTCTGAACATTTGATGTCAGAATCAGGAGAATGATATATCAACTTAAACAAGAGACATCACAAACACACAAACAATAATTAAGTTAAAAGAAAACTTAGAGCGGAAACATTTCAATGGAAATATTTCCCCTCAGTTATTTTCAAAGTTGTCTGCTGACAAAAGAGTATCCTGTGAGTTAACTCTTTCCCACATACACACACATTTTGATGCCTCTCTGCAGCAGATAAAAACATTTAAAGAAAGGAGAAATTGAGCAATTTCTTATTTGCCACAATGTTTTCAAAAATTTAACTTTCCCATGTTTTTTGCAAAGATGTTTTCAAAGTTGCCTGCTGCAGATTTCTGTCCTATGTAGGAAAGGGTCAAGACATTTTCAATTGGAAAATCTTTAAGTTATTATATCTGGTAATAAGTAAATTGGAAAATCTGTTCCTTCAAAAATATCTGTCCGGTTTTTTATCCTTTGTAATCTCTTCTTCCCTACAAATATGTTTTGGATGATGACCTAATTAAACCATTTCACGCATTTTCATAAGGTAATGATATTTGATGGTTACGTTGTTTTCAAGACTGTTATTTTAACAAATTAACCTTTCTCTGATATAGGCACTTTTCTATGTCACTGCACCAACAGACTTTAGAAAGTACCATGGAAAAAACTCTGAAATTGATTGTATATTGAGCAATATTTCATTTTCCCACAAAGTTTTCAAACCTGAAAACACATTATAATTTGAATTTCCAAATTCATTAAATTTGTTTCTTAGATATTTTCAAAGCAGATCTCTCTAAAATATCATATCTAGTAAACATGTCACAAGATAAAGTTAGTACAATTTTTGCACAAAGCCATACATTTGTTCTTTAATAAAATCAAAATACAAAAAGCTACGAGTTACAGTTACTCAAACAAAAACATATAAGTTCTACTCCAGGTGAACGAACCTGTCATATCCGTTTCTGATAAATAGTAGCCATATTAATCGGATAAAAGGGTTGTGTAAAAAGACTTCTTACACTTACCCTTTAAGGTTTGTATTCATTGTGATAATCAACCAGTTCTAAATCCACGATGGCCTTGCTATTTTGTCAGCTTATGTAAATGCAAAATCTTGATATCTAAAGTAAACCATTTTCTGTAAAATGATCTAAGTGAGAAGATTAAATCAGTAACAACAACATAGAGTTGGTTTGAAAAATAATGGAGAAAAATACAAAATTTACACAATCTCACCTTGGCATCTGAAAGTTCCATTTCTACCGTAGCAGAAACTCAACAGATAACATTTCACACCGCTTCAGCATACAACTATTAAACATTGAACTTTTATTCCTTTTCCCACAATGTTTTCAAGTCAAAATCCTACTTTTAGTTTTCAGGATGTTATTACATTTTATTGTGATATCTTTTTTTAAATCAGATGACTCATAAATTATCATTATAGGTTATACTTGGCATCTGTGGCAATCACATTTCCAATTTTGTCTTAAACCCAGCAGTCTGTCGGTCTAGGTTAACACTGAATGTCAATTACACACTATTTGTCAGAGTGAAACCAACAATAACAACTCAGCTTGTCATAGAATCTGTTGTTATGTCCGAGTGTGTTACAACCATTTGTGGATTAAGAAACAGGGATTGCGCATTGTGGCTTGTTCCATAAATGCTTGTCGACTCTGACAAGTGTTGGAAATTCAAGGTAGTCTGCAAACCTTGACTCGCCATTTGAGAGTTATACTCGGCTGTTTCCATGCGTAAGATATATGGAATAATACTGTCAATTTGAACATTTCCGATGAGTCCCGCGAAAAATAGCTCCTCCATGATGTTCGCTTGTAACGATTGTAAGGGAGGTAATCGTAATAAGAGCTTGGCCAGCCTGTCAGGACTGTCTGGGTGAGATTCCTGTAAATACTGCTGTAACTCCTTCTGAACTCGTTCCTGAAACTTCTCAATCTGAGGCATGTTGGGTAACGAGGGGTTATCTGAAATATCATCACATCATGATTAGACCCTCGAGCACTAGGTACATGTTCTCAAAGCCTTATCTGACCTACAAACCTTATGGGTAAAGATACCAAATGGCTTTTGGGAACAACCTTGTGATTTACACTCTTTACATATAAGACTTGCATAAGTTTGTTAGAATATTCTGTCAACTTGTGTAGATTATCATATGACTGGGCAGATAGACAGGCTGATCTGAACCTACCCAGGACACGCTCATAATAAGCATACTCTAAAGAACCTGCTTAGTGACAGGATTCTTTCAAATACCCACAATATAGGGTTTTATTGATTATCAAATTATTTGAAGAGCTATCTGCATTGAAAATGTCACACGAAAACAATTGTAACAAATGGATTTTTCCATAATGTCTTCAAAATTCTTCTGCTGCAGAGGAATTAGGCATTTGGAAAAAATGGAAGAGCAACCTTTCCCACAAATTTTTATTTATTCTTGACCCCTCAACGGATCAGGATAATTTGAACAATCTAAGAAGAAGAAACATTTGTACCTTATTATTTTCAAATCTGGCCAGAACTTTTGGACAAGATTTTGTTAACGTTTTCACTTTACACATTTAAGGAAAACGGGCTTCGAGCCATGTCGGCCATGATTTTCATTAGATCAGCTTAATTTGAACAATCTTGGTAGAGGGTCAAACATTTGTGCAAAATAATTTACAAATCGGGCCAGTACTTTTGGTCAATGAATGTTAGCATTTCCCCCTTTTCTGATGCCGAAGCAACCAAAGTTCTACATGCAATTAAATTCTTTGAACAAGTTTGAAAGAGGACCACCTATAATGCACATTCTTGTGTAATTATTTTGAATTTGGTTCATTGGTTTAGAAGGAGAAGTTGTTTGTAGGAAAATGTCAAAAGATGGAAAATCTCTATAATTGAATGGATAACCTATGACTAAAAGTGGAAAACATTGTGGCAAAAGGAGAAATTGCTCGTTTTGAGCAATTTCTTCTTTTGTCACTATGTTTTCAAATAGCTGTCTGCTGCAGAGGCGCCAGGAAGCGTCTATATGAGGGAAAGGGTTAAGTTAGAGAGCGGACAAAGTCTATTTAGCAAAAGTCTGCAGAGGGTTCAGACTGGAATATGAAAATTGGCAGAGATTTGATTTTGTCCCATTAACACTGTGACATATACTATTTTGATAAAACCATGAAAACATTTTGGAAAAGGAGTAAAATTTTAAGCAATTCTTTTCCCACAACGTTTTCTGAATTAGACAATGCATAAAGCAACAGAAGGAGTCTATATGAAGTAAAGGCATTTTTAAAAGGGACCCTAAATAGGGAATACCTGGAGAGAAAAGCAGTAAAGCTTTAAGGTAAGCATATTCCTGATTGTCAACTTGTAGTAACTGCATCTTTTGTATGTAACTTTGTAGTTTTAGTATGTGCTCTATCACCGCCCGTACTCGATCGCCCAGTGTCTTATCTGTAACAGTGAAATGGTAGGTAATGATTTACAGTGTCTTATCTGTAACAGTGTAATGGTAGGTAATGATTTACAGTGTCTTATCTGTAACAGTGTAATGGAAGGTAATGATTTACAGTGTCTTATCTGTAACAGTGAAATGGTAGGTAATGATTTAGTTTCAATGCTTACCTACAAATAACAATTTATGGGACTTATTGAAGAAGATGGTTTAACTAAAGCACGGTTCATATTATGAACATCACAATAAACCTCACAACAAGTTGGTTTAACTAAAGCATGGTTCATATGATGAACATCACAATAAACCTCACAACAAGTTGGTTTAACTAAAGCATGGTTCATATGACGAACATCACACAATAAACCTCACAACAAGATGGTTCAACTAAAGCATGGTTCATATGATGAACATAACAATAAACCTCACTCACAACAAGATGGTTTAACTAAAGCATAGTTCATATGATGAACATCACAATAAACCTCACAACAAGTTGGTTTAACTATAGCATGGTTCATATGATGAACATCCCAATAAACCTCACAACAAGTTGGTTTAACTAAAGCATGGTTCATATGATGAACATCACACAATAAACCTCACAACAAGATGGTTCAACTAAAGCATGGTTCATATGATGAACATAACAATAAACCTCACTCACAACAAGATGGTTTAACTAAAGCATAGTTCATATGATGAACATCACAATAAGATGGTTTAACTAAAGCACAGTTCATATGATGAACATCAGAATAAACCTCACAACAAGATGGTTTAACTAAAGCATGGTTCATATGATGAACATCACAATAAACCTCACAACAAGATGGTTTAACTATAGCATGGTTCATATGATGAACATCACAATAAACCTCACAACAAGTTGGTTTAACTAAAGCATGGTTAATATGATGAACATCACAATAAACCTCACAACAAGATGGTTCAACTAAATCATGGTTCATATGATGAACATCAGAATAAACCTCACATTTTCATGGCACATATGACTTCTGACCCCTTTGCGGCAGGCAAACTTGAAAACATTGTTGTAGAAGTAGAAATTAGTCAAAACAAGGAATTCTCAACTCTGTATTGAAGAGTTACTTCAAAATGATCAAATATTACCCCTTTTTCTAAGGTATTTTCAATTCAGATTATCATTTGTGTATACTGATGGCAAACATTTACCTGTATTCAAGAGCTCTAGATAAGGGGCATGTTCTAAACTCTAACACTACGTTGTGTGTACTCAAAAGAATTGTCTCAATGAGACGGTTCATTTGAAATCCCAAATCATAGGGTTTGGTTTGTTAATAAAGGAGATATTGCGGGGAAAAGAGCTGTATTCCCCTCAATATCTGGACCTCGGATGTATTCTTACCTGTCTCTATACTTGACTGTAGATGATTCAGAATGGCCATCAGCATGGTGGATAGGGACATTGTTTCAGCACATTGGGCGAGACCTAATGTAAACAGGCCACTCCAACAACTACGCACCAACACTGTTTGGACATCTTGACTGAAATAACACAGCAATGTACAAAAGTTTGAATATTTAACCCCTTCCCACATTTAGACGCTTTCTGATGCCTCTGCAGCAGACAACTTTTGAAAACCTTGAAATAAAAGGTGAAATTGATCCTAATGAGTGATTTCTCCTTTTCCCACAAAGTTTGTAACTTTTTTTCAATCAGATATAGAGGTTTTCAACATTTTTGCATAGATGTTTTCCAAATCATCTGCTACATATTTGTTGTATATGGGAAAGGGTTAACCCTTTCCCCCATACGACAATTCTGCAGCAGAAAACTTTGAGCATATTTAGTCAAAAAATGGAAAATCTCTATAATTGAATGGATAACCTATGACTCAAAGTGGAAAACATTGTGGCAAAAGGAGAAATTGCTTGTTTTGAGCAATTTCTTATTTTGTCACTATGTTTTCAAAAAGCTGTCTGCTGCAAAGGCGTCAGAAAGCGTCTATATGAGGGAAAGGGTTAAACATTAACATGATACAAACCACTTAAGACGCTCTGCAGCAGGCAACTTTGAAAACATTGTGGAAGGAGGAGAAATTGCTCAGTAATATTTTATTTGGTCAAATAACCCTAAATCTATACTTCCAATATTACAAATGTTAAAACAATTTTTTCTCTGACAGATGTTTTTAAAGTTTATTAATTTGCATGGTGTTTCACACAACTTTCGTTTTTGTTCTATATCATGGCGTTTCATTGGTAAGTTACCAGTACTTCTGGTCCATTTATCTTGACACCAGCAAGTCAGTTGCTTAATCCTAAATCTGGAGTGTCAAGAAGGGCTTTCATCACTTACATACGTATATAATTCTTTGTTATGACCCGAACAGGATGATTTCAAAGTAGACGACTCATTAGATAACATTTAAATGGACAATAACAGGTATTGGAACTAATTATTACATAAATGCATGCCTTAAAGGAATACGCTTGGCTGAGTCTAAACTATATCCCTTAATAGCCCTACAGTAATGCATCATTTTGATGTAATTAATTTTGTTTTATATGCTGTAACTACCAAGATATATGCTTTTAAAGTTTGTGTTTTCACGTCGTGTCGATCAGCTATGGGCGCCGCCATATTGGTCTATTTATAGCTTACTGTGACATCATAACCCCTCATTCGTTTTTCACTATAGGTACAGATTAGAAAATTTTCAGATCGCCATCTTATCTTTTAAACAGTCAAAACGTCGAATTGATAAACAAGAAAAAACGGGAGTCAAAACGTCGAAAGGGAAAATGTATAGAATAATTCTTATATATGCTGTTTTATAAAGTTTTACCGCACAATGTGATAAGACAATACTACAATTAAATGAAATATCTTTAGTCATATACGAAACGTACATTTTCGAAACTTTTCTGTCAATGCAATTATAAAGGAGAAATTAAATAAAAGGAATAAACAAGAACACATCAATGAATGATTAACTTTTAATTTTAGTTATAAAGCCGATTAAAGTAATGACGCCTTCTTAATATTTTCAAAGCTGCAACAAACATTACACATTTTTAATAATCGGTACGACAATATAAAGAACCATGCACTTATTACACATATAATATTCATAATTGCCACAGCAATTTATTTTTTAAAACTGCAACAAACAAATTCATTATGCCATCGCTTTATTCTTTTTATTTATTTACACAACTCTTATTGAATAGATCTATCACAATTAACTACAAACTGTTTATTTTACGGCATAGTATATAGACAATATATTTTCCTTTTGACTATATATATATTCTCATTTTCGACGTTTTGACTCCCATTTTGTTCTTGTTTCTTAACTCGACGTTTTGACCGTCACCCTCTTATAATTATGGAGTACGAAGTAGACGAGATTATCGCATATAATTTTGAACCAGAGTATTCAGACATCGAACTTTTGGAAATGGAAAGGAATAATGTGTATCAAGAAGTGGACTTCTATTTAGTCATAGGTTATTCATTCAATTATCCATTTTGACAAATAATGTTCACAGTCGTCTGCTGCAGAATTGTCGTATGAGGGAAGGGGTTAAGATAACTTCTCAAACATTGTGGCAAAAGGAAATTTAACTCCTAATAGGCTGTTTCTCACTTTGCCAAACTTTTCTCTATTGGATTAAATAATAATCAGTACAACACAAACTTTCTAATGCAATACCAGAAAAGGAGAAACTGCACAAAAAAAAATCCCTCAAATAAACAATAGTCGATGCCTTATGAAAACGTGGGGAGAAAAGAAGCAGTTACTTAATTACAGCATATGGCTGAGAAATTGTTAAAAACGGCGTTAAAACCCAATCAATCCCAAATACAGATGCTTTCTGATGCCTCTGCAGCAGACTGCTTTTTGAAAACATGGTGACAAAATATGAAATTGCTTAAACATGGCAATTTCTCCTTTTGCAATCATGTTATCTATTATTAGTCATAGGTTTTCCATGCAATTATTGAGAATTTCTGCAGCAGACACTTTTTGCCAAAACGTTTTCAACTCTTTACATATATTATATCCTTCAACCCTTTCCCTAATATAGACAATTTCTGATGCCTCTGCAGCAGATGGCTTTATGAAAACATAGTGACAAAAGAATAAATTGAACAAAACATGCAATTACTCCTTTTGCCACAATATTTTCCACTTTTAGTCATAGGTTATACATTTAATTATAAAGATTTTCCATTTTTTTACAAAATATTACACAATCTGTTCAAAGTCGTCCGCTGCAGAATTGTAGTATGAGGAAAAAGGTTATTACAGGTTTACCCAAAATTTGCTTAGATGTTTTCAAAGTGGTCTCCTTGAATTAAAATGGGGATATGCATGAATGATTTTGATATTTATATGACTAAAAAAGAATGAAAATCAGGAGAAAGTAAAATATAACATTTATTGTTATTATCAACTGATTTATTTTTAATAAATTTTCTTGCTTATAAATGGTATTTCTTTTAATTACAAAAAAAAACTACAAAAAATTATGACCCATGCTGTGCAGAGGGTGGTGTGCTTGGACTGACCCTTGCATAACAAAAGAATACTATCATTGATTGACAGTACTTTATGGTTGGTCCCCTGCTGTGTGACCATCTGGCTGTGATGTACAGGCACACTAGTGTGTTTTATGACACTTTGATGTAATCTTATCAGCTTGTAAGTTACTTGATGATGATGATTTTGATTTGACAATTTTTATAATTTTGAAGAAAACAAATGATTTATAAATAATAGTGATTCTCTATTCCAGTAAAACAGTGTTTCTTAACTGAAACTGTCCATATAATGGAATAATATTTATTGATAAAAATATCCTTTATTGAGAGTTTCTGTATTTTGGATTTTATAATTTCAAAGTCATATGCTGTAGATTATAAAGAATTATATTTTAATTTATGCTAAATGATCTTCACACACTACCATATGTTTATAGTCACGAAATGTTTCAATCCGAAGTTTTCCATTTTTCAAATTGTCAATCCATTTTTTGCACAATTTTCTCTCTTTAATTCCCTTTTCAGGTTTCGGAAACCGAAAGAAGCTTTTCTTGCCATTTCCCTGTCTGTTTGTGCAGTGAATTGCCTGGCACTGAGGCATTGTTCATTCGCTTGTACAAATTCCAGTAACAAAACTGTATGGTTTTCGTAACACTACCCCACCCACAATATCCTTCACGAAGGGGTCATGATTTAGTCGATTTAGTACACTACAGAAACAAATATATGCACCAAGAACTCTGATTTGAGCAAGTAATTTTACGTTAAAGTATTTCACAAACTATTGTAAATTCTTTTTATAGTTACGATGTTTAATTTTTAATTTCGACCACCGGCTATGTGTATACTTTACTGTGTTATAAATGAACCGATGAGGGGTTATGACGTCACGATTCTTATCAGAATGTCTCGCGATCGACTGATAAGCAAACAATGGCCGCGCCCATTACCGGAACCGAAAAGCACTTTTAGTCGTCTTAAAATTGCAATTTCTTGATTATAAGGTGTTTGTTAATGAAATGCATCTAAAATAAATTTAGTTGAGATCGATATCTTTCATATCAAAGCGGGTTGTTTTCAGCCGAGCGTTGTCCTTTAAAGACTTTCAATTGTATAGTTTAGATTGATTGATTGTTTGGTGTTTAACGCCGCTTTCAACAATTTTTCAGTAATAGCACAGCGTTTCCTGGGTAAGTTACCAGTACTACTGGTCCATTTATCCTGACACCAGCCAGTCAGTTGTAATGCTAACCCCGCTATCCTGAGCGCCAAAGAGGGCAGCCACTTCTACCATTTTTTAAGTCTTTGGTAAGACCCAACCGGGGATCGAACCCGCAACCTCCCGCACCCGAGGCAGATGCACTACCACTACACCACCGAGGCAGTATATAGTTGAGAAGTAAACCAAGACAATTTCTAGTTTCACAACAATGTTTTTAAACATTACCTGCTGTACAATTTTGAGTCATTCCAAAGTTGGTAATAATAAAATATTAAACAATAGTGTTTGAAGGATCACGTGTCACCTGGGCATATGTCAGTAAACCAGAGCGTGACAGACAGATAACACTCATTACAATTTCTTCATTAGCATAGAATTCTAAGTAACTTATTCCCACATACAGATGCTTTCTGACGCTTTTAACCCTTTCCCTCATACAACAATTCTTCAGCAGACGACTTTGAACACATTTTGTCAAAAAATAGAATATCTCTATAATTGAATGGATAAACTATGACCAAAAGTGGAAAACATTGTGGAAAAAGGAGAAATTGCTTGTTTTGAGCAATTTCTTCTTTTGTCACTATGTTTTCAAAAAGCCGTCTGCTGCAGAGGCATCAGAAAGCGTCTATATGAGGGAAAGGGTTAATGAGCAGTTTCTATTACCACAACATTTTCAACTATTCAATGATTCAACTTTCATTTACCATATTTTTAGTCAGATGTTTTCGAAATCGTCTGCTGCAGATTTGTTGTAAGTAGGAAAGGGATATTATCAACCATTATTATAGTTTTATTACTTTTTCACAAATATTGATAAGCTATTTAATAACATACTCAACACAAACTCTCACACATGTTTATTTCACAGGGATAAAATAGGGAACAGTATTTCCACTGATGCTTGTCCCTCAGGCAACTTCCAGTTAATAAAGACTCAGAAAGCCAATTCCAATGGGCCCTTATTAAAATGAGTTTATAAAACAAAATTGTTCAAATGAACACAGGTTGTCTCCCGCCAATATCCAGCAACTATCAATAAGTAAACCCTTTCGCACATACAGACTTTTTGTGATACCTCTGCAGCATACAACTTTTAAAAACATTGTGGCAAAAGGATAAATTGCTCTTAATGAGCTAAAACAAAATTGTTCAAATGAACACAAGTGTTGTCTCCCGCCAATATCCAGCAACTATCAATAAGTTAACCCTTTCGCACATACAGACTCTTTGTGATGCCTCTGCAGCATACAACTTTTAAAAACAGTGTAGCAAAAGGATAAACTGCTCTTAATGAGCAATTTCTCCTTTTGCTACACTGTTTTCAACTCTATTCCAAAACATAACTTTTATATAAAGAGATTTTCGATTATTTGTGCAGATTTGATGTATGTGACACATGAAGTGATCCCTAAGTGTCACCCTGCCAAATAAGGTGACACAAAAAGGGTCATTAGGGCTGCATGCTCATCTGAAACAGATTGTTTGTTTTTTCCAGAATCAGATTTCTCATTTTACATAATATTCATTTAATTACTTTGTACATGTTATTGTCTCATTTTGAGACTAAGAATGAATAAATGATTGAACTTGAACTAAACAACAGTCCAGTATAGCCTTCCAGATCCACATACAGTACTAATAACTTTACTATACCAGGACCAAGAGGCCCAAATACAGCCCTTTTATCCACAATATCTTTTTTATTATCTTACCAAACCCTTTGATGTGAGTACTCAAAAGAATTCTCCATTAAGCTCACGACAAAGGTCAAAAAAGGGTTTTAAAATATGCAAAACACCGCTTAGCTAGAGGTCTGAGAGAAACTTACCTGAGTAAAGAGAAGGCTGTGATTGAGCGTGTCCAATGCATGGACAAAAACAGGAGTCTTGAGGCACTTTCACAGATAAAATGGACATTTAAAAAGGCAGGCATAGGAGAGGGGGTAGTTAAACTGAACACAAAATTCTGTCGACTTAATACTGGACCTGCAATTAAAATAGTTATAAAATAAGTTGAGTTCTGACAACTTATCATTTATCACTGTCTATATGTGCTACCTCAACTCTCAACCAGAACTCACACTGAATAAATGAGGTCAGACAGTCCGCCTAGCTCTCACAGGAAACAAACTGCAGACAATTGGATATAAAGACGACCAGCACTCTACCAATGTCTCCTAATGTTACAGATTATTGTATCAGTACCAGGATATAAAGACAACCAGCACTCTACCACTGTCTCTTAATGTTACAGATTATTGTGTCAGTACTATGATATAAAGATCACCAGCACTCTATCACTGTCTCCTAATGTTACAGATTATTGTATCAGTACCAGGATATAAAGACGACCAGCTCTCTACCACTGTCTCCTAATGTTACAGATTATTGTGTCAGTACTATGCTATAAAGATAACCAGCACTCTATCACTGTCTCCTAATGTTACAGATTATTGTATCAGTACCAGGATATAAAGACGACCAGCTCTCTACCACTGTCTCCTAATGTTACAGATTATTGTGTCAGTACTATGATATAAAGATCACCAGCACTCTATCACTGTCTTCTAATGTTACAGATTATTGTATCAGTACCAGGATATAAAGACAACCAGCACTCTACCACTGTCTCTTAATGTTACAGATTATTGTGTCAGTACTATGATATAAAGATCACCAGCACTCTATCACTGTCTCCTAATGTTACAGATTATTGTATCAGTACCAGGATATAAAGACGACCAGCACTCTACCACTGTCTCCTAATGTTACAGATTATTGTGTCAGTACTATGATATAAAGATCACCAGCACTCTATCACTGTCTCCTAATGTTACAGATTATTGTATCAGTACCAGGATTTAAAGACAACCAGCACTCTACCACTGTCTCTTAATGTTACAGATTATTGTGTCAGTACTATGATATAAAGATCACCAGCACACTATCACTGTCTCCTAATGTTACAGATTATTGTATCAGTACCAGGATATAAAGACGACCAGCTCTCTACCACTGTCTCCTAATGTTACAGATTATTGTATCAGTACCAGGATATAAAGACGACCAGCACTCTACCACTGTCTCCTAATGTTACAGATTATTGTGTCAGTACTATGCTATAAAGATAACCAGCACTCTATCACTGTCTCCTAATGTTACAGATTATTGTATCAGTACCAGGATATAAAGACGACCAGCACTCTACCACTGTCTCCTAATGTTACAGATTATTGTGTCAGTACTATGATATAAAGATCACCAGCACGCTATCACTGTCTCCTAATGTTACAGATTATTGTATCAGTACCAGGATATAAAGACAACCAGCACTCTACCACTGTCTCCTAATGTTACAGATTATTGTATCAGTACCAGGATATAAAGACGACCAGCTCTCTACCACTGTCTCCTAATGTTACAGATTATTGTATCAGTACCAGGATATATAGACGACCAGCACTCTACCACGGTCTCTTAATGTTACAGAGTATTGGATATAAAGACGACCAGCATTCTACCACTGTCTCCTAATGTTACAGATTATTCGTTCTGTTCAAACACATGATTAATTGTATTTTAACGCTATCCAACTTTCAAAACTGCAACAGACGACTTTGAAAACATTAAGTAAATAATATGGAAACTCTATAAATGAAAGAACAATTATTGAATAAAGCTGAAAACTTCGTGGCAAAAGGAGAAATTGATCTTTATGAGCAAAAAATATTCACGTGAAAGCACACCTAGGCATGTCAACATCAAGAATGTGTTGTCTAAGTCATTTTCACTTGCCATATATATTTCCAATCCAGCCTGACACCAAACACTTTGTGAAGTGACGTCTTTCTCAAAAAGGAATGTACAGATTGAATATAAACCTTTACAAATATAGCACATCTTCCTGACAATAACTTATTATAAGTTGCTATGTGAAAGATTTTACAGAAAATATTTCTCACTAGGCAAATTTCAATGTCCTCTGCATTTTATTAATTTTTTTGTATGATAGTATGAGAATGACAAGATTTACCTTCTATATCTATCACCATACTGTTGTCATCACTTGTAGTGGACTGATCCATATCTACACTAGACTGGTCCCCTGACCCGCTTGTATCCTGAAATAAACAAGAACCTACCATGTTTACCATTAGAACTGGTGAAAGAAAATGAGTCAATGCCACAGAAAATAACAGTCATGTGTGTAATTAAAATGCATTTTAACATGAAAATATTACAAGACCTCGTGCTAATGGTGTCTCACCCTTCTTGGAAAACCGCATATTAAATGGTATTAACATGCCCAAAAATATGATGCAGACAAGTTCTGATTAATTTTCATGATGGAGATTTTGGACTGAAATATACTTCTACATTTTTCACAGGTTATTCTTTCATATGACCTTGTGACCTAGTCAATAACCGCCGCCGTTGCCGGAATAGTGACTGCTGTCTCACTCCACATTTGTGGGTGAGACAAAAGTGAAGGTCAATGTTAAAAAATACTGGCAGTAGATAATCAAGATCAAAGAAAATAAAATAAATCATCAGCTAATGAAAACAAGAGGGCCAAGATGACCCTAAATCGATCACCTGATTGATAGTAAATTAGTAGAAATATCTGGGAAAAAGATCAAGGAGTGCAATTAGAACTTCAAGGAGTGAACACTTCTCAAGAAACAGCTTATAAGTAAAGGTCATTTATATCTTGAAATCTAACAAGAACTTCAATTAGAATTGAATTACAAAGTTTTTGTCATTTTGCACCTTTCTTGATCTGTTTTTAATATAAATCAATATGGCTTGAACAGGTTTTTTTAGAGGGTCACTTAAGGATTCTTTCTACTGAATTATCTTGGAGTCTGACAAGCAGATTATGGAGGAAAAGGATTTTAAAGTTTGGTCGTTTTACTCATGTTCTGATGCTGCAGCAACCAAAGTTTTACACAGAATGCAAGTCTTTGCACACTTTTGATACCTCCCAATACATTAACTGTAGTATTTGAGTTCATATTTACCTCTTCACCAATTATGATATCTTTAACAATAGTTACAAGGACAAATCATGTCATAATTGCTTGTTCACTTTCAATAACAATTTTTTATTTCCACCAGAAATGTTGCGATTTTAACTTTCCACTTCCTGTTGAAGACAACCCTTGCATAATACTCTGCCAAGTGTTACCTCCCTTAGACCATCAATCTAATAACCATATGTCATTTGAAGCAAAAAGTTAATTTTACTCCTTTTCTGATGCTGCTTGGTTGCTATGCCTTTCAACAAATCAATATGGCTTGACAAAGTATGTAGATGATCAATGAAAGAACATTTCTACAAAACTATCTTTAAATCAGACAAGCACTTTTATAAGGATGCTTTATTAAGTATTGTCATTTTGCCCCTTTTTTGATGACGCCTGACTGCCATGTTTTTAGACCAATCAGTATGGCTTGAACAATTTTTATAGAGGGTCACCCAAGGAACATTTCTACCAAATTATATTTGAATCTGACAGGCAGATTCGGAGGAGAAGATTTTTAAAGTTTGGACATTTTGTCCCCTTTCTGATGCCGCAGCAACCAAAGTTCTCAATGGAATTTAAATCTTTGAACAATTTTGAAAGAGGACCACCAAAGGAACATTCCTGTGATGTTTGGTGGAAATTGTTCTTGCGGTTCAGGAGGAGATGATGTTTAAAGCTAAAATTTAACGACGGACGACGGACACAGAGTGATCAGAATAGCTCACCTTGAGCCTTTGGCTCTAGGTGATCTAAAAAGTAACAACGATTATAGTCTTCATCCTAGAGCATACCTGGGGGATATTTATACCATCTAAAACTGCCCATGTCCCCTAAAATTAGAAGAATCTTCTTATTATTTAAAGAAAACAGGGTCGCAAAACTAATATTGACCATTTGGAAATGATATCTGGGCATAACTATGTAATTGGTCTATAATTCATGGTCTTTAAAATAAGTAAATCATGTAAAGGTTCGGAATACACAGACTGGTTATACGGATACATTTCACAGTAAAGGTATAACTATTCTCATTGGTGAAAGCAGTTTACAATACGACTGTTTTTACATAAACAAGAGGGCCATGATGGACAGAGATTGCTCACCTGAATTAGGCAATGTGATTTTTCATGCCAACCACAATAAATCATTTTGCGGTCAGGTAAGCTAATACAAGAGGCCCAAGGGACCAGTATAGCACCACTGCCAGAATGCAAAATAACCCACACAATATGTTGTCTATCTTTTGTCAGTTGATATGCCTTAGAAGGTCCAACAAAGAAATGTTTATGTACCAGTAAATATTTCATAATCAGACATTTTGATAGGATTTTTTTTTAATAAATTTTGCACTCTGGGCATAAAGGGGAAAACAGCCCAAGTCCCTTGTGGCCATGTCTTTTTACCAATCAACATGGCTTAAATAAATCAGGTAGAAAGTCCCCCAAGGAACATGTCTAAACAAGTATTTGAAAATAAGTCTGATACATTCAGAGGAGAATAACTTGAAGATTTCAATAAAGTCATATGAGGCCCTGCTCACTGGAGGCCATGTGTTTTGACCCAACGTCATGGCTTGAGGCAATTTCATACAGGGTTCCCCGAGACATGTCTACACAATTATTTTGAATTTGGCCAGATACTCTCAGAGAAGAAGATTTTTTAATGTTTTCAATATAGCCATATAAGTAAAACAGCCCTACCCTGACGGCCATGGTTTTCAACCAATCATCATGGCTTGAAGGTGTCTGATAAAGGCGTCACACAAAAATATAATTAATTTAAAATCAGATAGATATCAGAGAAGATTTATTTAAGTTTCGACTAAAGCTATATAAGACAAAACGGCCCTGCCCCCTGGTGGCCACATTTTTCAACTAATCAACATGAATTTTCCAAACTATTGCCCAGATATCTGCCGCAGATTTGTTGCACGTTGTACAGGGTTTTTGTTGGTTCTAGCTATATCTTTACCTGATTGATGTTATCTCGCTGTACCGCTTTCGCGAGTGTATCAAATGCTTTCGCAACGGATTGATTGACATCCTCTGTACTTTGATTCCCGTTGATGATAGGGGGCTGTTGATCACTCTCTGCTTGTTTTCCCATCAGTGCTAGTGTTGTCACCACATTGGCTAGGGTACTCAGATCTGTTATATAGACATTCATGTTCTGACACCTCTGCAGCAGACGGCTTTTTGAAAACATAGTGACAAACGAAGAAATTGCTCAAAACGAGCAATTTCTCCTTTTGCCACAATGTTTTCCACTTTATGTCATAGGTTATCGATTTAATTATAGAGATTTTCTATTTTTTGACTAAATATGTTCACCGTCTTCTGCTGCAGAATTGTCGTATGAGGGAAAGGGTTAAACAGTTCAAGATCGGAACTCTTCCCACATGCACCAGTAGACATGTGAAACCATTGTGACAAAACAAGAAATTGCTCATAAAGAGCACATTATCCTTATGTCACACTGTTTTCAACTCTATTCAATAATCATGCTTCCATTTATAGATTTTTTTTAATTTTGTGCCGGAAAGTTTTCAAAGTGGACTGCTATTGAAAACATCTGAGGAAAAAAGTCTACCTTTGATTCAGATACGAATACATTGTGTGAAAACGAGAAATTGAATTTGAAAAAGACATCTTGACTCATATGTCTCCTCCTATGAACCAACAAAATTAAATAATTAAACTTGAGGACCATATGATAATAATTCAGGGGTGGCAAAATCCATTGTCCGTATTGCCCAGCTTGTCCCAGAGCCTGTACGGACAAGTGAAATTTTGTAGGGATTTACTATATAAATATCATATGGACAAGTGCAAAATAGCATTTTGAAAAAAACAGACAAGTAAGTTAAAATCATATTTCGCCACCCCTGACTGATATATTGCTCACCTGAAATAAAAGAACTTCAATAGTTTTCACTATATATATATGAGCAAGATGAACCCCACGTCCAAATGTTTTTTATCAGATCAGAATTATTTCATCTTATTTGGTTGAGGGCCACCTAAGGAACATTTTAGATCTGTACTTTTTGACTAGAAAGTTCACCATGGAATGAAATTCTTTGAACAACTTTGTAATAGGACAACCTAAAGGACATTCCTATGATTTCTATCAAAAATTGATGCATAGTTTTAGGAGGAACATGTGAATGGATGGCAAGACGATGATGCCGCCGGACACTGAGTGATTATAATAGCTCATACAGCACTTTGTGTTAACATGATCTAACAAGAGGCCTATGCTCTACTGGCATTGATTTGGCTTGTTTCAAAAAGAACCAATATGTCATCAATATTCAAATACCATCTAAGTTTGATGAAGATCAGATAGTAAATGGAAGCTCTATTGTGTTCACAAGCTGTATTATAGCAATTTTGACAATTTCAAGGGCCATAATCCAGCCATGCATGGGTAGATCTGGCCGTTTTTTTAGAAATGAACCAAACTCTCATGGATATCTAACTACTGTATAAGTTTGATTGAGATACAATCAAAAATAAGGACTGTATCATGTTAACAAGCCCTATTATAGCAATTTTGACAATTTCAAGGGCCATAATTCAGTCATGCATGGGGCGGATCTGGCTTGTTTTCGAAAGGAATCAAGCTCTTATGGATATCTAACTACTGTATAAGTTTGGTTGAGATACAATAAAAAAAAAAGACTGTATCGTGTTAACAAGCTCTATTATAGCAATTTTGACCATTTCAAGGGCCATAATCCAGTCATGCATGGGCAGATCTGGATATCTAACTACTGTATAAGTTTGGTTGAGATACAATCAAAAGTGAAGACTGTATCGTGTTAACAAGAAATTGTTTACGGACGGACGACGGACAAATCGCCACGACATAAGCCCTTCTGGCCTTTGGCCAGTAGAGCTAATAAAACCATGAGTGACAGCAAAAGAATGTCTATGTGTCCCCTTTCCTTGATGTCAGCTGCAGCAGTGGCATATAAAAACTTTTATTTCTGGATTGTTTTTGATTGTTTAGTGTTTTATGCCACTTTCAATAATTGATCAGTTATATCATGGTATTTCCTGGGTAAGTACTACTGATCCATTTAATCTAAAACCAGCCAGTCTGTCTTAATGCTAACCCCACAACCCTAAGCGTCAAGGAGGGCAGCCATTACTTCCACATTTATTTTTGGAAGAGTTATTCTATAATCTCTACACAAACCTGCGATGTGAATAATCTTTTGAAGCAACAAGGTATTCTTGAAAAAGATAAATGGAAATTATATTTAACTATTAAATGACACAATATTTTAAGTGTTGCCTGCATTAAAAACATTCAAAAGAAAAAAAGTTACATCAGAAAAATTGGACACATAATTTTGAATTGTAAATCATTGCTGGAAAAAGAGAAATTGATTGTTTGGTGTAATTAGTCCTTTCAAAGCTTATTTTAATCCATGGTTTGCTGTCAAGACATCATAAATAGGTAGTATCAGAGAAAAGGTAAATCAGCCAACCACCAAATCCAAGACTAACTGACCTGTATTGGATGATGTAGGTGTCCCCAGCACCAGAGGACCTTGATCCGTCTGAACCAATCTCTCTTGTAAATTAGCTAGTAAATTTGCAGCCTGACCGTCTCCAACCTGAAAGGTATCATGTGCCTAATAGTGTGGCACACAAGTTCAGATAATGCCTTAACCCTTTCCCTCATACAACAATTCTGCAGCAGACGACTTTGAACATATTTTGTCAAAAGATAGAAAATCTCTATAATTGAATGGATAACCTATGACTAAAAGTGGAAAACATTGTGTCAAAAGGAGAAATTGCTTGTTTTGAGCAATTTCTTCTTTTGTCACTATGTTTTAAAAAAGCTGTCTGCTGCAGAGGCGTCAGAAAGCGTCTATATGAGGGAAAGGGTTAAGGGGTCTACACAAACGATGCCTTACCATACATGAAAATGGAATCTTGGCACAAAATATGATGCTCAATTATACCATTTAACCACATACAGATGCTTTCTGACACCTGTGCTGCAGACAACTTGTGAAAACATGATGGCAAAAGGGGATATGAGCAATTTTCTCCTTTTGCCACAATGCTTTCAACTCTATTCAATAATAATTATCTCATTTATAGAGAATACCCATAAATTTTGCCTAGATATTTTTTAAAGATGTCTGCTGCAGATTTGTTGTTTATCAAAAAGGATAAATCCCCAGAAAAAGGCATATACAATGAGAAGTGTTATGACACACTTGTGCATAAAAAATAAAATACCAACTAACTACACATGGTTTATATCCAACCAAAAGCAATCTTGCTCAAATGCCTATGATCAAATTTCTACAGCAGAAGATTATAAAAAAACATTGTGGCAAAAGAAGAAATTGCTCATAATGTTTTCAATTCTATTTAATTATAAAACTTTCATTAAGATAGTAAATCTAGAATATTTTCAATGTCGTCAACTACAGATTTGTTGAAAAAGTCTAAAATATGAAATATCAATATCAGGTGTGGTAAAAAAAGCAGGTCCAGATAAGGAGGAGTACACAAGTGTTTGTCCTGCTATATCTCCTTTATTAATTATTTAAACCCTATGTTGTTGGTAATCAAAAGAAGCTTCTCACTGAGACAATTCTTTTGAGTACCAACATCATAGAGTTAAGAGGTCTTAAAAGGATTAAAGAATATAAAATATGCACCTCATCTCTCTAATTAAAGAGTTGCACTATTTCTATGTCCTTCAATCACAAAGATAAATCTCTATACTCTACCTTTGTACTAAACATGGGTATTGCTGTTGAAGGACTATTTAAATCCTTTCTGATGTAAATTTTGTTTGTCGATGTGGCTACCATTGGGGATATCTTCTCTTTATCAGCCGGCTTCCTTTCCTGCTGGACAGCTACAGAAATAAGAAAAATATCGTCCAGGCTCCATGATTTACATTAGATTAGGGGAGCCAATCATGGAAAGTTGATTGTATACAAACAATCAGCCAATACATTTCACGCAGTCAGATCTGGATCAACTTTGTCCATTTCATAATATATTGCAGTTAAGCAAGTTTCTTTTCATTACTATTTAAGAATTAATCAAAGACGATATCAAATTAAGGAATCCAGCATGATTAAAAATAACCTTTTCTCACATGCAGGCACATTTAGCCTTTTCCCTCATATAGACGCTTTCTGACGCCTCTGCAGCAGACAGCTTTTTGAAAACATAGTGACAAAAGAAGAAATTGCTCGTTTTTCACTTTTTAGTCATAGGTTATCCATTCAATTATAGAGATTTTCTATTTTTTGACAAAATATGTTTAAATTCGTCTGCTGCAGAATTGTCGTATGAGGGAAAGGGTTAAGACACATCTGAAGCAAACCACTTTTGGAAACATTGAGCACTTTGTTTTCAATGTCATTTGCTGCAGATTTATTGAATGTGGAAATGGGTTAATGAATAATCAACAATTCAAACATTGAGCAGATGTTCTTAAAACGGTCTGCTACAGAATTGTTGTGTGTGAGAAAGGGTTTAGTATATGACCTGTGGTACACAAACCCCAAATTACTGGACTTTCTGACCCCTGGGAAGATCCATATCAATGTGCACCCCCATGAAGTCTGATTAGAATCTTCCCTATTCGCCATCTAGCCATAAAGGAATTCTGAAAGCCTATGTGAAACAATTATGACCAAATAAAACAGACTATACAAGTCTGCAATTTGATCTTATTTATCACGGACTTGAAAACCTAAAATCAGTCTTTGTGTAACACAGCCCATAATCAGTGAATGAGTTAGTTTATAATATAATGAGAAGCTGTAAACTTTGGAGGAAGTCCTAGCTTGGGTTGTTTCACACTTACAAGACTTACATTCTGATCGCATTCCAATCTGCATGCATTTCTGCAGTCGACAGTATTGACATCTATTTCTATGGGGTTTTGTGACGGGACAGTCCTTGGCTCCTCTACACTGGTATCCCAGCTGCTTTCGAATACTGCGTTTGAAGAACCCCTTACATCCCTCACAACTGATGGCTCCATAGTGGCGCCCTGTATCAACAAAAGATGAGTTTGTGTTAGGCGAAACATTGATCTTCTTGTCATCCTATAATTGAAAACTTTACATGATATTTAGAACCAGAGATGGTTTATTTTTATTTTTTAAATGTCTGAATATAAGGAAAAGAGAGAAATATATACATGTTGTTAGTTTTGAGCAATTTCTCAATTTTTTGCACTTTGTTTTCAAAAGTTGTTTCTCAATTGATTTTTTTATCTGATTTGATGTTTTAGAGATGTCCATTTTGAAATCAATACCGGAATATAAGGAAAACAAGCTCCGCCCCCCCCTGGTGGCCATGTTTTTTAACAAATTAGAATAATTTGAACAATGTAGGTACAAAGGAACATTTGTTAAAAATAATTTTCAAATCAGGCCTGTACTTTTGGATAAGAAGATTTTTTAACTTTTGATATTTTTCCGATTACGCAGAAACCAAAGTTCTGAAAGGAATTGTATTCTTTGAACACTTTTGAAACAGGCCCTCCTAATGAACATTCATTTGAAATTATTTTGAAATTGGTCTATAGGTTCAGGAGGAGAAGTTGTTTGTAGGAAAATGTGAACAGACAGACGAAGAGGTTCAGTGAGTGATCACAAAATGCTCAGGTGAGCTTAAACTGATAGGAGAAAAATATAAAATATTTAAACTTACCTGATGCTCTATCCCCACACACCAAACAAGGTTCAAACTTCACTTCAAACTGTTGTTTTTGTGTAATACTAATCTTTTCTCTTTGTGCAAGTAGTTGTTCCTCTTTTAACCTCTCCAGTCTTTGTGCATGCTGTAAATCCTGTGTGGTGAATATATTTTTTATTTATTACAGGGTTGTCAAAATTAACCAGTTGCTGATCAAAATTATCAGTTAAAATCGCTCTTAAATCTGTTGGTTTTGCCTTGGCACCCTACCAGGGCCCTTGACCCAAAAGGGTTCCCTGATTGGTTACTTTTCTCATTGGAACTGTTACCACGAAACATTTTAACAACCCTGTATTATATACCTGCACATGTTTGTACTATTGGGAGCCTGGTACCTCACTCTTTCTTTTGTCTTGCGAGATATCCATTTTTCAACTCTCCTCGACATGGGGATTTTTAAAGGCTTTGCAATACACATATAAGGAAAACAAGAACCACCCCCTGTTGGCCATATTTTACAATGTATCAGAATAATCTGAACAATCTTGATAGGGGCCACCCAAGGTACATTCGTGACAAATTATTTTTAAATCAGGTCCCTGATTTAGTATGAGAAGATTTTTTTTAAGTTTTCACTATATTACATATATACAGAAAACAAGCGGCAATGTTTTTAATCAGATTGGAATTATTTAAATAATCTTGGTAGAGGGTCATCCAAGTAACATTTTTGCCAAATTATTTTTAAAATCAGGCTGGTACATTTGACAAGAAGATTTTTAAAGTTTTTACAATGCACTTATAAGGAAAACGAGCCCTGCCCCTGGGGGGGTTATGTTTTTAAATGGATCAAATTAATTTGAACAAGTAACTGGAGGATTGCAAGCAATACCATAGTCCCCTACCGGTTTGCACTTTTGAGTCTGTTTCTGTTGTCATAGCAACCCAATGTTTAGGTATATCAAGACAATAAAGTATGAAAATAAAGAAAGGGAAATAACTCAAAAATTAGGGAAGCAAGAGTTATGGTTCATGTGCACTGCACTCCCCCTTGATACGATGTATTCATGTGTGAAATTTCATAGCCATAGCTAGTATAGTTATGGAGATATGCTCCGGACAAAAATCAAGTATGAAAATAAAAAAAGGGAAATAACTCAAAAATTAGGCAAGCAAGAGTTATGGTTCATGTCCACTGCACTCCCCCTTGATACGATGTATTCATGTGTGAAATTTCATAGCCATAGCTAGTATAGTTATGGAGATATGCTCCGGACAAAAATCAAGTATGAAAATAAAGAAAGGGAAATAACTCAAAAATTAGGCAATCAAGAGTTATGGTTCATGTCCACTGCACTCCCCCTTGATGAGATGCATCCATGTGTGAAATTTCATAACCATAGCTAGTACAGTTTTGGAGATATGCTCCGGACAAAAATCAAGTATGAAAATAAAGAAAGGGAAATAACTCAAAAATTAGGGAAGCAAGAGTTATGGTTCATATGCACTGCACTCCGCATTGATGAGATGTATCCACATATGGAATTTCATAGCCATAGCTAGTACAGTTTTGGAGATATGCTCCGGACAAAAATAGCTAGTATAGTTATGGAGATATGCTCCGGACAAAAATCAAGTATGAAAATAAAGAAAGGGAAATAACTCAAAAATTAGGCAAGCAAGAGTAATGGTTCATGTCCACTGCACTCCCCCTTGATACGATGTATTCATGTGTGAAATTTCATAGCCATAGCTAGTATAGTTATAGAGATATGCTCCGGACAAAAATCAAGTATGAAAATAAAGAAAGGGAAATAACTCAAAAATTAGGCAAGCAAGAGTTATGGTTCATGTCCACTGCACTCCCCCTTGATGAGATGCATCCATGTGTGAAATTTCATAACCATAGCTAGTACAGTTTTGGAGATATGCTCCGGACAAAAATCAAGTATGAAAATAAAGAAAGGGAAATAACTCAAAAATTAGGGAAGCAAGAGTTATGGTTCATATGCACTGCACTCCGCATTGATGAGATGTATCCACATATGGAATTTCATAGCCATAGCTAGTACAGTTTTGGAGATATGCTCCGGACAAAAATTTGCCGGACTGACTGACTGACGGACTGACGGACTGACTGACGGACGGAGTGCAAACCTAATAGTCCCCTTCGGCACGCCGGTAGGGGACTAATAACCTTGGTAAAAGGTCCCCACAGGAAGATTTTTTGGAAGAAGGTCCCCAAAGGAAGATTTCTGCCAAATTATCTTTAAATCAGGCCAGTACTTTTGAACAAGAAGATTTTTAAAGTTTTAACAATTCACATATAAGGAAAACGAGCCCTGCCCCCTGGCGGCCATGTTTTTCAATGGATCGGATTAATTTGAACAATCTAGTTAGAGGGTGCCCCAAGGAACAAATATATTTCATATCGGGCGTGTACATTTGAACAAGAAGATTTTTAAAGTTTTGGCAATTTTTCCCTTTTCTGATGCAGTAGTAACCAAAGTTCTCCTTGGAATTGAATTCCTTGAACAAATTTAAAAGAGGACCACCTTAGAAATATTTCTGTGAAGTAACTTTGAAATCAGTTCATTGGTTTAGTAGGAGAAGTCATTTGTAGGAAATTGTTAACAGACGTACGTACAGATGCCGACGTCGCCGGACGGTGAGAGATCACAAAAGCTCACCTTGCAATTAGGTGAGCTTAAAAGTAGCAGTGTTTTGTAGGGCTTTATTGCATCATAACCAGTAATAGTTTACATGTGTGTGACATCATTTTATGTCATACCTTCAGAGATATATGAGCCATAATATGGTGTCCGGATTTTGAGTTACATCACAAACACTGTGGTGTCCTCTTTTGTAATATTTGACTTTTGTCAAATTAAATGCTATATATGTTTAGAACAATATCTAAAGCTGTTAAATTCTAAATGACAAAATAGATTTTATCTTTAAACAAGTAACTGGAGGATTGCAAGCAATACCATAGTCCCCTACCGGTTTGCACTTTTGAGTCTGTTTCTGTTGTCATAGCAACCCAATGTTTAGGTATATCAAGACAATAAAGTATGAAAATAAAGAAAGGGAAATAACTCAAAAATTAGGGAAGCAAGAGTTATGGTTCATGTGCACTGCACTCCCCCTTGATACGATGTATTCATGTGTGAAATTTCATAGCCATAGCTAGTATAGTTATGGAGATATGCTCCGGACAAAAATCAAGTATGAAAATAAAGAAAGGGAAATAACTCAAAAATTAGGCAAGCAAGAGTTATGGTTCATGTCCACTGCACTCCCCCTTGATGAGATGCATCCATGTGTGAAATTTCATAACCATAGCTAGTACAGTTTTGGAGATATGCTCCGGACAAAAATCAAGTATGAAAATAAAGAAAGGGAAATAACTCAAAAATTAGGCAAGCAAGAGTTATGGTTCATGTGCACTGCACTCCCCCTTGATACGATGTATTCATGTGTGAAATTTCATAGCCATAGCTAGTATAGTTATGGAGATATGCTCCGGACAAAAATCAAGTATGAAAATAAAGAAAGGGAAATAACTCAAAAATTAGGCAAGCAAGAGTTATGGTTCATGTCCACTGCACTCCCCCTTGATGAGATGCATCCATGTGTGAAATTTCATAACCATAGCTAGTACAGTTTTGGAGATATGCTCCGGACAAAAATCAAGTATGAAAATAAAGAAAGGGAAATAACTCAAAAATTAGGGAAGCAAGAGTTATGGTTCATATGCACTGCACTCCGCATTGATGAGATGTATCCACATATGGAATTTCATAGCCATAGCTAGTACAGTTTTGGAGATATGCTCCGGACAAAGATTTGCCGGACTGACTGACTGACTGACTGACTGACTGACTGACAGATGGACGGACGGAGTGCAAACCTAATAGTCCCCTTCGGCACGCCGGTAGGGGACTAATAAAGAGAAATGTGGGTTTTAAATTGTATTGTTAGTAACACAGGACACCATGTAATAAATCAATTTTATGAAGAGTATGCCTAGTTAATTTTTTTTTAGATCTAATTTACATTTTCACCATCTTTATTTGGAATTATTTCAATAAATAAATGGTTTATTTAGTGAAACAATTAATAGAATACAACTAGATAAAGAATGGTGTAACAGGACACAAACTGGTGTGTAACAGGACACAACATGATGTAACTGGACACTAATTCAATTGTATTGTTAGTAACACAGGACACCATTGTAATAAATCAATTTTATGAAGAGTATGCCTAGTTAATTTTTTTTAGATCTAATTTACATTTTCACCATCTTTATTTGGAATTATTTCAATAAATAAATGGTTTATTTAGTGAAATAATTAATAGTATACAACTAGATAAAGAATGGTGTAACAGGACACAAAATGATGTAACAGGACACAAACTGGTGTGTAACAGGACACAAAATGATGTAACTTGACACCAATTGTGCACTTCATATAAGTGTGTAATATAATAGCATAAACATTTTCAGTATAAATAATTCTCCAGTTAAATTAAAATATACTTATCATGCAAATATGTATTTATTATGAAAGCACAATGCTTATGGAGGTAGAATATGCTTTCCAGGACAGTCAACGTTACAAGGCAAAAGAGACAAAATTCGCGATTTTTTTCCCCCAGTCAAAAATAATAACAAGTTCTTCGTAGTGAATTAAATAGGTTCGCAAACATCTCTGGACAATTTAAATAACGAAATAGGAAGTTACTACGCATTGCGATACATTATAAGCAACCATTGATGACCTCAATCGGCTTGGTGCCGGCGTAACAAAATTTCAGAAGTCTGACTGTCATTTTCGAGCCGCCATTTTAAAACACTTTTGTCGTAAAACGTCTATAACTGTCGTAAATTGTTGCGATGTTTAATGTCGTAAATAGAACAGCCAAAATTTAGTTTCCTCCTAGGTGATTGACGAAGCATTTTTTAATTATAACAAAATAATAGGGCGTAACAAAAAAAGACACCATTTTGATAAACAATATTTTGACTCCCTGTCAAATAAAAGATATCTGTCCCAGAACAACATGTTTATGACATTAACAAAGAATGTAAGTGATCACGTGATTTGTATGCAATGAAAATATGGTTATCGGTCCAGGTTTCGAGTTTTGATGCTATTTAGACGTGATGTAACTGGGTGGACACATTCGTTACGCCGATGTCCAGGATTTTATATTCAAATCAAAATCGTATTTACGTCGCTCTATTAAATCTTAAAGTTATATTTACAAGTAATTTTTTAAATTATTATTTCACATATATTAGTTTCCAAACTTTAAATATAAAGAAAAACAGTTTGTTTTGGTTTTCAAAAAGTCCTCCCATGCCTTTGTCGGGAAGGACACGGCGAAAATGCTCAAGAAAAGTATTAATTAAAGGAGTTTATCAGTTCTTTCAGAAATCAATAGCATATTATTTAATAGATTTAGTAGTTTCTAACAGTTTGTGACATGCTGATAAACTATAAAACACATAGTTCTTCAAATAAAGGAGAATAAATAATGACTCTGTGATGTAACACAAAATCCCGGACACCATATTATGGCTCATATAAATATAAATTTTCTTCATAGACATAGATATTATCAGTTAAATGGCTATATATTTCTTGTGAAGCCTATGGGGAAGTGGATATTTATTGTTCATGTTCACCAATGTCTACTCTTCAACTAATGTTTTAGACTCCAAATCTCCATCAGGGTAAATGGTTGTTAACCTTTCCCCGACTCGGACAACAATTTAATTTAGGGATGGGGACTTCTTCCAAAGTAAGACACTACACATATTTCAATGTAGATGAAAATGGTTTCAATAAGTGGGGACTGACCTTCAGCTTTGCTGTCCATTCAGCCGAGTTGAGGGATGTGAGGGCACCAGACGGAATCTGTATAAGTTGTTGTCCGCCCAGTTCTGTCTTCAATCTGCTGGCAAGTTGTGCCGACACTAATAACGGTTGTGAACCATTCGTAGCTGATGATGTTGTTGGCATCTGAGAGAAAAATAGTATTGATCAATAAACCTGAAAGGATACTTCTATAGCCCTTTCCCACATACAATAAAATCTGCTGCAGACGATTTCGAAATCATCTGTACAAAATTGTGAAATATCTCTTTAAATGAAACGTGCACTATGAAAGTATAATTATTGAATGGAGTTGAAAACTGCTCATTAAGAGTAGTTTCTCCTTTTGCCACAATGTTTTCAAAAGTTGACTGCTGCAGATGCATCAAAATGGGTCTGAAAAAGGGAACAGGGACAGTTAAAGATCTGCTTTAAAATCAGAGGAAAAAATGTGTGGACTTCCAAATAGTAAGAATGATGCAAAAACAAACAAGGGGGCCAAGATCACCTCAGTTAAAGTATAGTAGCAAATATTACTGCTTATAAATGTGAAAATGTTATCAAGAGTGGGAACAAACTGCAAATGAGACAGCTTATCAGTAAAGGGCATTCATTTTGTAATAATGCATTAAATCTTCAACCCTTTCCCTCATATAGACGTTTTCTGACGCCTTTTTGAAAACATGGTGACCATGTTTTCAACTTTATCCAATTATTGTACTTTCATTTAAAGTGAGTTTCCTATTTTTTTCGGGTATGTTTTCAAAGTCGTCTGCTGTAGATTTGTTGTGTGTGGGAAAGGGTTAAACAGTTTCAAAGAGGACCACAAAAGGAACATTTCTTTGAAGTTTGTTGATATTGTTTCATTGGTTTAGGAGGAGATGTCGTTTGAAGCTTAAAGTTCATTTTACCCCTTTCCTGATGCTGCCTGGCAGCTATGTTTTCAACCAATCAATATGGATTGAAAAAATTATGTACAGTGTCACTAAAGGAACATTTCTGCCAAACTATTGTGAAATCAGACAAAAACTTTAATAAATGTAATTTAACTTTTTTTGTCATTTTGCTCCTTTTTTGATGCCATCTAGCAGCCATGTTTTTCACTTAATCAATATGGCTTAAACAAATGTTGTAGCCGGTCTCTCAGGGAAGATTTATACTTAACTATCTTGAAATCAGACAAGTGGGTTCAGAGAAGAAGAATTTTGAAGTTATGGCATTTTTCTCCCTTTTTGATGCTGCAGCAAACAAAGTTCTTTATAGAATTTTTTATCTGAACAATTTTGAAAGTGGACATTCTTATTAAGTTTGGCTGAATTTGGTCCATTGGATAAGGAGATGTCATTTGAAGCTGAAATTTAATTTTACCCCTTTTCTGATGCCACCTGAATGCTATGTCTTTCAACCAAGCATTATTGCTTGGATTAATTATGTAGGGGCTTACAAAAGGAACATTTCTACACATTTATCTTGAAATCAGACAAGCATTTTCCTAAAATCTAATTTAAAACAAAAAGTTGTTTTGACCATTTTCTGATGCCGTCTGGCTGCCATGTTTTTTAACCAATCAATATGGCTTGAACAATTATTGTAGAGGGTCACCTGAGGAACATTTCCAAATATTATATTGGAATCTGACAAGCGGATTCAGAGGAGAAGAATTTTAAAGATTGGCAGATTCCCACCTTTCTGCATCTTCGCAAGCCAAGGCTAATTTGTCCATTACATTACCATAATAACCCTTGGCTGACGGCTTCTTTAAATTTGAATTTCCCGCTCTGCCACCTAGCGGTTGCATAAATATACATCCCAATTCGGAAACGTTCATCGTCCAATAGAATGATCGGTAACAAACGTCGTCGGTTTTCTGTTAATATGGCGACTGCTTCGCTTCGCTTCAGGCCTCGTCGCTTACAACCGCGAAATACGAAGGAGTAAACAGTTTATAATCCAGAATCTTACAGACGAATATTATAGTGAGATCAATCTACGAAGGGACAGATGTGCTTGTGGCCAAGCGGACCGGTAACGGAAAGTCACTGACTTATGAGTGATTCCCTATCATGTTTCCTTGCACAATTGGCTAGTCATCATTATTGCTCCGCTGACTTCCATCATGGAGGAGCAGTGACGGAGACTTGTTAGCCTTGGATTTATAGCAACATACCTGGGAATGGACTCCAGCCAGAACAAGGAGATCGAGAACGGGACGTTCGACTTCGTTTTTGGAAGCCCGGAAGCTTTTTAAGGGAGATGGCGAACTAGAATGTTGACTGAAAATTATCAGGAAAGACTGGGATTAATTGTTGTGGATGAAGTCCACACAGACAGTCATTCAATGGTATGTAATTATAGCTGACAAAATGATTATCTATATGTTCTTAGAGTAAATGTTGCACCATAATGTTCAATGCAAACAGATCATAATTCTTGGCAAACTAGCACTGACATTGCAGGTTTATGTATTCCCCACCCATCTGTTGTTATATATTGTCTATGTTGGGTTAGAGTTACTAGTTAGGATCGTTGGTATGGAGCCCTGTTGATATACAAGTTCCACCAATGACACCCACTGTTATTTCCAGTATTATTTCTTCTTTTCTTCTTTTTTTCAATTTAATGATTGACTGTGGAAAATATTTTACAATTATAACCATTGTCAAACAGAAAATGGTACAGTATTTACATCAAGCTAGATATAAAACAGGAATAATGATTATTGATATCATAATATGACTCATCTTTAAAAGAAAATTTATTTGAAATGGTCTTATTACTTCTGCTATAATATTTCAATTCATAAGCTTTGAAAGAAAATTAATCATTGCAATTATCATGTAAATTCCTCAGCATATATTATATGTTAAATTAGGGTTTTATCATTGAACTTGTGAATGTGTTATTCTGGCCTAAATACACTTTTAGCAGTCTACAATTCTTAAGTTGACAAAAGGTTTATAGAAAGATTATGTCTCCAATGTTGTTGTAGATCAATCCATTCCTACAGTCAAATAATTTTCACAATATAATGAAATCTCAACAAGTGATGTGGTTTGATCCTTGGACTGACAAAAAACTACAAAGACTGTTCAAGCTTTCAAGACTGTTCAAGCTATATTACTTTGGAGCTCTAGTTTATGTTTTTGTATCTGATTGAAATAAGCATTTAATGATTATAAGTTGAAATAAATATAGATTAAATTCATATTTGCTTGCATGAAAATGAAAATAATAAATGGAGGTCAGTCAGGCTATGATGTCAACATGTTTATACCAGTTCCAAACTAAACAATTGTTATAGTGTTGAAATTAACATTAAACATTTTCCAACATACAACAAATGTGCAGCAGATGACTCTGAATTTAAAAAGGCAAATACAATGATTTTTACTAAAAAAGTAAGTTTTTAATCATTGAATTCAGTTGAAAACATTGTGGCAAAAGGAGAAATTATTTATCTTCAGATTTTTTTCCTTTTGCCATAATGTTTGCACAAGATGATTGCTGTAGAGGTGTGAGAAAGCATCTTCATATGGAAAAGGGTTTCTACATGTATGTACAATATTACATGTAAATATTAGTTGATTGAAACAAATATAGTCTATAGATAAAATTCGCATTTGCTTATATTATCAAAACAAGAAAACGAAAAGATGATGTTAATCAGGTTTGTTATGCCAACCTATTCATAATAAGACTTGAAGAGGACAATGAGACACTGAATTGCTCACCCGAATACAGTACTGCCTGAACATGATGTTGCCTGTTAAAAAAATCTGGCATACAGCAAATAAGCATCTTTTTTTCAAAATGTCAAAGCAGAACTATAAAAAATCTATACAGCTGAAAGTTTAACCCTTTCCCACATAAAAACAGTTTAAAACGCCTTTGCAGTAGTGAGCAGATGACTTCTGAAACATTGTGTCAAATTGCTCATAATGTCTCCTTTAAATTGCTAAATTCTTTTCTATTCTCTATTAAATAAATATTCATAAGCTGTCTGCTTCAGATGCATCAAAATGTGTCTGCAAGTGTAAAAGGTTTAAGACAAAATTGATATTGACAGGACATAAATTAAATAATTAAAAAACATATTGTAACATTGCAACTATATCTTGTTTAATGGAGTAGTACATGTAACAATCCGTTTAACAGGGTTTATAAAATTACTGTTTTATTGGAGTTTACCCCTTTCCCACAAATTACCCTTGGCTTGGAAAGATGCTGCTGATGTTTACGAGAAAAAGGGGAAATTGATTCTTTAAAGTAATATCCTCTTTTCACAAAGTTTTTTGTGTATAATAAGGCTGCTGCTGGGGCATCATAAAATGTCTTTCAGGTAAAAGTCTAATAGTTTAAAACTATACATATGACATAATTTGATTATTTACTTGTTTAATACGTTTGTGAGAAAAGGGGAAATTTGTTTCTGTTTAGGTATATCTCCTTTTTTCACAATGTTTGATTATAATGACTAAAGCTTGTTATTAAAAAATTGTGAAGATTCTGATGAGATTAAGTAAATGAGGCATAGAGAGGATGATCTGATCCAGCACTGTTCAGAAATGCCAATTTGAAATTTTTCCCATATAAACAAGCCAAAATAATCTTTGATAACATTGTAAATGCAGTTGCAGCTTAATTCTTAACCTGTTTCTTTTTTAGAATTGCAATGATCTGACCAGTTCAACAGAAGGGAATCAAGATCCATTACCAGCAGCCATTTATATCCCAAAGCCTAAAATTTGTCGTCCGCCACCAGGAAAAAGAAGATGCCTGAAATGTGCCAGTCCTGAGTAAGTTTGTCATGTTGTACACATGTAATTTATACACATCCTTCTCTATGAAAGTGAACTGAGATAACATGCATAGTAATTTTGAGGGAATTGATTGATTGAGGTGTAGCAGAAAAATTCCAAATCATTTCAGCAAAAATATCTCCATAAAATCAAATCTAGGTATAATTATTGAATATATATTGGAGAAAATATTGAAACAAAATGGAGAAATAGTTCATTATCACAATGATTTGAAGAGTCATTTTCCGCAGATGCATCATATACAAGTTATGTCAGCAACTACCAAACCCAAATTGGATTATAACAGACAAAGAGCATACATTATTTACATGCTTCAATTGCATGGACATATTTGTAGATAATTTGTGGAATGACTTCATCACACAGACTGTATTCATGTATTTAACCTTTTCCACATACAACAAATATGCAGTAGATGATATTGAAACTGTGAACAAAGGAGGAAGTGTTCTTAAAAAGAAATTGTTAATTTTGCCAAATTGCCACAATGTTTTCAAATGTCATCTGCTGAATGAGCTTGCAAGTGGGAAAGCCTTAAAATGGAATATATGACATTTTGAGGGTTTTTAACTTTGTTTCTTTAAACATGATTGTACAACAAAAAGGGCTATTTGTAGGTGACACTCAACTTATAGTATGTACATTTAATCTAGGGGCATTATCACACTTCCATACATGCAACACAACATTGTGGAAAAAGAAGTTTCCTTTTAAGCACATTTTCTAATCTCCTACAAAACATATATAATTTATGTTCGTTTATGTTATTGTAGATACTACCTTTTTACAAAGGTAGTTAAAATGCATCTAAGATGAAAATGTATGCTATTGAAGAAAATGCTTAATTAATGAAATAAGTAATAACAGAATCATTTAAGGCATTTTGGATTGCTTTTATTAAATTTGATATCACTTTTCTAAGATTATTCTAGATTACATGGGCCAAACATAATTAAGGCACCATTCCAGGTATTTTGTCAATAAATAATCTATATGGAAATATACTTAAAATAAATTATCATTTATTCTTCTCCAACATAAAGAGACTGAGTGTAATATTTGAAGTTGATATTTGAAAACACTATCTGGTAAATTTTCTTTAACCCTTTCCCAAATACAACAAATCTGCAACAGAAGACTTCTGGTCAAAAATATGGATACTCTCCATAAAAGAAATGACAATATTTGAATAGAAAAACATAATGAAGAAAGGAGAAATTAATCATAATGAGCACTACTTTTGCTTTATTGTATTCAAAAGTCATCTACTGTAAAGGGGTTTGTAAGTGGGAAAGGGTTAATGGATGAATAACAGAATCTGATGTTTTCTGTCTTGACAAATTGTTTGCAGCAGAAGGCACTTGAACATATTTCCATAAAGGAGACATTGCTTATGATGGTCAATTTTAATTCCAATATTGTTTTCTACTCTCTGATATATTATGAAATAATTCATTTCATTTAACCCTTTCCCTCATAGGTCTGCAGCAGATGACTTTGAAAACGTCTAGGCAAAAGTACAGAAAATCCCTTTAAATGAAAGAACAATTATTGAATAGAGTTGAAAACATGGTGACAAAAGGAGGGTAACGGGAAAAGAGGGTAAAGGAGATTTCAGAGTTTTTCTAATGGGGGGTTTTCTTAATTTTGTATACTGCAAATTTGATTTATTTTGGAAAATCTTAAATTTATACAAATAAATGTACTAAAATAATGTTATTCTCGCTACATCCAAATACAAAGAATTGCATAAGTAGTTACAACGGAACAACAGGAGAGGTTTAATTTCCTCTGTTGTTTCATTGTTTACTTCTTGCACTTATAGGGAAAATTACAGTTGTGTTCAATTCTGTGTCTGATATATAAATTATAAAAAGAACAACTGTTGACAACAATTCTCATCAATGTACAGTCTTTGAATGAACAAATCTGTCTTTGTATACATAATACATTAACCAAACAACATTAATCATCAGCAACTGCTGCTGTCCTTATACAAGTTTTGCAATATTTATACCCCCAGATACGGTCACGCTTGTCGATCAGTCGGTCATTTTGTTGGTTTGTCGGTCCGTGGACATTTCTTGTTAACACTATTTCTCAGCAATCCTTGGTCAGAATTCAATATAACTTTACAAGAATGATTGATACCAGTTGCACTGGAATTTTTTTAAAATGAGTTATGGTCCCTTGAATTTCTCATACATATGTATATTGTCAGGAACCAGCTGGAGATATTCATCACCTTCAGTGATATTTCTAGTTCCTGGTAAAATCTCTTTTTTCTTTCCTGGAACAAAACTGGACTTGATGACTGTTCACTAGTTTTCTCATCATTTGTTTGCATACAGACTTGCACATTTTTGGAAGAGAGCAAGTGCTTGCTGTTGGGATTTTGGCAGCCTCAGGTCTCACATATAGTGTCAACCTGCCTAAATAGTTTTTTGCCAGTAATACAATCAGTTGATACTGTAAATCAAACTTTATCAATGATAATAATACAAGTTAATTTGATAATGTTTAAATCATGTTATTGTATATTGGAAAGGGTCATACAGGTTATGGGTTGGATCACTATAGTATATATAATAAATATATCATAATTGCCCATACATAATAAATATTTATTTACTTCAGGTGTAATTCCAATGGATATGGTTGTTCTGAAGTCAGAAGACCACACTCTTCAGAATAAGCTTGACAGATGTGACCACTTACACAAGTTTAAACCCAGGAACTAAGCACAAAGCTTGTATTTTTCATTGCAAGTCAGAGGAATAAGGGATAATGAAAGAATCTCATTTGTCATTCTCCTTTTCTCACAATGCTCTCAAAGAATGTACCAAATACAATGCTCATCCTTATTTGAAAACATCATCAGAAGAATAGGGGCACATGTTGATAGGGCATAGAATAAAACAATGGATAAGGATTAACCCTTAATCTGATGTCTTATCTTGACTTTTTCAAAATGAAAATAATAGTATGAAAAATGTTAACAAACTTGTATAAAATGTTTGCAATGAAGAAAACGTTTTGAGACATATTGAAATTATTAACTTTTTCCAACATACAACTAATTTGCACCAGACAAATGAAAACATATGAACAACAATATGTACAACCTTTGAACCAGGAAGTGTAAGTCCTGCAAAAAGAGTTCAAAACACTGTGGCAAAAGGAGAAGCAACTCATCATGAGCAATTTGTACTTTTGCCATAATGTTTTCAAAAGTTGTCTGCTGGAGAGGCTTCAGGAAGAGTGTTGGAGAGGTTTAAAACTTGTACATGTAATTCCGTACCACATTGAAATAATATGAGAAATAAAAAATCATAAAGAAAAACATTTGTTTACTTGGATATATGATTGTGTTCAAAATATATTCTCAATATATTACCCCTAAGAAAGTGTAAAACCTGTGGCAAATGACTTGCCTGTGCATCCACACTAAGGACTCAATTGGATACCGATTTACATAATTTGTACCTTCTATGACCAATTTCGAATAGTGCTGAGTGCGATCAGATGTAAACAAGTCATTTTACACTGGTCTGGGACCTAATGGTTGTTTTTTGGAGAGCCTTACTGAAATGTTCTGGGAAAAGGTGGAATTCATAAAATGAGCGGTTCAAGGCAAACCAACCTTGATCTAATTTTAACAAGTGTACATAAAGATCCATGTTAAAGGATCAAAATAGTTACCGGTACAGTTTCCTGTGACTTTTTATGACTAAATGGTGAATGGCCAAGAATGGTTATGCACACGATAATCCAGATATTCATTGGCACACATGCCTTTAGCTTGGTTTCCAAAATTGATTGGTTGGGGTTAAACGCCTTTTTTCAACAATTTTTCAGTCATATCAACTCTACTCATATGTATTCTGGATTTCTCACACCAGTTCTCCACACAACATACTTTCCAAGCAACTGGCTGCTTTTCCACATAGACTATTAGCCCATTGGTGAATGACACTTGTCACAGTGACTTGTCAAACGTCGGAAAGAATGTCGCCCAATCTGGGGTTCGAACTCACAACCCCTGGACAATAAAATAATGATAAAGCATGAAAAACAGTCAAATTCTTGCTGGTTTATTTATTGCGTCTACCAGCGTAGCAATTGAATTTGAATATAGTATGTAAATTGAATAGAAGAAAAAGTACCATTCATTTTATTAAATTAAAATCTGAACTAAAAATCTTAACCTTTTCTCAGAGACAGACCTAAAATAATGATGTTATTTTAGGTCTTTGCCTTATCTACAGCTAGGATTTTTATTTTGGAAATGTTTTTATCAGGTAAAGGGTTAAATAGAAGTTCTTTGTAAACAATCCTTGATTTCATTTTCAGATTGTTACAATTTTAAATCATCCATATAATAGCCTACAGGAATTTTAGTTTGGAAATGTCTTTACCTGATAAGTAAGTAAGTAAACAATCTCTGATTTCATTTTCAGATTGTTACAATTTTAAATCATCCTTGTAATAGTGCAAACTTGAAAACATTGTAGGGAAAGGAGAGATTGTAAGTTAGCTGTAATATTAAAAAAGGCATGTATAGAAAGAAAAAGGAAAAACAAGATATAAAGCAATACATCAATCTTCCTTGGTCTCATATTGTATGACATAATTTAAAAAAGAAGAAGACATTTAAACCTTAGGCGTTGTGAAAACCTGTCTCTTTTATCATAATACTATAGATAAAGGCTATTTATAGTAACACGATATTTTATCGTCGATATAGTGTGGTTTACTTTACTGTTTTACTCAATATTATTTTCTCTTAAATACACTGCTAGAAGAGAACATAGCGCATAAAAACTCTGTCTGCGGAAATGTCAACACTGACAGTATGGGGTTTCTCCCGCTACGTCTGTTCCGTAACACTTCGCCGAGACAACATTGTAATACGATGCTGTCACCCATCCATTTTGACAGCATGAAAATACATTTCGCTAAGTTTACTTGTTGTTTTTATTTCAACGAAATAGTACTGTATTAATACCGAAAAACCAGGTGGGACGTGTGTTAAGATACACCACTTTCGCCAACACTTTCTTGTTTGTCTAACGTAACGAGGGTTGTTATGGTGGGTGGTGCTCAACTCAAAAAGTCATAGCGTCAATTGGGGTGGGTCTAAAGTGCGAAAAGAGGCGGAAAGATGCGAAAAGATGCGAAAAGAGGCGGAAAGATGCGAAAAGATGCGAAAAGATGCGGAAAGAGGAATAAAATATAAATTATAATTGCAATGAAGTCATAACTGACCATTGTTTAACCATTTTCTTATTTTTTGGGGGTAATTATAGTTACGTTTACTATAATTTCTTGGGATTTACATCGGAATTTGGCGAGTTATGACTTTTTACCGGAATCATATGATCATAGACGCAGTTAAATAAAAAACTGTTTTTTAAATATAACTATTTATAACACGGATCGCGATGCCACATGTTAAATGCGCACGACACTTTGGACTTTATTCCAGTCTTGAAATATTGACCCGGCGTTATTCAATAAGTCTTCGCTTGGCATTTGGTGTCCTTGATCGCTCGGCCCGTCTTCTCTTCACTTGATTAGGTTTTTTACCTGCCGACGGGGTCTTGAGCACTATTCTGGTGAGATCTGTAGACACCGACTGATTTGTTTTCAATCTCCCCTTTCCAGTTTGAAATTTCTTCTCTCGTGTGTTTCGCTCCTCCTCGGTCATTGCGCCCCACATGTCAATATTGATATAGTGGTGTGCATACGTTTCGTGAAGTTTAAAATTACCCATCCCTCTGATCGATCGGCACATTTCTATCTGTTCTGAGTCTATTATTTCATAAAGTTTTTCAATGAATTGAGGCATGGCATTTTGCTTCCAGTTCATAGTCGACTTTAAAACATGATTAGCGCTCTCGCAATTATTATTTGTCCATTTGCTGGTTATCTTTCCGGCAGTAGCTGGCTCGATGACATGTTTTTCCAGAAGCGGGAGCAAACGACGTTCAAAGTACTGGCCAAATGTTTTATCTCCAGTTGAATCTTTTTCTTGAATACTTGTTTTCGTTCTTTGTAGTCGAACAAATTTGGTATCAATATCCTTTGCCGCGTTTAATCCATTTTCTCCAAATATAAGCTCTAAAATATCCTGCCTGTCTTGCTTAGGCATACCTACATTATTCTCCATATAGTCTTTTGCATTTTGGCGTAGATGCCGTGTACATAAAACATGCGTTGCACCAACAAAAGACTGTTTTATTGCTGATTTTAAAGCTAGCTCGTCGTCTGATCCTATAATCAATCTAGACACTTCGTTGTCTGTTAGTTTGACTCTTATTTTGTGCAAGAAATAAGCGTAAGTCTCTATACTGGAATTACTATGGATGAAAGTCGGTCCAAAACATATCGGATGCTCCTGTGTTGTTCTTCGTATGACAGAAAGATTTTTGTAAACGGAAGGCGTGACGTGAAATTCTCCTAGATTAAATGTTTTATCAAAACCAAGTACAGTACCACCCTCCTTACAACAGAACCTTTTGATGTCATTTATCTGATAGTCCGTGTATAGAACGACGTTTGGCGGCATACCTTTGGCATGCTCGACTGCTTTAACAAATTCATGTGTTTGAACCATATTTTCCACACATACAATATGGTCTGCAGCATTGTTCATTGCAAATGATGACGGACGCGAAGCCTTTTCTAAGATGTGTTTCATGTTTTTTAATTGCTTTAAGTTACGGTGTTTCTCTAGATCATTTTTCGTTTCTCTGTTCGATATTTTTTCCACAGCTTTTGGGGGCAAATGTTTAAGGTTCTGTTTTAAGTTATCTCGCACATGTTCCTTTGTTTTTATATATACAACATTTTTATCTTCGAACTTAACACGACCATGCTGTTGTCTTTGAGGAAATATTCCGATGTACTCGGCAATAGCTACGTTGTCGGGTAGTTCTTGCATGCTCACAGGTATGTTTTCAAGCCAAGTTATTCGTCGCTTGAATTGATGTGGCCCTGACGGCGATGCTTTCAATGTTTGATACAGTCTGTGGACTTGAAGAATCTCAGTGTCCACTGGCTGTGGATCAAGTTCTACGAAGACTCTTCTCTTCTGCAACCATTTCTCCACACAGTACACTCCATTTCGCTTTACTATGGAAATTAGTCTACCTTGCTTTTCCTTATACAGAGACTTTGGAGTAGAAGCCTTGTTCCAAGCGCCACAGTCATCCCAAAACTCAGACCTAATTCCACAGGAGCGCTTATTTATGTTAGATGCGTTGTCTATTACAAAGTATGTATTGTGTTTTGTACCTGTTGGTATTTCCGCCAGCACGTCACATGGTCCACGGAGCGTCGTTAATGTTGAAGTTATATTCATGAACTTGTTATTAAGGGGGCCATCAGTACTAGTTTCCTCTAAGTCATGGTCGTTAATCACGAGCGAATCTTCTTCACTTGTTTTATTTGTGTCGGATAAAGACTTCACATCGTCCTCGGTGGCCTCGTTTTTTGTTGGAGTCGGAGATCTGTACTCGAAGGAACTATGATTGTCAAGTAATGAGTCACACTCTTTAATAGGACTTAACATCCGCTTTTCATACGATAGATCGTTTTCAGATTCAAAACTGTTCAGTGCATCGTATATATTTGGAGAAACAACTGTATCTTCAGAAGGTGCAGCGATTGCTGGCGATCTCTTGGTCACTGTTATATACTCATCACTCTGTTCAAACGCTTTCTGCGAATAAGAATCTTTATGCTCGGATCCCAGGTGTACAGCTTGTATCGAAGGAGACTGTGACACAGATTCAGTTTTTTCTACAGAAGACTGTGTGTAGGATGTCTGCGACACGTCTACCCCGGGAATGCGATGTACAGCTTTTAGAGAAGAAGACTGTGGCATAGCTTTCTTTGCAAAAGTAGTGTGCACAGGAGATTCGGCTTTTCTCACAGGAGTCGGTGTGCGGGAATTCCGTGGCACGTCTACCAGGGGAACAAAGTGATTAGGACACCACTCTTTCTTACTCTTCTTTGTGAAATGATTTGGCCCCGGATAAATGACACTAGTCCACATTATTGTTATTTTACGATCTGTTTCAACAATATCGGGAGAAAATGTAGTGTTCAATTCAACGTAGGCAATATGCTTAGAACTATTTATGCACGGGTATACCGAGTCCACCTTCATTTTCAAGATGTTTGACAAGGCAATCATACGCCAAACTGATGACCACGAGCCAGATTTAGCACAGTCAAGACAATCTTTATTGTAAACTTCACTTATCAACTTCAACCTTTTGTAGGCGGGTAAGGTGGTAATTTTCTCCCTCTTTGTTACCATTTCAATGCAACAACGATATCTTAATTCTACTGACATGGTTTCGTCGCCTCTTAAAGCAATCGAGAATGAATTAAATAAACAATCCCCATCTCCGGTGCTTTTAAGTGCTGTTTTAGTCGAGGTGTGATATTGAGTCAGAATAGACTGTGCCACGGCGTCTTGTTCCAACAGGGAACAATCTGCTACAGTTGTATTATCAACTGGTGGTAGGTCCTTCAGAAACAATTGCTCCCTCTGCACCGAACACACACATTTCTTCATACCTTGTTTAGAAGCCTGAAAATTAATGAAAACGAATGAATACTTGCAACAGGTTAAACACTTTTTGTAACAACATTTTTTTTGCTCATTTGTTGACCATAATAACATACAAACTATGCAAGTTTATCTTTACAGTATCTATAATTACAGTAAATTTATCAATTATATATCAATTAAATATACTAATTCATTCTTAGAAATATTTCTGAATATATGTTTAGCTATCGTTCCTGAAACTAACTTGACATCGTCAGTTTAAAAGAAGTCATATGCTCTTTAAACTTCGATGGCTAACGATATATGGAAATATCATCAATAGAGCAAATAACAAAAATTACCTGCTTCAATCTCTCAAGACCCATGAGGTAGTCAAATGTCCCATCATAGTTTGTGCGACAGGATTTGCACACATACTCCAACGGAAGTTCGTTCCAGTCCGAGAATTCATTTTTGGATATTCCCTGACATTGAAAATGAAGCCAAGAATCGCATACCTGTAAACAAATAATTACAAATGTCAGTCTCTTTTAGGGGCACCTAATATGTTTTATAATTCTGAATTTTCATACAATAATTGAATTGAATTGAATGTGTCAACACAGTATAGGTTATTTAGAGCTGCCCTAGAGGGCGCGCGACTTTAAAGGGGGAACATCAGGATTTTTCTAGAAACTTCCTAAATTTTAAATACTTTCCAATTCATGAGTGTTATATCAATCACAATATGGTGTTAATACCCTGTTGTTAAAGTTCAAAATTTGAATTCACCATACATGTTGAATGGAAGCGAGCGTGCAGTGCTCAAACTAACCCTGGTGCGTAAACTAGGATAGCACATATTGCTATTCATAATGAATTCCCATGTAAATAAGTAGTCATTTTAGGTTCATTCATTAATTTTAGGCGCTTAAGAATAGAAAATGTCATTAATTGTTATTTTTAAGTCGGACCCCTAGACCCCTACAAGGAGCCTGATTTACAACCTTTAATTTTTTTAAACGTGTTCAAATAACACAAAATGAGTCTTTGTAGTAGTTTTCATTTTAAATTAAATTTATCATAACTCTTCATCGCTTTGTTCATCCGGTTTGTAACATTAAGCGCCAGTTGTAATATTTAGCGTTATTGTAACCTTTAGCCTTCCTACGTGGTTCTGGCAATCTGATTATTGGACGTGTTCTTTCTATATTTGGTGACTTAAAGGCCCATTAGGCCTGGTGCTTATGTTGTTTTATATTATCATATATGATTACTTGTATGCACATGTCACAATAATAAAAAAATACTTACTTATTCAATAATAAATTGTGTTTTTTCTAAATACACTGTAACTTCGATTTAGTGTAATAATGTATACTAGCTTTGTTTAAAGGGGCAATGTCCGTAATTTTTAGCTTATAAAACAAAAAATTACTACAGTAACAAACATTACACACCTCCTATCATTGAATATTTACTAAATAAAAACAAGAGTGTTAGACGGAACTCAAAAGCGGTACAAAAGAAAACGAAGAATGAATGAATGAATGAATGAATGAAAGTCTTTATTTACAGAGGGTAACCCAATTAGTATAAACTAATCTCCTTGGGGCCCTCTAAAGCAATATTTACATACATACAAAGTAATATAGTCAATATAGACAGATGTGTGTAAATAAACAGTACTATATAATACACTTCCTTACTGAATGAAATAATTGTTCAATAAATCCGCTTACCTCGCAATATATGCAGTTGGTCAAACATTTCTTGTTGCAGTCTATACATACGTGTTTCTTCGTCATGGTGATGTAGGAAATGAATTATGTGTTACTTGCATTTCTTTAAATATACAAGGGTACAATAAATGTGTCAATAACGAAATAACGAAATTCATAACGCACGTTCATTAACGACGCGGGTGACTTGTGCTGTTTATTGGTGGCACGCTGATTAATTGAGTATATGCGATGTTCTGCTAATATGGCAATTACAGGAAACTCCACATGTGGTGTATAATGTTAATTGTATCAATTAATAATAACAATAGTTCGACACTGTATGTATTTATGAAAAATGAAAAACTTAAATTTAAGATGTCTTCAACGCTATGTAAGATGAACAGAAGGAGAAGTACCATATTAATCTAAGTATTTTATTTTAATGTTTGCAAATTCTAAGTTATTATATTTTAAACTATTTTTAAACTACATAATGTTTGATTTTTCTTAAGAATGAGTGTTATCTAGATTTTAAAAGACCCAAAATAACAGTCACTATAGACATTTTATAGAATCTGTTTTAACGAACAGTTAGTTGCAAATCCTTAAAAATAGAAAGAATCTTAATATAACTTGCATCTCGATTAATCATAGTCTAATTAAATTGTCTTAAGCGAATGCTAACTGTTCGTTATGCATGTTTTACATGTTTTATGTTTTAGCTGTATTTTTAATATAAATGCATTGACTTGTATCAATTAGTGTCTCATAGGCCGATATCGGCCAAAAATCTCATATATTTTAATATGTTGTACTGAACGTTGTGTATGCCATATGATTTGTGACACTATACTAAACAATTATCTTCTTCTTCTTCTTCTTCTATAATGTACGCATTGCAAAATATTGTTGCAAAGTCGCGAATGCTGACGCAGGGTTCGTCAATATTGTATTGAAGTAACCTGGAGCCAGGATTATTATATGCTAGCATAAGAACACAGTGCAATATGCTGTACGTGTTAAGTAGATACTCTTTAAAACGTTTAAATATTTTCTTTACCTGATACTTACAAAATATAATTTTATACTTGACTGATATAATTGATAAAAAAGAAAAACTATAGCCAAGTTATACGTTTATAAATTAAAAGTTATACTTTTATTCAGTATCAATATAATCCAAGGTACAATATACTGACACGTTCTGGCACATTCTGTGCCGCTCGTGCGGTGACAATGAACAGACAGCGCGCCTTATTAAACCCAATAACACAAGTGGCATCCCGTGTGCTAATTATACCACCGTTAATTGGTGAGATAAATAATAAGCACCATCAAGTTATAAAGGAGTTGTTTGATGTGTTATTTGTCATGTTTTAACCGACGTACATAAGACAGCACTAGTTCAGAAAATAGAATAACACGCTACCCGTCTCTCTAGGACAGACTTAGCATTACAATTTAAATTTGCAAATGATTGTAGTAATTCTGCTCCTCCTTTGTGTTCTGACCCAACAACATATACGGCCATTTGGAATAAGTTTGATATAATTAAATTCCTATTTAAGTAATTACTCTAGATAATAGATACATCTGTATACGCTAAAATGTTTAAACTTAACTATGCGTGACAGTGGATCGAACGACATAGAATGAGTTTTTATTTGCACGGAGTACATGTAAGGAACATTGGATGAGCATATGTTCTATACGAAAAGAGTTTCGTCAAATTCCCATGTAAATCCCAAGAAATTATAGTAAACGTAACTATAATTACCCCCCAAAAATAAGAAAATGGTTAAACAATGGTCAGTTATGACTTCATTGCAATTATAATTTATATTTTATTCCTCTTTCCGCATCTTTTCGCCTCTTTCCGCATCTTTTCGCCTCTTTTCGCATCTTTTCGCATCTTTTCGCTCTTTTCGTATTTTAGACCCACCGCGTCAATTGTAAAGAGACATTAGATGTGGCGAAAAGGATCTCTACACTTTTTGTTTAGAACATCGTCGCAAATACGGCATTTTTCCACCAACTCCCGGGTTGCTACGGAAGCGGCGGCCATACTTGTTGTAACTAACACGGTTTTGTTCCACGGCATTTCATTGGATGCGTAAAACTTTCTACGCATCCAATCAAATTGCAGAGCGGGGGTTTCACTTTCTAAAGAGGCGGTCCGCCAAGGGTACTTATGGGAATGGTAATGTACGAAATAGCCTTGGCTAGCGAAGATGACCTTTCTGATGCTTTAGCAACCGAAGTTCTTCATAGAATTCAAATCTTTGGACATTTTGGAAAGAGTACCACCAATGGATCATTACAGTGAAGTTAAGTTGAAATTAGTCCAGTGGTTTAGGAGGAGATGTTATTCAAAGGTAAAAGTTAACGACAATGGACGACGGCCAGAGAGTGATCAGAATAGAAAGTGCCAAACTGTCACAATTCTCGAGTGTCTGGGACGAACTGGCTAGAAGTTAAACTTGCCCATTAAGATTGTGACCAAGTTTGGTGAAAATCGTATATGTATTGCTCAAGTTACAGAAAATATGAAGCTGATTCAGCAAATTGCACTCAGTGGTCAAAACTGTGGTGTTTATGGTGGCAATCTGGCTGGAAATCGATCTTAGCCAAGAATTTGTCCCAATAAATATTGTGACAAATAAGCAGCAGACGAATTTGAATACATCTTGACAAAAATATGGAAAATCTCTATAAATAAAATCATATTTATTGATCGGTGTTGAAAACATGCAGCAAAATTAGAAATTACCTATCATGAACAAATGCTCCTTTTTCTATGGTTCAATGTTTTCAAAAGTTGTTTATTGCGCATACATGTATGTGTAACTGGATGTGTGATGTGGTTAAATAAACCAAATATACTCACAGCTGCAATGGATACAGGTAGAGTAAGATTGGAGGCTGGTATGGTGAAGGTCTGTATATTAGGGGACTGCCCCATGGAGCCCCCACTCGATGTTCCGCCGGGTACCTGAATACCTGGAAATATTCACATGATACATTGAGAGCACTGAAACATTCACATGACACATTCAGAGCACTGAAAAATTCACATGATACATTCAGGGCACTGAAAAATTCACACGATACATTGAGAGCACTGAAACATTCACATGATACATTCATTGCACTGAAAAATTCACATGATACATTCAGGGCACTGAAACATTCACATGACACATTCAGAGCACTGAAAATTCACATGATACATTCAGGGAACTGAAAAATTCATATGATACATTCAGGGCACTGAAAATTCACATGATACATTCAGGGCACTGAAAAACAACAACACATGATACATTCAGAGCACTGAAAAATTCACATGATACATTCAGAGCACTGATGCATTCAGGGAACTGAAACATTCACATGGTTCATTCAGAGCACTGAACAAGTCACATGATACATTCAGGGCACTGAAGAAAAAAAAAATCACATTATACATTCAGGGCACCGGAAAATTCACATGATACATTCAGGGCACTGAAGAATTCACATGATACATTCAGAGCACTGACAAATTCACATGAAACATGCAGGGTACTGAAAAATTCACATGATACATCCAGGGCACTGAAAAATTCACATGATACATTCAGGGCACTGGAAAATTCACATGAAAAATTCACATGGTTCGTTCAGGGCACTGAAAAATTCACATGATACATTCAGAGCACTGAAAAATTCACATACAGACACTTTCTGACACCTCAGCAGCAGATGACTTTTAAAAACATTGTGGCATTATGAGCAATTTCTCCATTTGCCACAATGCTTGCCGCTCTAGAGATATTCTATTCAAAGTTGTCTGCAGATCAGGTGAACCATACAGGACCTGTCACCATCATGGTTCTCTTGTTGCATTATGTTTTCAATGTTGTCTGCAGCAGTTTTGTTGTTTGTCGGATAGGGTTAAGCTACATACACTTTTGTCAGAGCTGTTTTAATGTTCCTAAATCCTTGTCAAAGAACTGATGTTAACCCTTGCAGAAGATTACATCAAGACCAAATTGTGAAAAAAAAAAAATCCATAAATGAAGATATTCTTTTTGAAAGGAGTTGCAAGGGATTGTGGCAATGAGAAATTGCTGATTATGGGCGGTTTCTCCATTTGCAAAAACATTTTCAAAAGTTGTGTCAAAATGTGTCTGCAGGTTGGAGAGGATTAACGGTCTGGGAAATTAGCCTATGGTTCGTGAATGTCCTTGATTCAGTGTAATTTCACATGTTATTTATAACATAATCATACAGTTAGTATTTTCGGACCACTGAGTTTTAAAAGTTAATTTCTATGGCTAGATTAAGGGTATTTAAAGAATTGTCTTATAGTGCAGCACATGGAAAATTGGATTTTTTTTTTAATGAGCGTTAAGAAGGAGAAAATTTCCCATGTTTTAAAAGATGTATGATGCAATGATTTCTATAGTTGTATATAGCATACAGGAAAAGTTTTGATAACTTGAATGGAGCAGTGCCAATGGTGTATTAGTGTGTACAGAAGTGCTACCCGGTTGTAGAGGGCTTAACCTTTTCCCTCATAAGATAATTATGCTGCAGACGACTTTGAACATATTTTGTCAATAAATAGAAAATCTCTATAATTGAATGGATAACATATGACTTATAGTGGAAAACGTTGTGGCAAAAGGAGAAATTGCTCGTTTTGAGCAATTTCTTCTTTTGTCACTATGTTTTCAAAAAGCCTTCTGCTGCAGAGGCATCAGAAAGCGTCTATATGAGGGAAAGGGTTAAGTAGTGTACAGGGTTATTGGAATATTGAAATATGTGTCAAATTGTCAAATGATTCAATGCCAATGTAGATGTATTGCTAGTTTATAGTAGTAGTAGTAGTTTTATATTATATTTAAGTGACACATTACACAAAGTTTATATAAAATAGATTAATACAACAGAATATGTCAAGTTTGAATGTAATAATTGTACATATTTAGCATACTACCTAGTCATACCAACAATGGCTTATGACTGAGACACTAGACATTCATCAAAATAAGTACTAAACAAGAAGTATGTATGTCTATGAGTGAAATTAACCCTTTAACCAGTACCGGTACAACACATGTGCACCAGGCAACTTAGCAAAACTAAATGCAACATTGGGTCCTAATAGATTTTAAGAGTTTTATAAGGAAAATTACCCCCTCCCGCTTGTGGCCATGTTTTTTTAAATGGATCAGGGTAATTTGAACAATCTTGGTAGAGGGTCACTAAAGGAACATTTCAATTCAGGCCAGTACTTTTTGAACAAGAAGTTTTAACTGTACACATAGACATGCACAGAAAGTAAGATCTACCTACCTGGTCTCTATGTTTTTCAATGGATACAAATAATTTGAACGATCTTTTTAATTGATTTCATTAAATCAAATCATTTATGATTTTGGTCAGTACTTTTGAACAAGAAGTTTTAAGTACCGGTACACATAATAAGGAAAACAAGCTTTGCCTCATGGCAGTAATCCTTTTCCCTCTTTCGGATATCCTAGCAACCAAAGTTCTGCATGGAATTCAATTATTTGAACAATTATTTGAAAGAGGACCACCTAAGAAACATTCCTGTAAAATTATTTTTGAAATCGTTCAATTGGTTTAGGAGAATGTGAACGGACAGACAGATGGTGACAGCACAGATGGTGAGCAATCACAAAATTTAGCTATTCCTGAACTTCGTGTGAGCTAAAATGTAATATAAGTGTTCACAAGGTTTTCCTTAAATTTGACTAAGTGAACAAGTTTTTGACACTACAGGAACTCTACTCGAGATATGATGTTCATGAAGATTTGATGTACAATGTGGCTTCTATAGTGTGCACAAGGTAATTGTGATATAAACCAGGAATAAGAGGGCCATGGAGGGCCTGGATTGGTTATCAGTTTTGCAATGTGATTTGTCAATTCAGAATAAACCCTTTACCATTTATAGATGCGTCTCTGCAGCTGACAACTTTTGAAAACAGTGTGGCAAAGGGTGAAATTGCTCATAAAAAGCAATTTCTTCTTTTGTCACAATGTTTTCAAATTAAATTAAAAGTATTAAATGATTAATTAATAGAGGTTTTTTATATTTCTGTCTAAATGTTTTCAATGTCACCTGCTGCAGAGTTTTATATGAGGGAAAGGGGTTAAAGAAGAATCAGTAAGATTTGTAAATGTTGTCGGACCACATGTGCTAGGGCCCTGATCTGTAACTCCAATTATCTATAACTAACTAGATGCTCACAGGCAACATACATGTCAAGGCTGCTCCAAAGGTTTTGTCACAGACATAGTGCTCTTCCATGCAATTGCAAAACAGACTGTACAAGAGGTGACCTATGATGCATGGTTGAGATGTGGGCTGGACAAGGTACAGTCATCAAACGGTACTCAATTTTACCTTTGACCTTTAAGTGTGACCATGACCTTTCAGATACAGGCCTGGGTGCACCATGTGGCCTCTTCATGGTAAATTGCGCCAAGTTTCTTGAAAATCCAATGATGCATGTTTAAGATGCGGGCCGGACAAGATTCGGATAGGATTCGGACAGACATTGTATTAACAGCAATGATATTTCGTTCCTCTGTAAGGAGATTCTATGCAAGGGTTAAAATATGTGAAAAATACCAGACTTGTCATAAGGATGTGAAACATTTAAAGGTCAGAACTTTACCTGTATGACCTACTGAATTTGTTTGCTTTCATATTTAGTTGGATTGATTAGATTGTGACATAAACAGTTTTGCAGTTATATTATTGCAACCTGGCTTTCTCCCATCAGTTCTCAACATGTAGCATTTTGTATAGGCAACTGGCTCCCTTCCAACATAGACTTTATTTTAGCACAATGGTGGAAGACAAAAGACACTGGACATTGAATTAATCATAGAAAAGAATCAATGATGTCCAAGAAGGGCTTCAACTCACAACCCCTGAATGAATAGCCCTTGTTGTTACCCAATGAATGTTCACAACTCCACTTGGCTATCACACCAAGGGTCTAAATTCCTGTGCCAACAAATTCACAAATAACATTGAATATTTAAGCTAGTATTCAATAGCTCAATAGCTCGGAGGAAAGACATCAGCCTTCTGATCCAAAGGTCTTCAGTTCTTTTCCTGTGAGAGATGGTCCAAATTTGGGACTTCCCCACATGCTTCAAAAGTACATGTACTAATTAAGTATCCAAGTAGCAGACTTCATGAAATATACTTTATACAAGTTGTTATAAATAGCTGTATAATCACCAATTACCTGAAGGAGACAGTATATGTACAAGATTCTCAGGTATTGTAGTACCGTCCATCACAATCACAGGGGTGGATCCAGGTGGACCCACTTGGGTGGAGTTTTGGGTAGTCAACGCCCCTTCCTCTGCAGAACTCATTAAACATCAAGTCAGTGTTTCCTGCAAGTAGAAGGTTATGAAAAACTAGAATAACATTTGAAAGACAAATAGTAACTATGACCTTGACCTTTTTAAATTTACCTTGGCCAGTGAAACATTAACTTCTAAGGACCCTAGACACGCATAGCCTTTGTAAGAATGATCAAGAAAATCTACATAAAAGCAATTGCTAGATGTGATTTCCTACACAGCACAGGCTATTTATAGCAACTGTGACCTTTAATAGCCTTTGACCAAGGTGGATGAAATATAAACTCGTCTAAGCCCCCTTGACAATGATCCTTTGTATGAATTATGAAGGAATTTAAGACACAAAAAAAAGTGAACATTATTATGTTCTTATGGACATATAAAAGCAATTATTCTGACCTTGTCCTTTCAGCTAGGTCAGTGAAATGCACTCTCTTCTTAAATCCCTTGCCCAAATATGATGCTAGTGTTATGACATTCTTTCATATATGAACCTATTACAGCTACCTTAGACCTGGGTCAATGCAACACCAACTCGCCCAAACTCCCATTCACTTGAACCATCCAGAAATGACTTTGTTGAATACCTGGTTAATAAGTTGTGTAACTCCAATAGCCAAGGTTTTTTTTAAGACATCAAGAGCTCTGGAGCAAACCATTTTGTAATCAAGCACAAGTCGTACACAATGAAATAATCATCACTTATGGTCAAATTGTATAATGTTTAAGTTTTTACAACAAACAATCAGACAGGGCAAACACTTCATGTACCAGAACCTTGATTCTAGGGGAATAAAATTTACACATTGAAAACATTTAGGGAAAATGATAAAGGACTCAAATGAGCAATTTCTTCTTTTTTTGCATGATTGTTATTTGACCTTTATTAAAGACTGATTGAAAGTTCAAATAAAGCAAATATTAAAATTAGAGACATTTGAAAACATTGTGGGAAGAAGAAATAGTAAACCATTAGCTTAAATCACCACAAAGGTTGTCTCCTCTAAATGTTTTGAAATGTTTCTTTCTCACCTGTAACCCATTCCCACATACAAGAAATCTGCAGGAGACAACTTTGAAATCCTCTAGACAAAAAATGGAAAAATCTCTTTCTATACAGATTTTGTCTTAGAATAGATTTGAAAGCATTGTCGCAAATGCCGAAATTGCTCATATTAAATTAGCAAAATCATGTTTTTGAACAATGTTTTCAAAAGTCATCTGCTGCAGAGACATCAGCAAGTGTCTGTTTGTAGAAATAAGGGTTAATGTTAAAAAGGAAATGGATCAACAAGGCAAAAGGTTTCCAATTTCAAAACATAGGTTTGAATTACACTGAGGTCATAACCATGGTAATCAGACATAGCTAGGTTATTACCTAGAACATCAGTGGATTCTTTAGCCCTACCCTTACAGGCTGATACAACCACCATTTGACACATACACAGCTGATTACATTTGAAAACATTGTTAATTAACTAAAGAAAAAAAATCAAAATGAACATTTCTTCCTATTCCCCTAATGTTTTCATCTCAACAACATAATTATACTTCTTAAAACAAAATCTAAGTATTTGATTTTCCCTTTCAATTTCAGGTGTTTTCACATTTTAACCCTTTCCCTCATACTACAATTCTGCAGCAGACGACTTTGAACATATTCTGTGAAAAATTAGAATATCTCGATAATTGAATGGATAACCTATGACTAAAAGTGGAAAACATTGTGTCAAAAGGAGAAGTTGCTCGTTTTGAGCAATTTCTTCTTTTGTCACTATGTTTTCAAAAAGCCGTCTGCTGCAGAGGCGTCAGAAAGCGTCTATATGAGGGAAAGGGTTAAGATCATATCAAACCACTTACTATTCCATCAATTATCCTATTGTGGAAGTCTTTGATCAAAACGTTGTGGAGCAAGATAATGATCAAAATTAGAAGCAAGAAAAAGTAAAATGTGACGTTGACCCATCTACCCAAAATCATCAATGCTCATAAGAGTCATAATGATTACAGGTATCCTAGCTTGGAAGATGATTGACTTCATGGCTTGTTTCACCCTTTCCGACATACTGACGCTATCTATATAACTGCAGCATTTAACTTTTTACAACATTGTGAGAAAAGGAGATTTCTCTTTTTGCGACAATGTTTTCAACTCTTTTCAATAATTAACCTTTCTTTAGGAGAGAATTTCCACATTTTTGCCTAGATATTTTTCAAAATTGTTCGCTTCAGATTTGTTGAATATGGGAAAATATGTTTAATTCCAATCAGAAAATCAAAGTACTGAAGTACTGGTAACGAATTATTTTGAACATTTGTAAAATCTAATTTATGAATGCAATTGATCATGCTATTGCACAATTTAGTCTATTTTATTATTATTAATATTTTTGTCCAGAGATTTTTTTTTATCAGTTGACAGTTTTAGTAAATGTAGCATTTCAACGGCGATGCGAGCGTTTAACATGCACACTAACTCTTTCACTGAGCTCTGCGTAAAGTCTGTCAAAACACCCATGGCATATTTGTGAGATTTACATTGTTATAGTTCGATTTGTTTTCGTCACCAGGATTTCGGCTTATATTATAACTATGTTTCATGCGAGTGAATTAATTATTATAAATCTATAATGTTTAACAAATCGCATAAAATAAGAATTAAAAAAAAAAAAAAGAACAGTTCCTATTAGGACTCGAACTCGCGTCCATAAGTAGTCCATGATTAGTAGTTCTACACGCTCTCCATTGCACCACGGTACTTTGATACAACGTTTGAGCGTTACTTTCGTATATATATTAAGCTAACTGAATGCGCGCGTATGTAAACCATGATCTATAATTAGAAAGCACATTTGATCATCGTTATCATGTTGGAAAAAGGAGAAACAGCGAGCGTTTAAAATGCACACTGACTATTTCACTGAGCTCTGCGTAGTGGCATATTTGTGAGATTAACATTGTTCTATACAGCGTGGGGTCGACTTCTAGTGAATGGGCATACGACTAAAATTCATACTCGTGGCTTATACGTACAAATGAAATATATATGCGCGTACTGTTAATTTGATATTTTCTAGAAAGTTGATTATCTATGATGATTCGATAGTATAATTATGACTTCACTGTATTGAAATAACACGTAGAAGTCATTTTAATATCGAAAAAATACTAGGACTATTTAGGTGCAGCGAATGTGTATTCTAAGCGGAAGTGTAGTTTAACCGTGACTTCCGGAATCAAACACGATCGCGTTAACTGTATTATTTTTTGAGAAAAAATAATTCATTAACTAGAACTATCACTGAAGATGATAAATACCCCCTAAACAGCACCTTGACCTACACCATAACTTAATAAGTAAAAGGGCCATAACTCTGTTGTAAAATAACATGCAATTGTAAGACCTTCAGGATATGCACATCTCCTCTTAGCATAGAAGCTTCGTGTAAAATTGTTTTGAATCTACTCAGTGGTTATGGCTTCCGACCGACCGACAGCCAGACCGACACAGTGACTTCTACATACCCCCTCTTCTTCGAAGGGGGTATAATAATTGTTCTCCATTTATCTAAAATGGACATCTCTAAACAAAACAGTCAGTCTCCCTTATGAAGGAAAGGGTGAGGGTGGTCAAGACCAGAGGTCAACAATCTATTTTCATCCATCCCAACCTCTGTATTACCTGGCCTGGTCAGCACTGACCTCTACTGAACCTTTGACCAGTATGCTGGATATCTGACCAATTAATAAATCCAAAACTTGCCAATAGATTGGTAATAAATGGTAAATGACCTTTGTCTCCCATCACAATTGTATATATTAGCTTTCTCCCTCTTATATATTATACACACAATTCCAATTATATTTCCAACACCCTCCAGCAGACCCTATTATTTGGCTGTACATATATTGATAAAAGAATTAAACAATGCTTCAGATGGTAATTTTAACCCTTTCCTAAATACAACAAATCTGCAGCAGATGACTTTGAATACATTTATTAACAAAATTATGGAAACTCTCTAACAATTAAAGAACATTTATTGAAAACAATTGAAATCATTGTGGCAAAACGAAAATTGCTCATAATAATCAATCTCCCCTTTGGGCATGTAAATTAAAGAACAATTATAGAAAAAATTTGAAATCACTGTGGCAAAAGGAAAATTGCTCATAACGATCAATTTCCCCTTTGGAGATGTATGCTTTTCAAAAGTCCTATGACATGCTGCAGGTGTCAGAAAGTTTAGTTTGTTTGAAAGGGTTAACATCCATTCTTCCCTATTCAAAGTTAGGTAAAGCCGTGATCAGGAGATCATACATTCCATTTTAAACTAAATTCACTAATTCATTATCTGATTATCTGCAACAAGGCAAATTCTGCTAAAGTTTCAAAAAACATTTTCAAGATTTGAGGATATTATAACATGTTCAACATTTTTTTTATAAGGGGAATTTGTTTTTGAATCAATTTGTGTTGTATCAGGGAATATATGGGGTGAGAGCTCAGTTATCAATCATGCTACTGATCCATTGGAGACCCACCCCCTTATGACCATGACAGATCGGAATACTTTGAACTGTTCTTAGTTAAGGGTCACCCAAGGAACATTTGTGCCAATTCATTTCAAATCCTGCCAGTACTTTTGTACAAGAAGTTTATTACGAAAAAATGCTTTTCTGTTGCCATGGCAACCAGTTTTCCATGCCTTTGAATTATCTGAACAATGTTGAAAGAGGATCACCTCAGGAACATTCCTGTGAAAATATTTTTAAATGAATCTATTGCTTGAGGAGTTGTTTAGAAGGGAGAATTCATCCTCCTTATTGTCCACCAAGTTTCATTTACCCTTCAACCCTTTACCTCATGATACAACAATTCTGCAGCAGACGACTTTGAACATATTTTGTCAAAATATAGAAAATCTCTATTTATAATTGAATGGATAACCTATGGCTAAAAGTGGAAAAAATTGTGTCAAAAAAAGGGAAATTGCTTGTTTTGAGCAATTTCTTCTTTTGTCACTATGTTTTCAAAAAGCTGTCTGCTGCAGAGGCATCAGAAAGCGTCTATATGAGGGAAAGGGTTAAAGGCCTTTATACATACAATAGATCAGTAGCAGATACTTTTGAAAACAAAGGCAAAACCATGGAAATTCTCTGTAGGTTACAATACACCATATAAATTCCATCTTTGTTTCCATGTAAATCGACGAGTTTCAGTCCTCAATTGTCACACTTTCTAAGCGTTTCTCATGTAGAACACCATAATGTCATTTAACCCTTTCCCTCATATAGACGCTTTCTGACGCCTCTGCAGCAGACAGCTTTTTGAAAACATAGTGACAATAGAAGAAATTGCTCAAAACAAGCAAATTCTCCTTTTGCCACAATGTTTTCCACTTTTAGTATCAATTTTATTATAGAGATTTTCTATTTTTTGACAAAATATTTTCAAAGTCGTCTCCTGCAGAATTGTCGTATGACGGAAAGGGTTAAAAGAGATACCTCTAAGCTTTAAAACAATCCAAAGAAATAGGGCCCCCATTCATTATCAAGAAAGAACTCGCGGACACCAGGCAAAAATGGTTACCGTCATTTTGGACCAAATCAGGCCCGGACAAACCGGTGTTTAGCATTCTCTACTTTCACTTTCAAACAAGGTCAAAATAATAAAGTGATCAAATCAATCATCTCCAGTACATCCTATACACATTTAGAATGAATTTAAACCTCAACCCTTTCCCACATGTAGACACTTTCTGAGGCCTCTACAGCATACACATTTGAAAATAGTGTTGCAAAAGAAGAAATGAGTCATAATGGACGAATTCTCCTCTCGACACAGTGTTTTAAATTCCTTTCAGTAATTACACTTTCAGTTTTAGACGTTTTCTTTATTTTTGGCCAGATGTGTTTTCAGAGTCGTCTGCTGCAGATACTGATTTAAAGAATATTTGGGGAAGCGTTAACCCTTTCCCTCATATAGACGCTTTCTGACGCCTCTGCAGCAGATAGCTTTATGAAAACAAAACGTGCAATTTCTCCTTTTGCCACAATGATTTCCACTTTTTGTCATAGGTTATCCATTCAATTATGGAGATTTCCTATTTTTTGACAAAATACGTTCAAAGTTGTCTACTGCAGAATTGCCGTATGGGGGAAACCGGAAAGGGTTAAACTATGATTACAACAGTATTTGGCTGGGTTACTATAAATATTGTGGGAAAGTCCCCCCCCAAGGCTACTCCTCTTTATCTTGTTACTAGTCTCAGGGATTAATCTAGGTTTTTGGGGAAAGTGCCCTTTTGGTAAAAAGGGGATTTTTTTTTCCTAATAGGGGAAAAATACATAAACGGACTGTCTCGAGAATAAAAAGACAGTATAACATTTTGAAGATATTCTAAAGTGTTTTATTTTCACAACTTCATGAAAACTTCGAACAGTTTGTTCTGATCTGACAAGTCTTGAGACTCAGTCCAATGCAAATATAGACCAGGAAAAATGACATGGGTACACTATGAACTTGATGACATGGTGGATTTACAAGTCAATTCTCTTTGTCTTCATATTTATGAAGATGTCCACAATTGTATCATGTTCATAATCACTCCACTCTTCTTTCCCTTCTCTACATATTCTCATACACTTGATATTAATAAGGTGAGTTTGCATTATAGTGTCATAGTGTTTACAGTTGTTATCTCTGAATAAAAAAAATGAATTTAAAAAAAAAGAAATTTTTTTTTTAAAAAAAATATTTTTTTTTTTTTTTTTTTTTTTTTAAGTTTAAAGTTTAGGGGAATTTTAGGGGAAATAGGGGAATTTCGGTACCTTTTTCCCGAGGGGAAAGTGCCGTTTAACGGCAGCAAAATAAAGCTAGATTTGTCCCTGAGTCTTTATTAACCCTTTCTCTGATGCTGATGGCAGTTAGTGCCTCTGTAGCAGACAGTTTATAAAAGCATGGAGGGAAAAGGATTTACTGACCACTTTTTCATGATTTACTCACAATTTTCAACTCTTCCTGAAAAATCTGCTTCCAGAATGTAATGTCTATTCTCAGATGTTCATGTATTCAATGCAGCTGACTCAGAAAATATCATTCATGTATGATGTATAAATTATAAAGATAAATGCTTATTTATAAACAGATACTTACTGCAAGAGCATGTTTCCCCCCTTTTTTTTCAAACTTTTTTCATTTATATAAGATATGCAAATGTAAATTATACACAGTGCAACAAATAAGCTACATTTAGTAATATCAATCAAGAGCTATTTTGACTTCCTGTTCTGTGAGAGAGACAGTAAGTGTGAATTGAATATCCAATTTAAACACATTTAACAATCCCATCTGTCAAGAATATAATCGAAATCAATACAATTACAAATGTCTGTACTGAGTTTCTGATGGTCACTCACTCGTCTACATTTTATCCAACTGGACAATGGTTTTATGGTGCAAAGTAATAAATGGTATGATTTGACCCTGTGGAACACAAACCAGCTATAACTATTTACATGATACAAGTATTACAATACATAAGAATCGGCTGGGTGCTTTGAAAACATTTCAAGTGTTACAAATTAGAAATTGGAGTTTAATTTTAATATCTATAGTCTAGAGTTTAAAAGATTGTGTGAGGAAACAGATATTGCTTCATCATGACATGAGCAATTTTCCCACAATATTTTCAAAAGTTGTCTGCTGCAGAGATGTCACAAGTCGCCTGCATCAGGGGAAGGGTGAAGCAATGCAAATATTTCGCCAGCATGACCTCATGTTAACCTATGCTCTCTCTGTGACATTTTAACCCCATGGTTAACCCAATATAAGTTATAAGCAAATATTTATCCTCCTTAACCCTTTCCCTCATATAGACGCTTTCTGACACCACTGCAGCAGACGGCTTTTTGAAAACATAGTAAACAAAAAAAGAAATTGCTCGAGATGAGCAATTTCTCCTTTCGCCTCAATGTTTTCCATTTTTAGTCATAGGTTATCATTTCATATTATAGAGATTTTCAAATTTTGACAAAATGTGTTTAAAGTCGTCTGCTGCAGAATCTGAAAATGTGTCATCAATTTTTTTCCATTATTCTCAAATAATATGTTTACATCATGTAATTCTTTCCCAAACATAATATGGGAGTCATATTAGAACAAGAGGCCCAAGAGAGCCAGTATCACTCCACTGCCTAAAGGCAAAAATTTAATCTCCAAACAGCCTTAGTCTGCCTACCTCCTTGTAGCAAAGTTTTGACCAATCAATATGGCTTGAAGGAATCTGATAGAGGGTCACCATAGGAACATTTCTACAAAATAATTTGAAAATCGGCCCAACACTTTCGGAGAAGATTTTTTTAAGTTTTCACTATAGCCATAAAAGGCAAAATAGCACTCTGGCAGCCATGTTTTTTACCAATCAACATGGCTTGAAGAAATCTGATAGAGGGTCGGTCACCCAAGGAACATTTCTAGAAAAAAAAATGAAAATCAGTCCGACACTTTTGAAGAAGATATTTAAAAAATTCACTAATTTTTTCTTTCGTTTGCCATGGAAATCAGAATTTTGCATGAATCCAAATATAATGAAAGAATCTAGAAGACATTGAGAGGATGCTTCCTATGAAGTTTCATCCCAATTGGCCAAGTGGTAAGGGAGAAGTTGTTTGAAGAAAAAAATTGACGTGTGCACGCACACACAGACAATTCGCCATGACCTAAGCTCGACTGGCTTTCAGCCAGTGGAGCTAAAACCGCCAAAATTTATCTATAACTTATCAGCGGCCGAGCCGGTCAGTTAAACCAGAGGTTTGTTCCAGAGAGGTCAAACCTGTCCTGGGGATCAATATGATGATGTAACATTGACCATAGTTCATCTACCTCTTAAATTATAGAAATAACAAAACTCTGAACTTATGACCTCAGTAGGTAGGCTTAGAATGTACATCATTTAGGTAGAGAAAGAGGTAATAATTAAATATTCAGAAGAAAACGAATAAAATTTGGATTAATCTTCAACAAAAAACATTCTCATTCATTTTTTGAGAATGCCCTTTACCTTTGCTTTGGACAAAAAGAAACTATCATAATTTTTGTGAACTAAAATTGTTACTAACTGTATTAGAAAGATTGTCGATACCAGGCAGTCATTTAAGATATTATTTACAATAACAATGTTTATAACTTTAAAACAAATTGTGTGGCCTTTATTACTTTTTGAAAACACTTCCTATAGAAGTTCCTATTATGTAACTTCAGGTTTGCCAGACAGAGCCAAAATAATAACTCGCGTTTCCTCAGGTATTTTCCTGTTGAATGCATCTAAAATTGGCACATCATGGTAAGGGTTAAATAGTAGGTTTATTTGTTTCAACAATTTTTTATCAATGCATTGTCTTCCATACCATCATTTTATATTGCAGGAATCATTATCTGCAGCACTAGCAATGATCAATTTGATGAGAATGGCCAAAATTACATTCACTTCAATGAATTGTGAGAATAAAGTTTTCTTTCTCGGGGGGGGGGGGGGGGGGGGGGTTCATTCCGGTATTTTCACTTTAGTTCTAGCTAGATTCCTGGTTCATTTGATCAGGAACGTAGATAAGATCCCTGATTTAATTGAATAAATATTAATTATAATCAGGACCTACGTTCTTTTAAATGGGTTTATTAGAACAGAATGAATGGTTTTGCAATTAGGCCTAACTTAAACTCTTAATTATATATATACACAAAATGTTATGTTAACCATTAATGTATGTAGCCTATCATAATTGCGCATAATCAATTTAACTATCAAGCTGTCAAAGACTGCAGAATGACGTAATCTCATCATGTGACAATCAAAAGAGGCGGAGTCGAGACATGACTTCATTAACATAAAATATGCACGTGACCCATATTCCACTATGAGCCGAATCACTCAAAGGACAAAGGTCAAGAAAAATCAATATTTATCCCGGAAAAAGTCGGTTAAATCCTTAAAATGAGAATGACGACAACTTCTTAAGAATCACAAAACAAGAAAATATATCAATATATCATTTGAAGTGAAGAAAATAAGGGTGTAGTCCACCTAGTAAGATTGTTAACGAAAATAGACAGGAAATGTTTGACCGTGTCATAGGGACAAATACACAAAGGTCATGCACCTTTCAGTTCACCATGTGGGGTTGTAAACAAACCACTCACATCTTCGAAAATAATATTTATGTAAACAGTCCGAAATATTATTAAAGTTAAGCATTAATGATCTCAAACGACGCAAAAATTGTTCATCAAAACCCAATCCAATTTTCTTTTCCATCGAAGAAACTATGGCGTTCAAACTTCGCTTGTTTTGGTTTGAACCTCCTTATTTTCCGCCATTTATTACGAATATCGTGTGACATTGATTTTACACATTACATCGAAACACTGTTTTTAACACTTATAAACAAGATCTCTTACCAAACTCAAAGAAATAACAAATATCCGTCAGATTTCAAGCTAACTTCGTCCCAGACAGCTTAAAGGTCAGAGGTTGTGACCCGCACTGCTAGCAGTCTTCGAAAAGAATGATTTGATTGGCTGAAAAGATACCCATGTGACTTTTATCTATTGCGCAATCGTTTAGCGCATAATAATACAGGAAGTTCCTGTAAGGATTTTGTCACACGAAATCAAAACACTCTTTGTGGACAGCATAAAAAGCGAGCGACAGAGTGTGTATTTCTTCCTTTATATATCTTACTGAAGCATGCAGTAATAGCAACATTTTCATTTTAAACATTGGACGCATTGTTATGCAAAACAATCGTCGCCAGGTTGAGTTTGTACAACTAAAATTGCACCTTCGTACTCAGTACACTTCGACCCTAATGGGCGTATCTTAGCTAATAGGTTACAATACATCAACTAAATTCCTTCTTTGTTTCCATGTAAATCGACCAGTTTCAGTCCTCAATTGTCACACTTTCTAAGCGTTGCTCATATAGAACACCATATATCATTGAAAAGAGTTACTAACTTCTAAGCTTTAAAACAATCCAAAGAAAATGTGGGGTTATGCAAGAAAGAACTCGCCAGGCGAAAATAGTCACTGTCATTTTGGACAAAATTGGGCCCAGACACAACTGATGTTAAGCATTCTCTACTTTCACTTTCAAACAAGGTCAAAATACTAAAAGTGATCAACTCAATCATTTCCAGTGCATACTATACACACTCGCAATGCATTTAAACTCAATGTCATAATTCGAGGGCTTGGCTTGAGACAGTTGTAACTAAAAACCTATTTTGAAAACACTGGTTTAGAGGCGATTTTGACCCCTTTGTAAACAATGCAAATTTAGGTGCCATTGCTCGTTCTGCACCTAAATTTCCATTGTTTACCAAGAAAAATGATTTAACGCTTATAAAGAGTTTATGGCAAGGTGATTAACCTTGGTAAAAAAATACCAATTTGAGTTACAACCGTTTCACGCCAATCCATCAATATATTCAATACATTCTGGTGATGGTATACACTCATTTTTACGCAAACAAAGGTCTTTTAAGGGACTATTCGGGTATAGATCAGCAAGTCAGCGGATGTATTTGGCGTAATTTGACCTTGTATATTTACTAAATTAGGTATAATTAATTCGACCTTTATAATATCACACTTGGCTATGTCTTCGATTAACTTATTATCTCTACTTGTAAGGCCTGTGCTGGGTTAAAAAATCTCTTCGTTATCGTTTAGCCACTTTTTGGACATGTGTTAAAAGGACTCACAAATTTGCATATTTTAGTTGCAGACCATTCACAATGTATTTTTTAGCTCACCTCAGCTTTGCTCAAGGTGGGTTATTGTGATCGCCTTTTGTCCGTCGTCCATCGTGCGTCAACTTCTTCTCCTCACTAACCAGTGGGTCAATTGGGATAAAACTTCACAGAAAGCATCCTCTCAATGACCTCACCAGATTTCTTTCAAATTTTTGTGATCCATGCAGAATTCTGGTTTCCATGGCAACGAAATAAAAAAAACTTCAAAATTCTTCTTCTCCCAAACTGGATGGCAGATTTTCAAATAATTTTGTAGAAATGTTCATTGGATGACCCTCTATCAGATTCCTTCAAGCCATGTTGATTGGTCGAAAAACATGGCTGCCAGGGTGGGGACGGGGCTATTTTGCCTTAAATGGCTATAGTGAAAACTTAAAGTGACTTAAAAAATCTTCTCCTCCAAAAGTGTCAGGCCGATTTTCAAATAATTTTGTAGAAATGTTCCTAGGGTGACTCTATCAGATTCCTTCAAGCCAAGTTGATTGGTCGGAAACTATGGCCGCCAGGGGGCGGGGCCTTTATAGCTAAAGTGAAAAAAAAAAATCAGGTGAGCGATCCAGGGCCATCATGGCCCTCTTGCTATGAAAACTCATCAATATTCACAAATACCTGTATATCTGTTGAACATTCAACATTTTCAACAATAATTCATCTATATCTGTCTAAAATTCAAAAGCTAAGACAAAGTTTACATTTGAGTACTGGTTAAGTCAACAGGAAGCAGACATCAAGAAACAAATTGAATAAAACACACTTAAATCTTGAAGATAACATATAAACTGGCATACATCTGTAAGAGATTCGGGTTCAGATTAATGTGTTACGGGAAAATTCCTGGTTTGTCCTGGTTTGCGTATTGATCACTTGATTTCTAGCGAGCTGGCATGCAGGGGAAGGGCTCTATATTGACTTATAGTTCGCGGGTAAAGTTGGCCCCGGGGCCAGATGTTGGCAATGTCTGCATGCTATACAAGTGCTGCGAGCAACCTAAGCTAACAAAAAGCAAACATGGTTTAGTTTGATTCTATTTATTGCTGAATGTAGTAACTAAACACTGTATAAATTTTACAGTGCCCTGCTTCTTAAAATCTTATCAATTGATCACAATGCTTTTTTTCGAGTGCAGTGATCCATTCAATCTTTTAAGGTGTCTGCTGTTGATAACTTTTTACAGTAGAAGGACGATAAAAAGTTCTTCTTTGTTGAATTACTAAATTAGGTTAAGTCGCCTTACCTTTGTCAAGATAAAGACATTTTTTGACGCCTATGCAGCTGACATCTTTTGGACACATTTTGGGAAAGTTATGATACCAAAATGTTGGATTGTTTGACAATAAACATTGAGCCATTGACCTTCTTTAAAAAGACCCATCTTTATTGCCTTTATAGGGAAAATGATGTTTGACAAATACAGGTACACGTACTACTTGTTCATATTTCAAAAGGATTTTAAGCTCACCTGAGCACAAAGTGTTCTAGGTGAGCTATTGTGATCACTTTTTGTCCATTGCCCGTGTGTCTTGTGACGTGCATGGTGAACACTCTACAGGCAACATTTTGCTTCCAATCTTCATGAAAGTTTATCAGAAGATACATCTTCAATCTTGGCCAAGTTCGAAATTGGTCATGTGAAATAAAAAAGTAGGTCACAAGGTCCAAATGAAGGAAAATCTTGTTAACACTCTGGGGGTCGTTTTATGCTGCATTTTTAGATCACCTGAGCCAAAGGCTCAAGGTGATCTATTGCGATCACTCTCTGTCCGACGTCCGTCGACTGTTTTTAACTTTTAGCTTTAAAAATCATCGCCTCCTAAACCCAAATTCCATTTTGGTTGCTGTGGTTGTGGCATCAGCAAGATGGCAAAATGTCCAAAATTTAAAGATCTTCTTCTCTGAATCTGCTTGTCAGATTCCAGTATAATTTGGTAGAAATATTCCTAGGATGACCTCTACAAAGATTGTTCAAGCTATAATGATTGGTTGAAAAACATGGCAGTCAGGTGGCATCAGAAAAAGGGGCAAAATAACGAAATTTGAAAATTCCTTTTTTATGAAAGTGCTTGCTTTAGTGATCCTCTACTTAATTTGCTTAAGCCGTATTAATAGGTTATAAAATCATAGCAACCAGGGGTCATCACAAAAGGGGGAAATTGAACTTTTAGCTACCATTCCACTGGACCAATTTCAACTTAACTTCACAGGAATGTTCCCTTGTTGGTCCTCTTTCAAAATTATTCAAATACTTACAATTAGTGTAGAACTTTGGTGGCTGCGGCATCAGAAAGTGAGAAAAAATACCAATTTTAAAATCCTTTTTCTCGATAATCTGCATGTCCGATTCCATTATAATTTGGTAGATATTTTCTTTCAGTGACCCTCTACAAAAACTGTCCAAGTGATATTGATTTACAGACTTCACAAAATCTTTTGAAACCTGTCAGTCCGAAAGCTAATTTTTCATTTGTTTCCTTCTTTGCTCAACCAATTATTGCATGAAAACGTGTCAGTCCGAAAGAATTTTTGTCAGTCAGGACTGGACGACTGACGACTTTCGCGTAGACTGTCAGATTTCGCTGAATAACAGGGCAGCAAGGCTGCATCAGGAAAGGGGCAAAATGACAAAACTTTATAATTCCATTCTTATTAAAGTTCTTGTTAGATTTCAAGATAATTTAGCAGAAATGTTCCCTTACTGACCCTTTAGTTTTTACATAATTTATTCGGTTAAAATACATATGCTATGTGGCATCAGAAAAGGGGTAAATGAACTTTTAGCTTAAAATGACATCTCTTAAACCATTGGACCGATATCTACTAAACTTTACATGAATGTTCCTTTATTTCAAATTGTGCAAAGATTTAATCAAATTAATGCCTTAATACAAATGGCCTCTTTTGATAAGCTATTTCTTAGCCACACCTTGCAGTTAAATATTTGCTACTTATTTACTATCACTCAGGTGATCGATTTAGGGCCATCTTGGTCCTCTTGTTAACTTGAGCATGTTGAAACTGTTAGAATAATTGTCTTGAAAAGTTTGAATATAGATCATGTCCGGTCAAAAACCAAGGCAGTAGGCTAAAGTAAAGAATAAAGTCTTGTTAACACTCTAGAGACAGCATTTTTTGCTTCAGCAGCTTGAAACTCAGAATGTTTGTCTTGATGATATTTAGGCCAAGTTTAAATATAGGTAATGTTGAGTCAAAAACTAGGTCACTTGGCCAAATTGATTAAACATCTTGATAATACTCTGGAAACCACATTTTTAACATGTGCATGTTGAAACCTTTTTAGCTCAACTATTCAAAGAAAAAGGAGAGCTTTACTACTCATGTTCGGCGTCCAGTTAAAGTTTTAGGGCAAAATCTCTCGTTTTGAGCAATTTCTTCTTTTGTCACTATGTTTTTCAAAAAGCTGTCTACTGCAGATGCGTCTGGAAGCATCTATATGAGGGAAAAGGTTAACTCTTTCCCACATCAAACAAATCTGCAGCAGACAACTAAACATATTCAGGCAAAAATATGGCAAGTTGCTATAATTTATAAATGAAATTAAGTATAACAATTGGATAAAGTTGAAAACGATATTTCATTTTGCCAGAATGTTTTCAAAAATTCAATGCTGCGGGTGTGTCATTATGTCTCCCCCATTACATGGGGGTGACATATTGTTTTTGCCCGTTCCGTCCGTCCGTCCTTCCGTCCTTCCGTCTGTCACACTTGTTTCCGCTCAATAACTGAAGAACGCTTGGGCGTAGGAACTTCATACTTGGTATGCAGGTTGGTCATGACCAGTAGCTGACCCCTATTGATTTTGATAACAGAAGGTCAAAGGTCAAGGTCATGGTGACCTTGTGAGGTAAAAAATGGTTTCCGCTCAATAACTGAAGAACGCTTTGGCTGAGGAACTCCATACTTGGTATGCAGGTTGGCCATGCCTAGTAGAAGACCCCTATTGATTTTGAGGTCAGTATGTCTAAAGTCGAGGTCACAGTGACCATGAGCTTGAAAGGTCACAGTGACAATGAGCTGATAAATAGTTTTTGCTTGGGCCCAGGAACTTCAAACTTGATTTGCAGGTTGGTCACCACCAGCAAATGACCCCTATTAATTTTAAGGTCACTAGGTCAAAGGTCAAGGTCACAGTGGTCAAGGTCACATCCGTCAAACTTGTTTCCGCTCAATAACTGAAGAACGCTTTAGAATAGGATCTTCATACTTGGTATGCAGGTTGGTCATGACCAGTAGATGACTCCTATTGATTTTGATGTCAGAAGGTCAAGGTCATGGTGACCTTGTGAGGTAAAAAATGGTTTCCGCTCAATAACTGAAGAACGCTTGTGCCGAGGAACTCTATACTTGGTATGCAGGTTGGCCATGCCGAGTAGAAGACCCTATTAATTTTGAGGTCAAGTCAAGGTCACAGTGACCTTGAGCTGAAAGGTCACAGTGACAATGAGCTGAAACATTGTTTTTGCTTAATAACTGTAGAATGCTTTGGCCATGGAAGTTAATACTTGGTATGCAGGTTGGTCACCACCAGTAGATGACCCCTATTGATTTTGAGGTCACTAGCTTAAAGGTCAAGGTCATGGTATCCTTCAGCTGAAAAATGGTTTCCTCTCAATAAGTTATAACTAAAGAATGCTTATGCTGAGGAACTTCATACCTGGTGTGCAGGTTGGTCCTAACCAGTAAATAACCTTTATTGAATTTGTTTCATTTTGAGGTCACAAGGTCAAATGTCGAAGGTCACGGTAACCTTCAGCTGAAAAATGTGTTTTACTCAATAACTCAAGAACGCTTATACCCAGGAACTTCATACTTGGTGTGCAGCTTGGTCCTAACCTGTAGATGACCCCTATTGATTTTGATGTCAGTAGGTCAAAGGTCAAGGTCACGGTGACCTTTGGCTGAAAAATGGTTTCCGCTCAATAACTGAAGATTGCTTGGGCCCAGGAACTTCATACTTGGTGTGCAGGTTGGTCACCAGCAGCAAATGACCCCTATTGATTTTGAGGTCACTAGGTCAAAGACCAAGGTCATGGTAACCCTCAGCTGAAAAATGGTTTCCGCTCAATAACTGAGGATTGTCACTGTTGCTTCATCTCCAGTCCAAAACTAAGTCTGTATTTTGGAAAGTGTTAAATTGTATTGTCAATTTGATGAGAAGTTTTTTTTAATTGGATGCCTACAACATAGGGTAAGAAAAGAGAAAATTACGAGATGTGACCAGCTTATTTTTCTTCTATTCTAAACATCTGTGACAGAATACACCATACCGCAATACTAATTCTAGTTCATATTTCATGACTAATTACACTGTATTCGTAATAATCATTGTAGTGGTCATTCTCCGTGATCAATATTGGATTGGCTATATAACCTGGTCAAATGTGAAAAGCCGGACATGCACATATATAGAGAACAAAGGTTATTCAAAGGTCATGTTTTCGGTCACACCACTGTAATTAAGTTGGCAAATATCAGAAATTTGAAAGTTGGTACTCTCCATGTCTGTTTAATATTATGATTACAGGCATATGGATATTTATGTCTGAAGTTTACATTAAACCCTTTCCCACTTGCAGATGCGTTTTGAGAAGCAATTGAAGTAATGTTTTCAACTCTTGTCAAAAGTGAGACCATCAGTTACCCTTTCCTCATACGACAATTCTGCAGCAGACGACTTTGAATATATTTTGTCAAAAAATAGATAATCTCTATAATTGAATGGATAACCTATGACTTAAAGTGGAAAACATTGTGGCAAAAGGAGAAATTGCTTGTTTTTAGCAATTTCTTCTTTTGTCACTATGTTTTCAAAAAGCTGTCTGCTGCAGAGGCGTCAGAAAGTGTCTATATGAGGGATAGGGTTAATAGACATTTTCCGTATTTCTTCCTAAATATTTTCACAATGTTCTGCTACAGATCATAATTTTTAGCTTGACTATTCAAAGAATAATGAGGGCTTTTACTACTCACCCGGGCGTCGGTGTTAAAGTTTCAGGGCAAGTTGGCATTTTCTTATATAAAAACTTGTGCTAGGGCTTTCATATTTGGAATATAGTTACATCTAATACCTTCTTCGCAATTGTATGCTGAAGATGCCGAGTGTGCAGCCTTCTTTTTGGGGTAAAACACATGATCTTTGGTGGTTAATATGGGTCATGTCAGTCAAAAAGTAGGTAACTAGGCCAAATTGAAGGAAAGTCTTGTTAACACTCTAGAGACTGCAATTTTTGCTTCAGCATTGTGAAATTTTGTCAGAATGTTCGTCTTGATGATATGTAGGCCAATTTTGAATTGTGGGCCAATTAAATTGAATGAAAATCTTGTTAACAATTAATGTAGAAGCCACAGATTTGCTTCAGCAGCTTGAAATTTTGTCAGAATGTTTTTCTGAATGATATCTTAAGGTCAAGATCGAATATGGGTCATATTGGGTCAGAAACTAGGTCACTAGGCCAAATTGAAGGGAAATATTGTTAACACTCTGGATGCTGCATTTTTAACTTGAGCATGTTAAAACTTTATCAGAATGTTTGTCTTGATTTGTAGGTCAAGTTCGAATATTGGTCATGTCTGTTCAAAAACTAGGTCACTAGGCCAACTTGAGGGAAAATCTTGTTAACACTGTAAAAGCTGCATGTTTTGCTTCAGCAGCTTCAAATTTGGTCAGAATGTTTCTCTTAATGATATCTAGGCCAAGTTTGAATATGGGTCATATTTGGTTAAAAACTAGCTAGGTTACTAGGCCAATTAAATTGAAGGAAAATCTTGTTAAAACTCCAGAGGCCGCATTTTGATTTGAGCTAGTTGAAACTTTGTCAGAATGATTGTCTTTATGATATCTAGTCCATATTCGAATATGGGTCACATCAGGTAAAAACAAATAGGTCACTAGGCCAAATGAAGGAAAATCTTGATTTACACTCTGGAGGTTGCATTTTGAGCCTTTGTCAGAATAATTGTCCTGATGTCTTTTGCATTAAAAATCACATTGCATAATTCAGGTGAACGATCTAGGGCCATCATGGCCCTCTTGTTTGATATAGCTCACAACAAATGTTCCCAAATCGATGTGAAGAGCACAATGTCATGTAACAACCAGCTAGGTTCAAGCTCAAGGTCACTGTTAGAGATCATATGACTATATTATGTGTTTGCTCCACATTTCTTGACATATGTTTTTATTTACATTTTGGTGTTTTTTTAAACTTTATTTTCCACGCTCATTGGTATGTGGAGGTCGTGACCATCCTCCTCCATATCTTACATTTGTCGTAGTTAGTCAGTTCGTTGATGGTTAGTGTATCATGCATGTAATGGTCTCATAATAAATGCAGATCTCGAAAAAATTGGTGAGCTTGTCCATAAACATAGTTGAAAGAGTAGATATTAGTTTTTGCTTCAAATGATTCTCTTGATTTTAAAGATACTTTAACCCTTTCCCTCATATAGACGCGTTCTGACGCCTCTGCAGCAGACAGCTTTTTGAAAACATAGTGACAAAAGAAGAAATTGCTCAAAACAAGCAATTTCTCTTTTTGACACAATGTTTTCCACTTTTTGTCATAGATTATCCATTCAATTATAGAGATTTTCTATTCTTTGACAAAATATGTTCAAAGTCGTCTGCTGCAGATTTTTTTTTTAATCCTTGCCATCCTCCTCCGTATCTTACATATATTTTAGTTAGTCAGATTGTTTGTGGTTAATGTATCATAACTGTTATGATCTTATAATAAATACGGATCTCGAAAATTGGTGAGCTTGTTCATAAACATAGTTGAAAGAGTAGATTATTAGTTTTTGCTTCAAATGATTCTCTTGATTTTAAAGATACTTTAATATAAAGTATGTTAAGCGCAAACTGATATGAATACCGACAGTCCGCACGGTTTTGAAGAAATAATTTTATGTAACGCTGTTCTTATTGGAGTTTCTAAACATATGTGCGTTTGAAATTTGATGACAATTGTTTCTGAAAAATCATGAATTTTAAATTTTAATTTCTAACTTGCATTTAGCATAAAAACTCACACAGTTATGAAAAGTATTTTTTTGTTTGCTCTTGTTTTGAAATGCTGTTGTATAATAAAATTTAAATTTAATTAACTCTAAGAATTGATTGAATAAATCATCCTATAATCTAGTCTAAAAAAGCAACACAGATCCTAGTAAATGAATGATAGATAATCATTACCATTCTTGATGTTATAAATAATTACATACAAAGATAAATAGGGTAACCCTTTCCCACCTCCGACCAATCTGCAGCAGACGACTTTGAAAACATCAAAACAGTTATTGTAGTTATTGTATAAAGTTGAAAACATTGTGGCAAAGGGAGAAATTGCTCATCATGAACAATTTATCCTTTTGCCTTAATGTTTTTCAAAATTCATCTGCTGAGAATGCATCAGAATGCATCTGTACTATATGGGAAAGGTTTAAGTACAACACTAAAGGTCAGATGTCAAAGTTCAAAATAATATGATGTGTCAGTTACACTTGTCAAACTAATTATGAGGATTGTGTGATCTATAACAAGTTTCTGACAGCCATCATCAACAGTCATGTGTAAAGAGGTTAATTTTTATGTTAGTACATTATTAGTCGCTGGGCAGAAGCCCGCGACTTCTATTTTTAATAGGTTTTCGGAAATGACATGTGAGGGGGGAATATTAGAAAGAAACACATTTAGATGTCTTGAACATATTACAATTGTGTTTGTTTAAAAACACTAAGTAATGAAACATCTAAAATGAAATAAATATTCCGATGTTTTAGGTATTTTCAGTTTCTTTATTTTGACTCGCATTTATGTTTTTTTGTTAGCTCACCTGAGCTTTGCTCAAGGTGAGTTATTGTGATCGCCTTTTGTCCGGCGTCCGTCGTGCGTCGTGCGTCGTGCGTCAACTTCTTCTCCTCAGTAACCAGTGGGTCAATTTGGATGAAACTTCACAGAAAGCATCCTCTTAATGACCTCACCAGAATTCCTTCAAATTTTTGGGATCCATGCAAAATTCTGGTTTCCATGGCAACGAAACTGAAAAAACTTCAAAATTCTTCTTCTCCCAAACTGGTTGGCAGATTTTCAAATAATTTTGTAGAAATGTTCCTTAGATGACCCTCTATCAGATTCCTTCAAGCCATGTTGATTGGTCGAAAAACATGGCCGCCAGGGGGGGCGGGGCTATTTTGCCTTATATGGCTATAGTGAAAACTTAAAAAATCTTCTCCTCCGAAAGTGTCAGGCCGATTTTCAAATAATTTTGTAGAAATGTTCCTTGGGTGACCCTCTATCAGATTCCTTCAAGCCATGTTGATTGGTCGAAAAACATGGCCGCCAGGGCGGGGCTATTTTGCCTTATATGGCTATAGTGCAAACTTAAAAAATCTTCTCCTCCAAAAGTGTCAGGCCGATTTTCAAATAATTTTGTAGAAATGTTCCTTGGGTGACCCTCTATCAGATTCCTTCAAGCCATGTTGATTGGTCAAAAAACATGGCCGCCAGGGGGCGGGGCTATTTTGCCTTTTATGGCTATAGTGAACACTTAAAAAATCTTCTCCTCCATAAGTGTCGGGCCGATTTTTAAATAATTTTGTAGAAATGTTCCTTGGGTGACCCTCTATCAGATTCCTGCAAGCCATGTTGATTGGTCGAAAAACTTGGCTGCCAGGGGGCGGGGCTATTTTGCCTTATATGGCCAAAGTGAAAACTTAAAACATCTTCTCCTCCGAAAGTGTGTGGCTGATTTTCAAATAATTTTGTAAAAACGTTCCTTGGATGACCCTCTATCAGATTCCTTCAAGCCATGTTGATTGGTCGAAAAACATGGCCGCCAGGGGGGGCGGGGCTATTTTGCCTTATATGGCTATAGTGAAAACTTAAAAAATCTTCTTCTCCGAAAGTGTCAGACCGATTTTCAAATAATTTTGTAGAAATGTTCCTTGGATGACCCACTTTCAGATTCCTTCAAGCCATGTTGATTGGTAAAAAAACATGGCCGCCAGTGGGCAGGGCTATTTTTCCTTATATGGCTATAGTGAAAACTTAAAACATCTTCTCCTCCAAAAGTGTCTGGCCGATTTTCAAATAATTTTGTAGAAATGTTCCTAGGGTGACCCTCTATCAGATTCCTTCAATCCAAGTTGATTGGTCGGAAACTATGGCTGCCAGGGGGCGGGGCTTATATAGCTAAAGTGAAAAAAAAATATTAGGTGAGCGATTCCAGGGCCATCATGGCCCTCTTGTTTTATTTACGAAGACAAAACAGTCCCTATTAGCTAGACTGGTATACTTTATTTTACACTATATACTGCATGTAATCAAAAGGCGATAACTACAAACCTTTACATCGCACAGTCTAATTTGTTTACATACGCGCACCTGCTTGCAGACTGTTTGTTATGTGATGAAAATGACGTCGAATATTCTCCTTTTAATGGCAATTTTAACTTACTGAATGTTATTTTCATGTTCAAAGAGATGTCTTGATTTGTGAAGAAGGCATTTTATAATGTTTATCCATGTATATCTAAAATATGAAATGTTTCTAAGCTAAAACTGTTGATCGCGTGACTCGCGATTACCAACTGCGTAGATCAATCTCCTTTGCACTTACAAATAGTAAATCATAGGTGATTTAAAATGTTTATCTAGTTCGAAACAAATGAAGAAAAGAACAAACCGAGATAAAACTGGTTTTAATAGAAACATTACTTTGAACGAACACTCTCTGCTAATAAAGAGAGTTTCAAGAACGACACCTCTGCGAATAAGAAAGAATCGGGTCTTTTGTACAAAATTATTTCGTCCTTGACAATTTTAAATGTGTCATTTAATTCCCTAAAGGCATATTGCTTCCGATCTGCATATTGTTATGCATCATTGACACAAGGGCGCTCATCATAATATAATTTTAAAACATGAGTAGTTTGTTATTTTCATTATAAAAAAGGAAGGAAAGAATTAAAATAAATTAACATGTTGTAGGGCTCAGTTTTTGTTCGAAATTAAGTTTAAATTATACAACTATTTCAATGAGATTTAACTGTTTAGTTGATATTATATTTCGAAGGTGGTCTAATTTATAAATATTGGACTACATTTTAACATTTGTTAAAGTATGATATAATTAGGATGCCAAGCTAATATCATTTTGAGAAAAAGAGAAAACTCATGTCTTCAGCGATTTAACCCTTATCTCATTGTTTTAAAAGTAGATTGCTGCAAAGGTGTCCGATGTTGACTTTAATAGAGGAAAGGTAAAATGACGTGCTATTGCATGCAAATCCTAAATTCAAATATTCTGACAAACATCTTGAAAAGTGTATGTGAAATTCACAAATCTTATAATTATTCCTTAATGAAAGCACTGTATACATACTAAGACTAATGATTGGCAAGATTACTCATTTCCATTTACTGTTTATGATCAATAATTAGTTGGCTGTGTGTATGGTCAACCTACTTTGGAATGGAGATTGATCATAAACAACGAAAGGCTTCAATTATCATTCACTTCATTGACAAAACAATGCAAGTTATGATACACTTTCACTTGACCCCACCCCTGATGTTCCAATATGCCCCTCAGTTGATAACTGTTTATTCAACTACTATAATGTTAGTGTTATGCATAACTGCACTATGGATATCCGGCGACATTGATGCGTTGCATCAACTTTCTCTTGTGTATATATATATATATATATATATATATATACAGTGAAGGGTTTGATAATCTGCTTTCAATGGGTTTAGAAAGTGTCTGCATGTCGTAACTCTACACAGTAACTGTTGTAATATTGAAACTAATTAAGAGTAGCTGATACAATCTAAGACTGCCATGCAATAAAGAGATAGTTTTTGGTAGAATTGCATTAGCAAAGGCTACCATAGTTGCAAGTGAATCACTTGTAACTATGGTAGCCTTGCTAACGCAATTCTACCAAAAACTATCTCTTTATTGCTGTTTTCAATGGGTTAAGAAAGTGTCTGCATGTAGTAACTCTACACAGTAACTGTTGTAATATTGAAACTAATTAGAGTAGCTGATACAATCTGCCATAAAGGGATAGTTTTTGGTGGAATTGCGTTAGTGATATTTTGACCTCACGTGATGTAAATGACTGAGAACACCATTTCTATCATATCAGTACGCCAAAAAAATATAGTGCAACAAATTCCAGACTAAATTACGAATGCAAACATAAGCGGCTTATGTTTGCATTCGTAATTTAGTCTGGAATTTGTTGCACTATATTCATATTGTTTTTGTTTTTGACAATATTTTATGATTTAACCCTCATACAACAATTCTGCAGCAGACGACTTTGAACATATTTTGTCAAAAAATAAAAAATATAATGGATAACCTATGACTAAGTGGAAAACATTGTGGTAAAAGGAGATATTGCTTGTTTTGATCAATTTCTTCTGTTGTCACTATGTTTTCAAAAAGCTGTCTGCTGCAGAGACGTCAGAGAGCGTCTATATGAGGGAAAGGGTTAATAACTTCATTGAACCTGATAAATTTGACTTTTGGTTAATAAAATTGAATCTTATTTAATATGGCGTTCTTTGTAAAACTGACACTCGTATCGTATGCCCTGTTTCGGTGAGGGACCTAAATCGGTGACCTCCAATTTAAAGAGTTTATACTACATCATTTGATTGTTTGGTCTCAAGTTTAAACATTTCTGTCACTAGCTTTTAAATCTTTTGTAAATATGGATAAAATACATACATTTTATGCAGAATATTTCAAATAACCTAGTGAAAAGTAATCTTGAAAATCTTTAGTACCAATTTTCTCCTATCTGTTAAGCTCTACCAAAAAGTCTTTTTTCCAAATTTCATTTTTTTTTGACTGAATGCTGCACTTCAGGTCTTTTGCAACACAGTCATGTTATTTGAAATGGTCATTACCCTTAAATCATGTACATGGTGTGCTCTTAATATTATGTTTGTACAGAAGTAGAAAACAAAAATAATCATAAAACACTCATTGGCATCCGCGATATTTCGGGCTACCAGCTTCCAAATCTGGTAGCCCAGTGGGCTACCAAACAATTCTGAAATTTGTCGGACACTGCATAAGCAAAAGTCAAATAAAATTATAAATCTCTGAAAATGTAAATATCATATAAAATGACAGTGTAATACGAAAAAACAAACATAAATGGGTTTTTTCGTTCATAGGTAACGGGTGTAAGATATATATATATTTTTTTTTTCAATAACCCATGAAGCTTTCTGAAATGAAACTGGCCAAATCCATGGGGGCCGCCATTTTGGGTATGTATGAAATGAGACGAAAAACACAGATTGAAAATTATTGTGGTCTTTTTATTCTTTTTTTTTTAGATCGATATTTTGGGTATGTATAAATTGAGACGAAAAACACGGATTGAAAATTATTGTCGTCTTTTTAATCATTTTTTTTAAATCGATATTTAAGATCATTGAAGTGATCATCCTCGGTATCCAGGCTATTCATAAAATATATGATACCCTGGGCAAATTGGCTAGCGAAACTTCGTAAAGCATGCACCATGATTTCCTCCGTAACACCACTGTAATTTTAGTATCGCAAAAGGTTTCTGTCATGCGGCCAATCAAAAGGCTGCATTTCATCTGATAAATTATTCATGAGTACAAGATTTGTACAGCCAATTTGCCCAGGGTATCATATATTTTATGAATAGCCTGGGTACCGAGGATGTAAAGTGATGTGTTATGTGGAAATTAACATTTGTACGTAAAGTTAAAACTAAATGGAACTGTAAGAAATATGTTTTCCCATTTGTCAAAAAAATGACCGCATTAGTCTTCTTACGCCCGAACCTAAATTTTGACTATATCGTAGCCAAAGAAGGACGTGACGTCATTTCCGTAATCTTGGCGTAACATCAATGGAGTGACATTGCTTCCCGCAAAAAAAGTGGTATCAACCCCAAATTCCTATACATGAGCTATTGACTCACTCATTCAAAGTATAATTATTTATCAAACATTGTGGCAAAAGGATAACTTTCTCATAAGGAGCAATTGTTCTTTTGTCTAGTCAATTACTTATAAATCCTTTGTTATGGCCAAAGTAAGCTCTTTAATTTTTGTTTATAATTATCTTGCGTGAGTTATTGTGATCGCCTTTTGTCCGGCGTCCGGCGTGCGTCAACTTCTTCTCCTCAGTAACCAGTGGGTCAATTGGGATGAAACTTCACAGAGAGCATCCTCTCAATAACCTCACCAGATTTCCTTCAAATTTTTGAGATCCATGCAGAATTCTGGTTTCCATGGCAACAAAATGAAAAAAACTTCAAAATTCTTCTTCTTCCGAACTGGTTGGCAGATTTTCAAATAAGATTCCTTCAAGCCATGTTGATTGGTCGAAAAACATGGCCGCAAGGGGGGTCGCGGTTATTTTGCTTTATATGCCAGCGATTTTTTTACCTAAATTGTGAATGGGTCCGGTACCAGGGAAATTGTGAAAAATAGTGTTGTTGTTTCCATAAAATTGTGAATTTAAATATTACAGCTATGTAACTTAATAATAAGCCGCTGTCTGTGTTAAGGCTTGCATTACTAGCTACGATCACTAAATCGTCAGTTTGAGTAGCAGGGGATACGGTTTGAGATTCAGATGTAGGCGATACGGACCCTAATTCTAGTTGGGTTTAGACAGTTAAAACTGTTTCCATGCATGGCCCTGGTGAATGTTCTGTACGCTGCTCAGTATCATGGCTAGTGTTCAATTGTGCCTTACCAAATAATTGATCATTTTATACCCTTTTCAGGCGCTGATGGTAGTTTTTTCTGATAATATTTATTATATCTCGACATTGTCAAATCGTTTTTTATCGTAATCATCTAGACGCTTTAGTTATAAATGCATGCGTCTTCAATAAGTAATTTTGTTCTCATTTATCCGCTGTTAACATCATAGGCAGCTATTGCAACGATTAAATAAATCATATTTAACATTAAATTGAGTCTAGAAAATATGCAGTTACCATTTAAATACATGAAAATCCAATTCACATCAGCGAACAATTTCGTCGGACGCCATGTTTTTTCTTAAAAACACGTGGTTAAGTCGACAAGATGAAATGGGTAAAAAATAAATAAACGAAATATTACCCAACTCCCAATACTTATTGTACGAATAAGAAATATAATTATTTCGTTAAATATTTGTTTCCGATAAATAATTGCGACACCTGAATGGATATACGGCAATGAAAAATGTTGCGATTTGTTTTAAAATGTAAACAACAGCGACGGGCCGAGAATGTTTTTAATTTTGTCAGAAAAGCTAGTTACAAAGTTAAAATTAGGCTAGTCGGCCAGAATTGTGAATTGACGGACCCTTTTGGCCAGAATTGTGAATGGGTCCGTCGGACCCTTTTGGAAAATTGTGAAGAGCCGTTTGTAATTGTGAATGGGTCCGATAAACGGTACCAGCTAAAGAAGGAAAAAAATCGCTGTATGGCTATAGTGTAATCTTAAAAAATCTTCTCCTCCGAAAGTGTCAGATTTTCAAATAATTTTGTAGAAATGTTTCTTGGATGACCCTCTATCAGATTCCTTCAAGCCATGTTTATTGGTAGAAAATCTTGGCCGCCAGGGGGGCGGGGCTATTTTGCTTATATGGCTGTAGTGAAATTTAAAAAATCTTCTTCTCCGAAAGTGTCAGGCCGATTTTCAAATAATGTTGTAGAAATGTTCCTAGGGTGACCCTCTATCAGATTCCTTCAAGCCAAGTTGATTGGTTACAAACTATGGCCGCCAGGGGCGGGGCTTATATGGCTAAAGTGAAAAGATCCAGGGCCATCATGGCCATCATGGCCCTCTTGTTTCATAAATAGTAGCACCTAAAGATATATTAAAGGATATATAAGGATATCACTAAGCCCCACCCCACCGCCTGAACAAATTACCCTTTGTTAATTGTAACCCTTTGTTCCCTCTAGTAACCGAAATAGTAATATTCCTTCTGACAAAGTAGATTTGTTTGTGATATTTTTGTAAAATTCTTTTCTTATGAGAGTGCTTGGCTTATTTGTTTCCTCAGTGACCCTCTTCATAATTCTTTAAGCCATATATTGATTGGTTGAACGTCATAGTTACCAGGCGGGATAAAAAAAAAAGGAGTGAATTGAACCTTTAGCTTCGATTGATATCTCATCCTAATCCACTAGGAAATTTCAACAAAACTTCACAGGAATGTGACCAGGACCCTTTGGTGGTCCTTTTCATATTTGTTCAAAGATATAAATTATAAACACAATTTTTGTTGCTGTGGCAGCAGGAAGGGAGTAAAATACCTTAACAAACGTTCCTTGAGGGACCCTCTACAAGATTTTGATTGGTTGAAAAACATGGCAGTCAGACTGCATCAGAAAAGGGGCAAAATGACAAAACTTAATAGTTCCTTTTCTATTCAAGTTTTTGTTTGATTTCAGGATACATTTGTAATTTGTCATATTGATTGGTTTGAAAAGATAGCTGCCATGCTGCATCAGAATAGGGATAAAATTAAGTTTTAGCTTTAAATAAACACAATCTCCCCCAAACCATTGGACTGATATCAACCACACTTCACAGGAATGATACTTCGGTGGTACTCTTACAAACTGTTCAAAGATTTAATATCATAACAAATGTCCTTTATTGATAAGTTTCTTTTACAGTGTCCACTCCTAGCTGAGTTTCATTCACGCTCTTGATTATTAATTTTCTCCGATATTAGCAGTTACACATATTATGCTACATAGCTATCACTCAGGTGATCAATTCAGGGCCACGCTTGCCCTCTGTTTTGGAGATGCAAACATTAATAGATTTTATAAATAGATTTCATACTTTGAATGCATCCGTTGGTTCATGCAGTACAGTCAATTATATAGATAGCTAGGAAGACACTACTGTCATGAATGTTCCTTGTGGGATATCCGTAGGGCTATTGGGTAATATGATAATTAAAAAAGTATTATGTGGACCAAATGATATATTTGAAGTTGGGTCAATTAATTTTCACAAGACCAACACAAATTTATGATCTTGGAAATATTTTATTCTGGCCTGATGCATCATTACTTGTCTGTCATGGTGGAGATTTTTTTTAGATAAATATTTCTATATGCACTTCTGCATCTCCTCTTAACCGATCACAATTCTACATTAAGTACTTTCAGTACTTTGATTTACCTTTTATTATTCATTTTGTTACCCTTTCAATTATCAGACAATTTCGCTGTGGATGACTTTTAAAACATTTACGTCAACATAAGAACAGTCTCTATAAATGAGTGAATTATAATAGAATATAGAGTGTGACACTTAATTACCTACATACAACACATCTGCAGCTGAAGACTGACAACATCTAGACAAAAATATTGAAAATATCTTCTAATATAAATGTAATTATTGAAAACAGTTGAAAATACTGTGGCAAAAGTAGAAATTGTTATAAACAGAATATAAATGAATGTTTTATTCTTTAAGAGAGTTGTGGCAGAAGGAGAAATTGCTCATTACTTCTCTTTTGCAGCAATTGTTAAAGTCGCCTGTTGAAGAGGCGGCAGAATGTGTCTACATGAGGGAAATGATAAAAAGCATTTACATGCAAGGAATTATATTGGCACTAATTCATTTTTTTAATTCTTTGAACTACAGACAAGGACCATTTGAAATCATAATGAGCAATTTCTCTTTTGGTCACAATGTTTTCACTAAACAATATATGTTCATTTCCAGAGATTTTCCATAGTTTTGCCTATATATTTTCAAAGTTGTCTGCTGCAGATAAGTTGTATGTGGGAAGAGTTAACATACCAGATTAAAGTGATTGGAATGGATTGGTTTGGTTAACCCTTTCCCTTATATGACAATTCTGCAGCAGACGACTGAATATATTTGGTCAAATAATAGTAAATCTCTAAAATTGAATGGAAAAGTGGAAAATATTGTGGCAAAAGGAGATATTGCTCGCCTTATGTTCAAAGTCGTCTGCTGCCGAATTGCCGTATGGGAAAGGGTTAACCCTTTCCCACATTTGGACGCATCTTTTGGAAACAATGTTGTAATAGATAAAGATGCCCATAATGAACATTTATCTCATTTTGCCACATTTTTTTCTTCAAATAATTATTCAATAATAAGTATTTTTTAACAGTTTCTTTACTTGAGCCTAGTTATTTTTCTAAATCATCTGCTTCAGGTTTGTTGTGTTGGATAGACAATTTTGGAGGAAAGATTAAATCAGGACTTTTAGAGCCCGGAAACATTTTACAGGAAAAGATAAGGGCTGTGGGATAACAATTGACCTGAACTGACCAGAGGTCATATTGATATTATAAATTATGCTTTTTTAGGTGGGACATCATGTTGACACAATATCTAATTTTGACCAAGCTATCAAGGTTCCTGAAGGTCAAAAGGTTATGACCTTTTTTTATCTTAGGTAATGAAGGATTTTCTTTTATACCATGGATTATCCTGTTTTACTAATCCCTTGCCCAGTATAATAGGAGACTGTCTGTGTGAAAATGTAAGAGTGAACAGTGTAGGTACAGATCAGCCTATATACTGTCTGTGTGAAAATGTAAGAGTGAACAGTGTATAGGTACAGATCAGCCTATATACTGTCTGTGTGAAAATGTAAGAGTGAACAGTGTAGGTACATATCAGCCTATATACTGTCTGTGTGAAAATGTAAGAGTGAACAGTGTAGGTACAGATCAGCCTGTATACTGTCTGTGTGAAAATGTAAGAGTGAACAGTGTAGGTACAGATCAGCCTGTATACTGTCTGTGTGAAAATGTAAGAGTGAACAGTGTAGGTACAGATCAGCCTGTATACTGTCTGTGTGAACATTTAAAGAGTGAACAGTGAAGGTACAGATCAGCCTATATACAGTCTGTGTGAAAATGTAAGAGTGAACAGTGTAGGTACATATCAGCCTATATACAGTCTGTGTGAAAATGTAAGAGTGAACAGTGTAGGTACAGATCAGCCTGTATACTGTCTGTGTGAAAATGTAAGAGTAAACAGTATAGGTACAGATCAGCCTGTATACTGTCTGTGTGAACATTTAAAGAGTGAACAGTGAAGGTACAGATCAGCCTGTATACTGTCTGTCTGAAAATGTAAGAGTAAACAGTATAGGTACAGATCAGCCTGTATACTGTCTGTGTGAACATTTAAAGAGTGAACAGTGAAGGTACAGATCAGCCTGTATACTGTCTGTGTGAAAATGTAAGAGTGAACAGTGTAGGTACATATCAGCCTATATACAGTCTGTGTGAAAATGTAAGAGTGAACAGTGTAGGTACAGATCAGCCTGTATACTGTCTGTGTGAAAATGTAAGAGTGAACAGTGTAGGTACAGATCAGCCTATATACTGTCTGTGTGAACATTTAAGAGTGAACAGTGAAGGTACAGATCAGCCTGTATACTGTATGTGTGAAAATGTAAGAGTGAACAGTGTATAGGTACAGATCAGCCTGTATACTGTCTGTGTGAAAATGTAAGAGTGAACAGTGTAGGTACAGATCAGCCTGTATACTGTCTGTGTGAAAATGTAAGAGTGAACAGTGTAGGTACAGATCAGCCTATATACTGTCTGTGTGAACATTTAAGAGTGAACAGTGAAGGTACAGATCAGCCTGTATACTGTATGTGTGAAAATGTAAGAGTGAACAGTGTATAGGTACAGATCAGCCTGTATACTGTCTGTGTGAAAATGTAAGAGTAAACAGTGTAGGTACAGATCAGCCTGTATACAGTCTGTGTGAAAATGTAAGAGTGAACAGTGTAGGTACAGATCAGCCTATATACTGTCTGTGTGAAAATGTAAGAGTGAACAGTGTAGGTACAGATCAGCCTGTATCTGCTCTGTCATATCAGAACCTTGTAACAAACTTAAACAAGTAATATATGTGAATACTGTATATCTGGATCAGACTACAAATGCACAGTCTGATCTTATTTAACTCTTTCCCTCATGCAACAATTCTGCAGCAGACGACTTTGAGCATATTTTGTCAAAAAAAAGAAAATCTCTATAATTGAATGGATAACCTATGACTAAAAGTGGAAAACATTGTGGCAAAAGGAGAAATTGCTCGTTTTCAGCAATTTCTTCTTTTGTCACTATGTTTTTCAAAAAGCTGTCTGCTGCAGAGGCATCAGAAAGCGTCTATATGAGGGAAAGGGTTAAGGAATGTCTGTATCAAACATATTTTGACGGGTTCTTGATGAAAAGTTTTGTAACAAGATGCATGAACTCAGCAATTCATGGGAACAATGGTTGATCTTGACAAATATAAGCCTGATTGTGAGAAACAGTAATAAACATTGTGAAAAAATGCTTGTGATTTACAATTTCTCCTTATGTCAAAATGTTTGAAAATGTCTAATGCAGAGACATCAAAAGTATTCTGTATCAGGAAATGGGTTAATCCAATACCTATTTACAGGCTATTATATATGTTAAACCCTTTCTCACATACAACAAATCTGCAGCAGACGACTTAGAAAACATAGTGACAAAAACCTTTAATATCTCCAAAAATAGATAATTTTTAAATAAAGTTGAAAACATTGTGGCCAAAGATGAATTTGCTCATCATGAGCAATTTCACCTTTGGCCACAATGTTTTAAAAAGTCATCTGCCGCAGCTGCTATTACGTCAGAAAGCGTCGGCAGGTGGGAAAAGGTTAAACCTTTCAGTTTCCCACATACAATAATTTGTTCTGCAGTACAGGACTTGAACACATCTAGACAAAAATAGGAAACATCTATATATAAACAAAGGTAAAATTTATTGAATTAAGTTTAAAACATTGTGGCTAAAGGAGAAATTGCTCATTACCAGCTATTTCTTCCTTTTTCACAGATGTTTTAAAAAGTTGTCTACTACAGATGCATCAAAATGACTTTTGTTTGTGAAAACAAGCTATTGTTATCACTTATTCCCTGTAAACTAATACTTTAAAACTTGTTTTTTGAAAGAGTTATACCCCTTATGGTACACATTTCTGAACAGTGTAGGTTCAGATCAGCCTGTACATCTGCCCCCATCTTATCAGAATCTACACAAGTTGACAGAAGCTTCTAACAAGCTTATGCAAGAAGTTTGAGGACAGTCACTCACTGTAGATCATGAACAGACTGTTCTGATCTACGGGTTGATCTTGATCTACAATTGCCACAATGTTTCTTAAAGTCAACTGCTATAAATGTGTCAAAATGTGTCTACAAGTGAGAAAGGTTTGTTATCAATGGCATGCTGAATTAGAAGAAACTTCTGGGTATATTGCAGTATTGTAATGAGACCTATCTCCTGTCTATTAACCTTTTGCCTGACCTCTTTAACAAACATGTACAACAATTTTGCTGCAGACCACTTTCATAACATCTTTGCCCAAATGTTAAAAAACCATATAAATCAAAGTACAATTATTAAATTGAGTCAAAAACATTATGGCAAAGGGAGAAATGGCATGTTTTGAGCTATTTCTCCTTTTGCAACATTGTTTTCAAAAGTAGCTAGGCTACAGAGGCGTCAGAAAGCATCTGTATGTGGGGAAGGGTTAATTCCTCAAATATGAAAATTATAACCCTTTCCTAAAAGTCATTTGACAATTTGAATGACTTTTGAAAACATTTTTCCTTATTGAGCAGTTTCTCCTTTACCCACACTATTTTCAAATGTTCATTAAAATCATAATTCCAGTTTTCAGATAAAGCTTTTTCTTCGGTTGTTCTCTGAGCATCCTTCACTAAACCCTTTCTCAAATCAGTTTTTAACTGCAGCAGACCACTTTGAAAAAACATCTTTGAAAAAATATAAAATATTGCAATAATTTAAAGATAATATTGAATAGAATTAAAAAGATTGTGACAAAAGGGGATATTGTTCATGATGAGCAATTTTTATACACCCGTTTTGAAAAAACGGATCGTATTATAGTGTTACCTGCGGCGTACGGGCGGGCGGCGTCCAGTATGTTGTCAGCTCAATAACTTTAGAAGCCTTTGTCCAATCATCACTAAATTTGGTCAGAATGTGTATTGGGATAATATCTCGGACAAGTTCGATAACTAGCCATATCGGTGTAGTCAATCAAGAGTTATCACCCTTTAATTATAGAAATTACCCAAAATTGGTCTTGTCAGCTCAATAATTTTAGAAGCCTTTGTCCAATCATCATCAAATTTAGTCAGAATGTGCATTGGCATAATATCTCGGTCAAGTTTGATAACTAGCCATATAGCTATTATAATAAGTCAATCAAGAGTTATCGCCCTTTAATTATAGAAATTACCTAAAATTGGTAATGTCAGCTCAATAACTTTAGAAGTCTTTGTCCAATCATCACCAAATTTGGTCAGAATGTGTATTGGCATAATATCTCGGACAAGTTCAATAGCTAGCCATATCGCTTTAGTCAATCGAGAGTTATTGCCCTTTAATTATAGAAATTACCTAAATTAGTCTTGTCAGCTCAATAACTTTAGAAGCCTTTATCCGATCATCACCAAATTTAATCAGAATGTGTATTGGCATAATATCTCGGACAAGTTCGATAACTAGCCATATCGCTGTAGTCAATCAAGAGTTATCTCCCTTTAATTATAGAAATTATCTTTGATAACTTACAACGTTATCTTAGTCACTACACAATTATGTCCCTCGAAATGGCCAAAACTATACTAACAGTGTCTGCTCTCTAAGTTTGGCTGATGTACAACAAATTATCACTATACTTGGTCTCAAAAAAACAGGACGGGTGTATTTTGTGACATTTGGCGCTCTTGTTATATATTATGAAGTCTATACTTAAACCGGGCGTATTATAGGAAGTCCTGCGTAGGGCTGGCAGGTGGTGTCAACACGTCCACTCTTTAGTCAAACGGTTTTCGGACGAACTTCACCAAACTTGTTTAACATGTTTGTGGGTGTAATGTCTGTCTGGGTCATGTTTGATAACAAGCCAAATATAGGAAGGAAATTTTGCATTTTGGCCCTTGAATTAAAAATTGGACAAATTAGCTTTACCTTTAGATGTCCACCAAATTTGTTGAACCTGTTTGTAGGCCTAATGTCTGAGCCAAGGTCGATAACAAGCCAAAATGCTTAATGCAATTTTCGATACGGCCCTTGAATTATACAAAATTGGCCAAATAAGCCTTGACCTCTATCTAACAGTTTTTGTCGAGCCTGCTTGCTGTCACAATGGCGGGTCGTTGTATGTACGTGCGTGACCCTGTGAGGTCGTCTGACCGAACCTTGTCCAGCCTGCATCTTATCCATGCATCATAGGTTTTCCAAGAAATTTGGCACAAACGATTACCATGATGAGGTAGCGTGTCGCGCACAAGACCCTGGCCTGTACCTCAAATGTCAAGGTCAAACTTAAAGGTCAAAGATCAATATCAGTACTGTTTGATTAAGACTAAACTTTGAGACAGAATGGAATGGATTGTGTAGAGTGAAAATTATTTTTGATGTTCTTTTTTGCACACATTTTTTTTCTTAAAAAAATATGGCATGGTCACAAGCTGTGTATACTAGCGAAAGTGTCAACCTTTTCCCACAGGCAAATACATTTGAAGCATTTGCAGCAGACTACTTTTGAAAACAGTGTCGAAAAAGGAGAAATTGCTCATAATGAACAATTGATCCTTTTGCCAAAAGGTTTTCAACTCTATTCAATAATTATACTTCCATTTTACACATATGGTTAGCAACGGAGATTTGAAACCGGGTGTCCCGGTTCCATCCCCAGTCGATGCACGACGACCATGGTGGAATGCCCTTGAGTAAGGCACATTTTTTAGCCTAGTACTAGTTTGTTTACCTATAGGGATCATGAATGAGTAAACTGTCGCTGTGATATAACTGAAATAATGTTGAAAGCCCGATAAAACAAAAAAACACTTGCCTAGATGTTTTTAAAGCTGCAGATTTGTTTGTATGTTGAAAAGAGTTGATTAATAAATAGATTGTCAACTGGCTACAAAGAATAAAAGGTTTTCTGTCCCAAGGCTTTTCACCTTGACTCTGCCTAAGTTAACCCTTTCCCTCATATAGACGCTTTCTGACGCCTCTGCATCAGACAGCTTTTTGAAAACACATTGGCAAAAGGAGAAATTGCTTGTTTTGAGCAATTTCTCCTTTTGCCACAATGTTTTCCACTTTTATTCATAGGTTATCCATTCAATTATAGAGATTTTCTATTTTTTTACAAAATATGTTCAAAGTTGTCTGCTGCAAAATTGTTGTATGAGGGAAAGGGTTAACTTATTACTAATCATTCAACTCTTTCCCACATACAGAAGCTTTCTGGTGTCTATGCAGCAGACGACTTTTGAAAATATTGCGGTAAAAGGAGAAATTGCTAAAGACAAGCTATTCAAATATGTTGCATGTGGGAAAGGGTTAAAAGTTACACAGGTTACCTTATCCCTGTGCAACATACAACAAAATGTGATGACTTAAAAAACATCTTGGCTTAAATATATTATATCTCTAAAACTGAAATAACATAATACTTATTTTGAAATTATTGTGGGAAAATGATAAATTGCTCAATATGGTTTCTGTATGAGGAATAGGGTTAAATTACTCGGAAGTAGAAAAGTCTTATCAAAATTGAAGAAACACCAAAATATTATACAGTTATATCATGTAACTCAATGAAAAAGTTTTAAATCAGTTGGTTAGTGTTAGCCGAGCCCCGGTAGCTAGCTCAGTCTGTAGCGATGCGGGCTGTCAATCCTGGGGTTGTGAGTTTGAATCCAAGCTCGTCCAACATTCTTTTCGAAGTTTGACAAGTCATTATGACAAGCGTCATTCGTCTTCCTCCAATGGGCTAACAGTTTATGTGGAAAAGCAGCCAGTTGCTTGGAAAGAATGTTATATGAAGTACTGGTGTGAGAAAGCCAAGAAAACATATGTGTAGGTGAACTGGCTGCCGTGATATGACTGAAAAATTGTTGAAAACGGCGTTTTAAAACCCCAACCAATCAATTGTCAGGACCACAGTTTTGGGATAATTGTGCAATGAAAATAATCAAACTAGTCCTTCTTTGATATGGCAAAAAAACAGTGCAAAAGTCATTCAGCCATAAATACCTTACTTTTCTTTGACTCTTTTTAGCTCACTTGAGCACAAAGTGCTTAAGGTGAGTTATTGTGATTGCGCTTTGTCCAGCTTCTGGCACAGTTGTCCCTGCCTCAACATCTTCTCCTCTGTAACCAGTGGGTCAATTGGAATGAAACCTTTTTCTATCCATCTTGGGTGACCCTCTATCAGATCCCTTCAAGCTATGTTAATTGGTCAAAAATCTTGGTGGTGCTGTTTTGTTTTGCTTCAAATGACATCTCCTTATCTACTGGACCAATTTCTGCCAAACTTAATAGGAATGTTCCTTTCTCAATCAAATCTCGATCAAGCTCTAAATTGGGTAAACAAAATAGGTCACCAGGTCAAGGTTTTGAAACCCTTGCGAACACTCCAGAGGTCTCATTTGTAATCTTCATGAACATTCATTAAACATCAAGTCTAGTTTATGTTTGAAACTGGGTCAATTGGGTCAAAAACTAGGTCACTTGGTCAAATTGAACACTGTATAGAGGCACACGTTTTAAGATAGATCTTTTAGCAACTGGTACACTAAATTTGTTGAAGCTTCAAGCAATCTTTTCTCAAATCAAAGAAATAACTAGTATCTTAAATATTTTCTGTGCAATGAAATTCAAAGTAGTCAGTGGCTTCGAAAGAATGTTGTGTAAGTACTGGTGTGGGAAAGCCAGGAAAGCATGGGTAGGTGCACTGACCGCCGTGATATGACCAAAGCTGTTGAAAGCGGCGTTAAACTCCAAACAAACAAAGCAGTGAAATTCTTAAAATAGCTTATCAGGTTAAGTGTTTTTGGTCCGCTGACATGTTGAGTGAAGCAAAGGGATAACAGGCCTGTATTTGTTTTTTACAGTTTGACCCTTAACACTATTTAATACCATTTTAATCCCAACCCTTGCACTGTATATTACTGATATTAAAACAAAGTAGATGAAATGTTGCTAGGTTTACATAATATTTTGCCATCAATTTTCAAGTTTTTTAAACTAGAAAACTGATGTTTTTTCAATATGAAACAGTCTGTTTCTGTTGTTCGTGGTAATAGTTTGAATGAGTCAAATGACTTAATTGTTTAAAGTGGTGGGTAATGGTATCTAGTGAAATGACGGAAATTAAGTTGTTCGACCTGAGGTAGTTTTGAATCTTTTCCTGCATTTAACAAACATGCATTAAAAACATACAGGCTCAAATATAGAAAATCTCTATAAATGAAATAATGGTGATTAAATAGTATTGAAAACATTGTGGCAAAAAAGAGAAACTACTCACAATCAGTAATTCTGCTGTTGCCAAAATGTTTTAAAAATTGATCTGCTGTAGATGTGTCAAAATGGGTCCACAAGTGGGAAAAGGGGGATTAATGTATGGTTGGGTTACTTCATTGGGTCTGGAATTTATTGTTTATAAATTATTTCTGAGGTAGCATATATGAAAGTGTTCAGGTGATTTTCTTTGTTTTATTGTGAAAAAAGTATTAACCATAGACACTTGAATTTATTAATCAGAGAAATGTGTTTTGTAAAAATGAGTAGATAATTGTGATACCTTAAAGTTAAGAATATTTTGTGCAATTTTTTGGAAGTGAACATTCATTTTGACTTTAGCCCTAACAATTCAAAACAATCCGCTTAAGATGCAATACAAATGCTATGTATCATGTAAAAGGTTGGAATCCGCCGTGGTCGAGTGGTTAGCGTTGGGGATTTGAAACCTGGTGTCCCGGGTTCGATCCCCAGATGCGGTACGACGGTCATGGTGGAGTGCCCTTGGGCAAGGCACATTTTCTAGCCTAGTACTGGTTTGTTTACCCAGGCATCATGAATAAGTGAACTGTTGCCGTGATATAACTGAAATAATGTTGAAAGCGGCGTAAAACCCAAATAAAACAAAAATGTAAAAGGTTAGTTTCATAGCCTTTTACAACTTACAACAATTCTGTAGCAGACGGCTTTATAGATATTATACAGGACATTTTTAAACTGAATATCTGTGAAGGACAAGAATATGAATTTTCTCTAAGTTTAGAGTCAAGAGTGGAAAGCACAGTTTGAAAAAGTGAAATTGTTCATTTTTAGCCAATTCTTCTTAACCTTAATTGACTGTTTCAAAGAAAGGGCTAACTCATTTTAATTGACTGTATCTATAAAACAAAGTGTAGAAAGTTTGAAATATTCTAATTGTCTGATTTGTGATAGAATAACACCTTTGCAGTCCGGAACCATTTACAGCATTACATTATGCAGTGAATGGGAGAAAAAGACATTTTTCAAAACAAGCAATTTCTCTTTTTCCTATAATATTTTTGACATTATAAAATAGCTGCACATCCAGCTGTAATGATTTTCCCCTAAAATACTAATACGACTCTTAGCCCTTTCCCTCATACGACAATTCTGCAGAAGACGACTTTTAACATATGTTGTCAAAAAATAGAAATGTCTATTTATATAATTTATGGATAACCTATGACTAAAAGTGGAAAACATTGTGGCAAAAGGAAAAATTGCTTGTTTTGAGCAATTTCTTCTTTTGTCACTATGCTTTCAAAAAAGCTGTCTACTGCAGAGAAGTCAGAAAACGTTTATATGAGGGAAAGGGTTAAATATCAGATACGGTAAACTGCTATCCCTTTCCCTACACAACAATTATGCAGCAGACAACGTGGAAAATCTTTAGGCTTTATGAATGAAAGATAAATTATTGAAATAAGTTGTAGACTTGATTGCAAGAGGAGAAAATGCTCATTATGAATCATTTCTCTTTTTGCCATGATGTTTTCAAAAGTTGTCTGTTGCAGATGCGTCTGCATGTTGGAAAAAAAAGGTTAAAGATTATTTGATGCATGATTCTTAATCCTTTACCTCTTACGACGATTCTGCAGCAGACGAAAAATGGAAAAACTCTATAATTGAATGGATAACCTATGACAAAAAGTGGAAAACATTGTTGCAAAAGGAGAAATTGCTCGTTTTGAGCAATTTCTTCTTTTGTCACTATGTTTTCAAAAAGCCATCTGCTGCAGAGGCGTCAGAAAGTGTCTATATGAGGGAAAGGGTTAACTGTTTCCCACATACAAGTTACATTGAAATATAGATGAATATCTAGGAAAACATATGGAAAATCTTTATGAATTGAATTATATTGATTGAAAGAATTGAAAACTTTGTGGCAAAAGTAGAAATTGCTCATACAACAATGTTTTTAGAATGCGTCTGTAACTATGTAGTAAAGATCTGCCTTCTTCCTTACAGGATGAGATGGACCCTCCTAGTGGTGACACTCTATTGGTTTACAGTCTGCTGTGTGACAAGTTGCTATGGTAACAGCTGGACTAGTCTCAATCTCCCTGACGAGCATGTACCATACTTTTTCCGAAATAATCCGGTTTTAAAAAGGAAATGTGAGGAAGATTCGGCATGTCCCTTTCAGGTAGATTTATCTCTTCAGCTTCTTTTAATGTCATAAATACCCATCATTTAATACCTGATATATAATCTCCTACCCTTTAATTTCATCCAGAAAGAATCTGCATAGCTCCCATGATGTGCTAATTATATCCATGTGCAAACGTCACTTTTAATTTCTGGACATTCGGCATTACAGGCTTATTTTTCTATCTTCAGAATTGCTTGTATTATGAAGGCACTTCACCCTCACTGCTTTTCCATCCATTAAATCTTGTTTTCAGTCTTTTTTCCCCACCCGTTGCACTCTCTGTCCACGCCGTTAGATACATTCCGATTTTGATTATTTTACCATAGTAAACTTTCTTATACGGCCTACAGGTCTCCATTATAAACCAATATCAGTTTGATGTAAATTAATTTATAGGCAATTACCTTTGTTTTTGGCATGTTTAGTCACAGACTCTTTCTTCAGAACAAAGCAACCAGTTGTGAAACTATTAGAAATCTGACATTTCAAACAGACATCACAGTACATGGCTTTTACATTTGATTCATATCTTAACCAGCTATTTCCATTGTTCCAAGACTCTTTGAACAGTCGATTTTCAGATATTTTAATTTTCTTAGCAGGTGGAAAATCCACGGACTCAAGAGATCGCTTAACCATTCTTAGAATTTCTAAAGTCTGACTGACATTTTTAAAAAAACTACGGGTCTTATATACAGCCTTGTCGGCACTTCAAACATACTGGGATATATTTTTAAACAATGTTAAGTCTGTAGCTATATCTAAAAATACCCCTGAAAGACAAAATGTTCACAAACAGCTACAAAAATACGAGAGAATAAAACGGTTTGCACTGGAATTAAAGTATTAAACTTTCCCGTTAAAGACATCTAATTAAATCTCGCATCAACATATAATTGATACATAACACGATGCCGATATACACAGGAACGTGTCATCGCTAACAAACTTACCGATTAACAGATAAACTGATCGACAAGGTGTGAAAAACAACCATTATCGTATCGTAAAGCTATTGGACATCGATAAACAATGCTGGTACTCACTACACGCGTTGACTGATAAAGCCGTATCGCTGAATGCGGGAACCAGTCAAAATGGCCGACTCGTTTCGATCGAAAGTGTGAAATAGGTTGGCGCCAGCCATTTTTGCCGAATCTTATTTTCTGGCGCCACTTTCTTATTTCTTGCGCCATTGGCGCCGTTTGCGAAGCCCAGCGTGAACCCTGAGTTGTTTATGATTGAACTGTTCTTTATACTTGGAGTCTTTATGTCAAAGCTACGGCCAAATACTCTCCATAAGCCACAGCCCTAGGGAAGCGCTTCTCTCTATATGCGTTCCAAAGTTGGAAATCACTTTTGATAGGTCGTTTGTCTAACTTCCTGGAGGAGTGGAGAAGTATCACAGAGGATCGTTGGATCTTATCTCTGATACAAGAAGCGTACTTAATACCCTTTGTCTCCCCTCCTCCGTTGACAGACATCCCATTCTTTGAGTTTCTACAGCCGTCTTTATCTTCTACCAAAGAAAGATGGTCGTTGGAGGCCGCTTATCGACTTAATCTGTTCTAAATCTGTCTATTCCGGTCGAAATTTTCAAGACGGAAACGTCTCTTTCCATCAAGAACACTATCCGGGAAGGCTACAGGGTGGTCTTTCTAGACCTAACAGACACCTATTACCATGTTCTGATCGCTCCCTCCTCGAGGAAATACCTTCGGTTTGTGGTAAACGGAGAAGTCTTCCAATTCAAGACACTTCCCTTTGGTCTCATGCAAGGCCGCTCCGAAAGTGATCTAGGAGCGTTTCTGTTTCTAATTCTTCTTCCCAAGCTGCAGAAGTCAAATCTTATCCCGGCAAAGAGGTTCATTAGTGGGAATGACCTTCCTCAATGATCTTGCAATGAATCAGGTCCCCTCAGATAGAGTCAATTCCCTGTCTCAGATCATCCGACTCTTTTTCTGCAGCGGTTCACTGTTACAGCTTGATCCATGCTGTCACTTCTGGGATCCTTATGTGCAGCCGCAGACCTAGCCGTTCTTGGCAGGCTCCATTTAAAACCCTTGCAGTTTCTTTTTTTTGTCCCTGTGGGGTCCGTCTGTGGACTCACTGAAACAAAAGATAGCTATGACAGAATTCTTCAAGTTACACCTTCGCTGGTGGTTAAACCCGTCAATCTATCTGCAAGGGGTCCCCTTGCTCACCCCGCCTCTGAATCCTTTCCTTTTTACAGATGCCAGTACTGTGGGTTGGGAAGCTCACCTGTTGCCACTGGGTCTAACAGCCCAGGGCATTTGGTCAACGGAGGAAAGTTGTCTTCACACAGTTTTATTAGCTCTCACTCAAAATGACGGACAACACCACTGTTGTTTCCTACATTCGCAAGCAAGGAGGAACACACTCTGACCTTCTCTTTCTGGAGACTTTGAATGCGCCATAAAACAATATACATTCATTCATTCATTCTGGAGACTTTGAAGCTACTCCTCTGGTGCCGGGCCACTTCATTGGTTCTCCTAGTGAAACACGTCCCTGGCCATCTGAACGTGCTAGCAGACAGTCTATCCGGCCAGAACAGGATATTACCTGCGGAATGGACTCTGGATCAAAGAGTTGTGAACTCTGTATTGCTACGTTTTGGGACTCCTCTGGTGGATCTCTTCGACACCAGGGTGAACCATCAGCTTCCACTCTTTGTGTCCCTGATGTACGATCCCGCAGCGTGGGCAGTGGACGCACTGACCCTCAATTGGAACCTATTGTTTGGGTATGCCTTTCCCCCATTCACTCTGATTCCAATTGTTCTGTCAAACATCATGCGCTCTCAGCTAATAGTGCAGTTTGGCCTGAGGTCTTGCTTCAACGACCTTCTGGCTTGCCTTTCGGCCCATCCTCGACTTCTGAGTGGGATGCTAGATTCATTGGTGTTCTGCAAGGTTGGTCAATCCAGAGTATCCATCTGTGACTATTCTAGCCGATTTCTTTCTTTTTCTTTTCGAAGAAAAATACCTCGCAGTCAATACCATTAAAGGGTATTGGTCGATGCTCACCAATACACTTAAGTTCAAAGGGGTAGAGAGTATTGGTTCTAATCCATTCTTCTCTGAGCTTATGCGTTCCTTTGAGTAAGATAGAACCGTTTTTAGGAGTTTAACTCCAAAATGGGATCTTTTGAGTGTATTGTGGTCTATTACAGAGGACCCTTACGAACCCTTAGGTTTGCTTCTTTAAAGTCAGTTACTTTAAAAACAGTTTTTCTTCTAGACTTTGCCACCCCTCGTAGTAGAAGCGAACTTCATGCCCTCTCGGTAGAGAAAGGTTTTCTTTGATTCAACCAATCTGATGGTTCGGTTGGTCTTCTTTGTCAATCTGGTTTCTTATAGCCAAGAACCAGTTGCCTTTTGTTCTCCCTGAGCCTATCACAGTTTTCAGCCTTTCTGAGAACAGCGGCCCCTCAGACTTAGACAGGGTTCTGTGCCTTGTCAGGGCTCTTAAAGTTTTACCTTAAGAAAGTGGAGGGTTCTAAGGGCCCAAGAAGGCAGTTGTGTTTATGTGGGAAAACAAGGATATCTCAGCAGCGACTATTTCTCACTGGATTTCATCTGTTATTAAGCTAACTTATTCAGACCATCTGATCGTAATCTTTCTTTCTTGTGTATTCGTCAGAATGAGGTTAGAGCCCTTTCTACTAGCTGGGCCTTTTCTAACAAAGTCCCACTAGAGGATATACTAAGCGCAGCAGTGTGGAAATCACTGTCGACTTTCTCCTTCTTTTATCTGTGCTCTTTATCTTCGCAGTTAGATAACTTTTTTTGGGGGGGGCCCACTAGTGGCTTCAGAGAATCATAAATGCCTACAACTAAGTTTAATTAACTCGAGAGCTTGTTAATGTTCCATCTTGGGTTGCAATCTTTTTCTTACCAAAGCCATGTTTTTGTTGAGTGAAGGAGTGGCTCAAGCTTTCATGGATGGTATCCAGATGCTACGTTATTCTTTGTGTTGGACTAGCCCAGGCTTCAAAATCAATCAGGTATTAAATGACAAGTAACATATTTTTGACATAAAAATATAAGTTTTTCAAAAGTTAAACATATTTTTATTATAATATACTTACCCGTCATTTCACATTTCTGCCTCCCACCCCGCGTAGTCACTTAGCACTTAGCACTTAGCATGTAACTGTGGATTTTAAAAGTGATGTGTGCGCATGACAGTATTTTATAATAAAAATATGTTTTACTTGGAAAAATTCGTTTTTCTCCCACAATATTTTCCAAATGTGATTGCGGCGCATCAATAGACGTTTGTTTTTAGCTCACCTGAACATGAAGTGCTGAAGGTGAGTTATATTGATTGTCTGGCGTAAGTCTCCTGTCATGAGTCGTCATTAACATCTTTTCCTAGGTAACCAGTGGGCCAATTGGGTTGAAACTTCTCAGAAAGCATCCTCTCCTTGTCCTCATCAAATTCTTTTCATCCATGCAGAATTCTTGTTTCCATGGCAACCAAATGAAAAAAACTTTCTTTTCCCAAACTGGTTAGCCAATTTCAAATTATTTTGTAGAAATGTTCCTTGGGTGACCCTTGACAATTTCCTTTTTTATCTCGACTTTTGAAAAAATGAGAGCTATTGTCATGACCCTGGCGTCGTCGTCGGCGGCGGCATGGTCGTCCGGTTAAGGTTTTTTTGTTTAGCTCATTTTTTTGTTTTTTCTGTTTTCTCCCTATCAGTCGAGCGTCTGTGCCGTACGCGGTGCTCTTGTTTTTACCCTCTATCAGATTTACATGGAAGCCAGGGGCGGGACTGTTTTGCCTTATATGGTTATAGTTAAAACTTTAAAAATCTTCTTCTCCCAAAATTTCTGTCCGATTTTCATTTTTGTTAGTAGAAATGTTCCTAAGGTGACCCTCTTTCAGATTCCTTGAAGCCATTTTGATTGGTCGAAAAACATTGCCACCAGGGGGCAGAGCTGTTTTGCTTTATATGGCTTTAGTGAAAATGTTTTGTAGAAATATTGCTTTGGTGACTCTCTGTCAAATTCCTTCAAGCCATGTTGATTGGTTGAAAATCATGGCCACCATAGCTCATTTGTTTTTAGATCACCTGAGCCGAAGGACAAATCTTGAACAAGTTCGTAACTGGGCCATATGACTAGGTCAACTTGATTGAAAATCTTGTTAACACTCTGGAGGCCGCATTTTTGAGCATGTTGAAACTTTATCAGAATAATGTCTTGATGATAATTATGTAAGTCAAGTTTGAATATGTGTCATTTCAGGTCAAAATGTAGGTCACTAGGTCAAATTGAAGGAAAATCTTGTTAACATTCTAGATGCTGCAATTGTTGACACACTAGAGGCCTCAATTTTTCTTCAGCAGTTTCTTCAGCAGTTTGAAATTTTGTCAGAATGTTTGTCTTTATAATATCTAGGTCAAGTTTGAATATGGGTCAGAATCTTAGTCTCATGGCCAAATTGAAGGGAAATCTTGTTAACACTGTAGAAGCCACATTTTTTGCCTCAGCAGCTTAACATATGGTCTGAATGTTTATCTTAACGATAATTAGGCCAAGTTCAATATGGGGTCATGCTGGGTAAAAAAACAAGGTCACTAGGCCAAATTGAAGGTAAATCTTGTTAACATTCTAGATGCTACAATTGTTGGAATGTTTGTCTTTATGATATCTAGGTCAAGTTCGAATATGGGTCATATTGGGTCAGAAACTAGCTCACACGGCCAAATTGAAGGAAAATCTTGTTATCACTGCTTCAGCATCTTCAAATTTAGTCTGAATGTTTGTCTTAATGAAATCTAGGCCAAGTTTAAATATAGGTCATATTGCGTTAAAAACAAGGTGACCAAACTGAAGGAAAATATTGTTAAAACTTCGGAGGCAGCATATTTACTTTGAGCAAGTTGAAGTCATATCAGGGGGGAAAAAAAAGGTCCAAGTCATTTGCCACAATGTTTTCAAAAAGTATCTACATGCGGGAACGGTTAACAATTTGAGTTCTTACTTTACAGAATGACTTGTCTCAAGAAAGATGTTGGGGTTACGAAGAGGGTTGTCCTCACGAGCAAAGATTATCAAACCCGACATGTCCAGAAAAAAGTGCTTGGTTAGTCTCAAAACATTTCTTACTTTTCTTGGTTTGAGGGGGGAATTCATCAACAATCTACTATTTACTGGATGTGATAATTTTGTGTTGTTTGCTATGAAAACATCTGAGAAAATATATAAAATCTGTACAAGTGTAAACATCTGATAAAACATATAATATATGTACAATTGAAAACATCTGAGACAATATATGATATCTGTACAATTGTAATCATCTGAGACAATATATGATATCTGTACAATTACAATCATCTGAGAAAATATATGATATTTGTACAATTATAATCATCTGAGACAGTATATAATATCTGTGTAATTACAATCATCTGAGACAATGTATGATATCTGTACAATTATAATCATCTGAGACAATATTTAATATCTGTATAATTACAATCATCTGAGACAATATATAATATATGTATAATTACAATAATCTGAGACAATAAATGATATATGTATAATTACAATCATCTGAGACAATAATATATAATATCTGTATAATTACAATCATCTGAGACAATATAATTATGATATATGTACAATTACAATCATCTGAGACAATATATTATATCTGTATAATTACAATCATCTGACACATATATATATATACAATTACAATCATCTGAGACAATATATGATATCGAGTATGATAAGTATCTCCATTTTGAGGTACATGTTTAAGAAACTCAATGTTGAGGTACATATATAAGTCTCCATTTTGAGGTACATTTATAAGTATCTCAAGTTGGAGGTACATGTATATAAGTATCTCCATTTTGAGGATCATATTTTAGTTTTTCCATTTTGAGGTACATGTGTATCTCCATTTTGAGTGACATGTTCTTTGAAATTCACTTTAATTCTTTAAACTTGAAATATTTTACTTAACAACAGGACAGCAACCACAGCAGACCAAATAGACAATTTCTGGAGGGGTGCTGATTTTGGATATGTTGTAGAGAGGAGAAAAGAGATGACAGTGTTTTGTAAACCAGAATCAGAGGTAATCTTATCTTTGAATGTTAATTCTTTCCCACATACTGACATTTTCTGATGCTTCTGCCGCAGACGGCTTTTAAAAACATTGCGACAATAGGAGTAATTGATAATAATGATATTGCTTTGATATTTTCAATGTATTTTACTGCAGTTTTGTTGTATATCTGAAAAGGATTACCTCAAACCTTGTTTTTTTGTTAACCCTTTCCCACATACAACAATTCTGCAGGACGACTTTGAAAACATACCAGAAAAAAATTTGGAAACTTCCTTTAAATGAAAGTACATTAAATGAATAGAGTCGGAAACGTGATGACAAAAAGAGAAATTTCTCGTTTTGAGCAATTTCTTCTTTTGTTTTCATGTTTTCGAAAAGCTGTCTGCTGCAGAGGTGTCAGAACGTGTTTATATGAGGGAAAGGGTTAACCTGATAAGCAGTTTTCTCTGCTTTGATAATGTTAATAGAAAAGAATGTTACATATGTAGATTTTAAACTTGAATTTAGATATAGAACTTCAAATATTGTGGGAAAAGGTGAATTGAATTGTCTTGATTTGATTGTCTTCTCCTTTTTCCACTATCTTTTCAAAAAATGTATGCAGTAGAGGGGCATCACAAGTCATCAGTATCAGATAAAAAACTTAGATATGTAGAATATCCAAGGACATGAATTTATTAGTCCCCTACCGGTCAGAGACTGGTTTGGGGACTATAGGTTTGTTTGCGTCTGTAAGTCCGAAATTTCCTGTCCAGGCTGTATCTACCCCATGCTTGAATGGATTTTGACATCACGCAGCCACCTACTCCCAATGTCAAGGTCACAGTTTGGGCTCAAACAATGTCCATCCCTTAATTTCGTGTCCGGGCTGTACCTTTCACATGCTTGAATGGATGATGATATTACTTCACACAATTATTCTCTCTAACAAAATGATGCGTCATGCACATCACTCAGGCACCTACTCCTTATATGACTATAATTTAAAAACCTTCTTGCAGTGCTTTCATTAAGGGCCAATTCCAGGAATTTTTAAATTCCTTGTCAAAATTTTAGGAATTTTTGTCAGAATTCTGGAAGTTTTGTATTTGTCGTTAACAGGAATGCTAAAAGGAGAAATTATGTTTCTTATGTCATTGATACGTGTGTCATAACTGGGACGTTTTGGTTACACATCTATTTAAACAAAAATAAATGTTTATTTTTTTGATTTTAATAACTATGACAAAGCAATGGGTCGTACATCTATTTAAACAAAAAAAATAGTGTTTATTTATTTGATTTTATTAATGATGACAACCGGTAAAGCTTTGCTGGCAATGTCAACAAAAAGTTCAGGCCGAATAGGGGGTGAGTGGTTCGCTAATTTCTCGCGAACAATTCAGCTGTTAATCGCGGGAAATGTCAGTATCAAGATATGGCAGAGAAGCATAAAGTCGTCTTACTAATATCTATCAAATCTGCACTTTCAATGCCCTCAAATTCTGCTTCAGAGTCGAAATTTCGAAAAATGTCGGCAAAAAAATATTTTACATCCGCCATTTTGGAATCTCGGAAAGTACCTCTTCAGAATAGATTGATGACGTATTTATTATTTCAATTCTGACCAATCAAATTCATTATTCGGGGAGGAATCAATTAGGAACGAGGCTGCATATTTTCCAAGTAGTTATGCATACAGAATATATAAATAACTTCCAATTGATAGTTTCCGAAGTGATAATCGGTATAATTCATCAACAAATATTTTTAACAGATAAAGAAAACGTCCGAATTTTATAGTTACCGAAGTGATAATCGGTATTTCTCGTCATCAAATATTTTTAAAAGATAAAGAAAACGTCCGACCTAATTAATTAATTAACGTTATTTGAAAGAAAAACCGTCGTCGGATTAGGCAAACTTTTAATCTAATTAGCGTAATCAAGTTAAACTACCCTACAAACAGAGGGCGTCAAGGTGATGTCTGGTACACACGATAAGAACTCGGGTAAGCGTGTACTCGTGCTTTGACAATTATCGATTTTTTTACACGTTCACCTCTGCACTTTCACCCTTTATACTTTATTTAGGGTTATTCTGAAAACGTCCATGTGTAAATTTACGGACGTTTTGGGGAATTTCTGGACGTATAATAAACGTCCAGTGCTCAATTTTCGGACGTTTTTTGGGATTTTTCGGACGTATATTACGTCCACGTTCGCTTAATGAAAGCACTGTTCTTGTCTAAAAGTATCTGGCTAATTTCCAAATAATTTTGTTGAAATGTTTCTAGTGTGATCGTCTATCAGAGGCCGTCAAGCTATGTTGATTGGTAAAATAACATGGCCACCAGGGGGCAGGCTGTTTTGCCTTATATGGCAAATTTTGTTTCCCTGATAAAAGTGTCTAAAGATTTCATTCCTTAACAATTATTGTAAGTCAGCAAGGTTACTATTTATGTTAACATAGTCATTTACTTAAATAATTTTAACCATTCATGTTTTGCAAAATATAAAGGAAACAAAAATACGCTTTTACGTATTTTAGTATTACTTAGCGCTAATAGAAGGAAGTTTGGTGGAATTGAACCCTGGTTCTCTTGTTTTAGCTTACCTGACCACAACATTAATTATTATGGTTTGCATTACTTAGGTGAGCTATCCAGAGCCATCATGGCCCTCATATTGTATTTATTTACAAAGAATCATATATAATAATAGCAGAAAAGCAAGTATTAGGATAGTTTTCCTTTACCACCAAAACCAAGGTTTCACAGCTTGATTTTTTTTTGAGAAACGCAAAACATATATAGGTTTTAATGCATCAAATGTTTATAGAAATGATCAAACTTGATGTATACTCGACCATTTAAGCCAACCTGTGCGCACTAAACATCTTTGACCGGTGCTCATTTGGAAATTTAACCAGCATTATACCATATCTAAGCAGTTTGACTGTATCTCACCCTGTGACAGTGAACCCAGAAGGCTTCCATATTTGCAGATGATACAGAATTGAGCTTTCCTTTTTTTGACCCGGAAGCTCTCTAAGGCAATGATTACCAATTAAATTCCTTCTTTGTTTCCTTGTAAATTAACAAGTTACAACCCCCATATTATTGAACAGAGTAACTTTTCAGCTTAAAAAAAAAGAAAAATGGGGATTATGCATGAAAGAAATCTAAGCTGGTTCCGGTCATTTTGCACAAAATCGGGCTGGGCCAGAACTCGTTTTTAGAATACTCTATTTTCATTGGTTGGTTGAAAAACAGGGCAGCAAGGCGGCAACAGAAGAGGGGAAAATGACAAAACTTTATTCTTAGATTATTTAGCAGATAATGTTCCTTTAGTGGCCCTTTACATAAATTTTCCTGTTAAAAAAGATTGATGTAAGGTGACATCAGAAGAGGGGTAAACTTTTAGCTTCAACTGACATCTCCTCCTAAACCATTGGACCGATATCAACCAAACTTCAAGGGAATATTCCTTTGGTGGTCCTTTTTCAAATTGTTCAAAGATTTAAAACTTTATTTCACCGAACCAATTGATATTTTAAAATTTCCGGAGACCTGGGACTCGGTCTTCATGTCTTATATTTGCAGGGTGATTCTTTACTTGAATGTATTATATAGGACTCAGTATCTATATTATATTTACAGGGAGATTCTATATAGGACTCAGTATCTATGTATTATTTTTACAGGGAGATTCTATATAGGACTCGGTATCTATGTATTATATTTACAGGGAGATTCTATATAGAACTCAGTATCTATGTTTTATATTTACAGGGAGGTTCTATATAGGACTCAGTATCTATGTTTTATATTTACAGGGAGGTTCTATATAGGACTCATATCTATGTTTTATATTTACAGGGTGATTCTTTACTTGAATGCTCCAAATACACCCGTTATTGCCATGCCAAAAATATTTATTTTGATTTCCGACATCGAAAAATAGGGGAAGGAACAAACAGGTAAAATTATATATATAATGCACACTTTTTAAAATGTATTTGGAAAGGTGCAGTTCTATCAAACAGCCATTCATGCCTTGGGCTTGGCAGACAATATACTTGAAAAGTTACCAAACAAAGTGCTCATGGTGAGTTTTTGTGATCGCCTTTTGTCCGTCGTCAGTCGTCCGTCGTCAACATTTGCTTGTTAACACTCTAGAGGCAACATTTTGCATCCAATATTCATGAAAGTTTATCAGAAGATATATCTCCATTCAATCTAGGCCAAGTTTGAAACTGGGTCATGTCGGGTCAAAAACTAGGTCACTAGGCCAAATTTAATGAAAATCTTGTTAAAACTCTGGAAGCCGCATTTTTGGCTAGAGCATGTTGAAACTTTGTCAGAATGTTTGTCTTAGTGATATCTAGGCCAATTTCGAATATATCTCCATTCAATCTAGGCCAAGTTTGAAACTGGGTCATGTTGGGTCAAAAACTAGGTCACAAGGCCAAATTGAATGAAAATCTTTTTAACACTCTGGAAGCCGCATCTTTGGCTTGAGCATGTTGAAACTTTGTCAGAATGTTTATCTTAGTGATATCTAGGCCAAGTTTGAATATAGGTCATGTCGGGTCAAAAACTAGGTCACAAGGCCAAATTGAAGGAAAATCTTCTCAACATTCTGGAAGCCGCATTTTAAACTTGAGCATCTTTGTCCTGATGATAACTAGGCAAAGTTCGAATATGGGTCATGTCCTGTCAAAAACTAGGTCACGAGGCCAAATTTAAGGGAAATCTTGTTAACACTCTGGAAGCGAAATGTTTGGCTTGAGCATGTTGAAACTTTGTCAGAATGTTTGTCTTAGTGATATCTAGGTCAAGTTCGAATATGGGTCAGGTCAGAACAATCTAGTTAACACTATAGAGATTGCATTTTTGACTTGAGCGGCTTGAAATTTTGTCAGAAAGTTTGTCTTAATGATATTGCCATTGACGCTGAAAGAGTAAAATCTTAAATAGCTCATTCTCAGGTGAGCGATTCCAGGACCTCGTGGCCCTCTTGTTGATTTAACCCTTTACCATGTCACATTTGAAAAAAGAGTAAATAAATCCCACACTTGATGGCTTGTTCTTTGATTGTTGACCAGAGCTTGTGTCCAGTTTGAGGGGAGGTTCCACATTTGGACCCCACTCCCACTGTACTGGCAAGGGGTAGGAAGAGATAACCAATGTCTAATGCGTATCCAGGTGACTTTTATTTGATACGATTAACTGCAATAAACATAAAATGTCAATCAGTACATCTTATACTAAATCATACCTTTCAGTATTTAAAACGTAAATACGTGTAGAAATACACATATAAATGAATTAAATACATGACTGTACAATACCGTCTTAAATGGGTCTACTAATCTTTAAAGCTCTTTTAATTAAGATTACGCCTAATTTATCTAATTTGGGATCCCACGATTCGTTACAAGAATCAGAAACTGTTTATCCAACCTTTGACTAATTTGACCATTTCAACTTAAGATAATAGCAGGTTTCGATAACAACTGTCATAGATGACCAAGAACATTAATTAGTGATATATCTACTATGTATTTAGCTCTAATGAGTAAAACTACAGTAGTGCGGTGATGCATACGTATTTGCATACAAAGGCTAATTATCTATTACAACAACATGTTTTCCAAATGATATAAGTATAGTTAAGGATGCAATATTCAGAAAAAACGTGAGAACGAAAACGAAATTTGAAAACCTGTGTAACACTGGGCGCCGCCATGTTTGTTGACATATTTTGCAGACTTTAAATGTTAATATATCTCCGTAAATAATGATGCATAACTAACATAGAAATGCCTGCACAATAGTTGTATGTTCTTTGATTCAGCTACACACCAAATTTTGAATAACTCTTAGTTTTCAGAACAGAATTTACAACAATTTTTCAGGATCATATGCCACGTCGTTCTTTATCAAAGCTGGTTCTCCTTTCTAACATAACACATTCGCAACGCTTCACTTTCACACTTCGCTCTTTCGTACAAAGACTTTCGGCCCTTAGACCCACTGAAGGCCAACCTTCTACCTGGGATTAACTGGATCCTATAATATAATGTATGGTGGTCAAATAAAGATTAAACGCTTTTCAAATTCTCAAATAAAAAAAAATCTGCATACTTTTAAAATGTTTATGCAAAAACATGGACAAGCTGTATAAATGAAATTGTTTGAAAACATATTGCCACAAGCATTTCAAAAGTCATCTGCAACAGACATTTCAAAATGCATGAAAATGTGGGATATTACACCTGTTATCTTGATTTCTGATAGAACATGGAAATCAGACATTGTTTACAACATTTAACCCTTTCCCTCATATAGACGCTTTCTGACGCCTCTGCAGCAGACAGCTTTTTGAAAACATTGTGACAAAAGAAGATATTGTGACAAAACGAGCAATTTCTCCTTTTGCCACAATGTTTTCCACTTTTAGTCATAGTTATCCATTCAATTATAGAAATTTTCTGATAAAATATGTTCAAAGTCGACTGCTGCAGAATTGTTGTATGAGGGAAAGGGTCAAAATAGCAATGAGTTGTTGCATATGAAAACATTTCATGTTCATTCTGTAGGTTTAGAGAAGATTTTTTGCTAGAGGGAGAAATTGGAGGTCATTGTACCTTAAACCAAAGTGCCTTAAAAGCTGAGGGAGAACACAAAAGTGCCTTACAGTCTTGGTAAGTATGTGAAAAATCTCCATTAATTAAAGATTATATAATTAAATTAAATTTCAAACATCGTGGCAAAACAAAAAATTGTTTATCATGAGTAATTTCTCCTTTTCACGCAATGTTATCTTAAGTTGTCGACTACAAATATGTCAAAGAAGTCTTCACATGGGAAAGTTGTCCATTAAATATTTATAGATACCCCTGACAAGCAAAGTTTGAAGGAGGGTATATTGGAGTCATCCTTTGGTTGGTAGGTCTGTCGGTCGGTCTGAAACAATTTTCCTTGTCCAGAGCATGACTAGAAAACTACTGGATGGAATTTATTTAACTTCATACAATGATAGAACATAATAAGAGGAAGTGCAGTGTACAGGAAACTTTATTTCACCGTATTACAGAGTTATTGTACTTTGTTACTTTTCTTGTCCGGAGAATAACTTAAAAATTACCAGATGGAATCTAATAAAACTTCATACAATGTTAAAGCACACTTAGGTGAAGTGCAGTGAACAAGAACCATTACTCTATTTGAGCTAATTACAGAGTTATTGCCCTTTATTATTTTGTTCTTGTCCGGAGCATAATTTGAAAACTACAGGATGGAATTTAATAAAACTGCATACAATGGTAGAGCACAATGAGAAGAAGTGCAGTATACAAGAACCATAACTCTATTTTAGCAAATTACAGTTATTGCCCTTTTTCTCAACTGGAGCATAACTTAAAAACTATGAGATGGAATTTTATAAAACTACATACAATGGTAAAGCACAATAACAGGAAATGCATTGTATGAGAACCATAACTCTTATCCTCACTAATTACAGAGTAATTTCCCTTTGTTACTTTTTCTTGTACCCATAACTGCTAAATTACTCAATGGATTTTTAATAAAACAACATGTAATGAAATGTATACAAGACCCAACAATGGCCAATGTTTATAAACTGTCTTCTTCATAAAAAAAGGCATTCAGTGATAACTGTTTAAATAATGTTCATCAATCACATTCAGTGATAGCTCGAGTTTTCATTAAAGCAAGAACAAAGATTTGGTCAGGTTTCTTTGTGATAACTGACAATATGACCAATCTTTCATCAGCTGGCTTGTTTGTGTAGGTGAGAAAGCCAGAATGCTGCATGACATTCTGGCAAGGCAGGGCTATTATAGTGAAAAAATATATATATCTCCGCCGAAAGTGTTGGGGCCGATTTTCTTATAATTTTGTAGAAATGTTCCTTGGGTCACCCTCTAACAGATTCCTTCAAGCCATGTTGATTGGTTGAAAAACATGGCTACCAGGGGGTGGGGCTATTTTGCCTTGTATGGCTATAGTGAAAACTTTAAAAAATCTTCTCCTCCGAAAGAGATTTTCAAATAATTTTGTAGAAATGTTTCTAGGGTGACCCTCTATCAGATTCCTTCAAGCCATGTTGATTGGTTGAAAACTATGTCCGCCAGGGGACGGGGCTTATATGGCTAAAGTGAAGAAGAAAAATCACATGAGCGATCAAGGGCCATCATGGCCCTCTTGTTGTAGAGAGTTATCATATGAACATTTCTACCACATTATATTTGTATCAGACAAGCTAATTCAGAGGAGAATTGTTAAAAAAATTGGATAAATTCCCCCCTTTCTGATGCCGCAGCAAGTTCTCTCTAGAAAACAAATATACTGCGCAATTCCCTCTTTTGCCACAATATTTCAAAAAGTCATCTTCTGCAGAGGCCTCATGCGTAGTGATATCCTAATCCTTTATTGCACTTAAATATTATATTGACACATTCAGAGATTTGTAATTTTATTTGGTTACTTAGAATTTTACTTATTTGACTTTTGCTCATGGTTGCAATCGTAATTAAGTCAGGAATGTTTTGCACTATTTTTTTGGTGTACTGATTTTTGTGTTGTCAGTCATTTACATCATGTGACTTAAAATGTAGATATAGATATAGTATCCTTGCTATAGCAAATCTACTAAAAATGGAAACTGTGTAAATGAAAGAACGGTTATGGGTTAAACCTGAAAGTGTTGTGTCAAACGGGGAGCAATTTCTCTGTTTGCCACAATATTTGCAACAGTCGTCTGCTGCAGAGGCATCAGAAAGCATCTGTATGTGGGAAAGAGTTAACCCTTTCCCTCATACGACAATTCTGCAGCAGATGACTTTGAACATATTTTGTCAAAAAATAGAAAATCTCTATAATTGAATGGTAAACCTATGACTCAAAGTGGAAAACATTGTGGCAAAAGGAGAAATCGCTCATTTTGAGCAATTTCTTCTTTTGTCACTATGTTTTCAAAAAGCCGTCTGCTGCAGAGACATCAGAAAGCATCTGTATGTGGGAAAGAGTTAAGAGACTTGTGTTTACTGTGTTCCAGGTTTGCTGAAGTAGAACATTATACCTCACTGCCATTCCAGCCAATCAGCACTGAGAACTGTGATATCATCATAAAGAAACCTGTCATGTTCATGAAACTGGATGCAGGTCAGTCTTTATTTACTTAACCCTTTCCTAATGACAGACCCATTTTGACACATGTGCAGCAGATGTCTTTTGAAAACATTGTGACAAAAGAAATTGCTCATGATAAACAATTTCTCCATTTGCCACAATATTTTCAACTCTATTCATTAATTGTTCTTTCATTTATAGATATTTTCTATATTGTTGCCTAAGTCTTTTCAAAGTCATCTCTCTGCAGATTTGTCAAATGTAGGAAAGGCTTAATGTTGAAAACAATCGATTTTGTGTCGTCTGCCTTTGCAGGGAGATACATAGGGATCACTTCTCTATTGTCTGTCTCTTTCACTTTCACTTACTGACATATTGACAGGTGACACATAGAGATCACTTCTCTATTGTCTGTCTCTTTCACTTTCACTTACTGACATTTAACAGATGACACATAGAGATCACTTCTCTATTGTCTGTCTATAACACTTTCACTTACTGACTTATTGCCAGATGACACATAGGGATCACTTCTCTGTTGTCTGTCTCTAACACTTTCACTTCCTGACATTTAACAGATGACACATAGAGATCACTTCTCTATTGTCTGTCTCTTTCACTTTCACTTACTGACGTATTGCCAGATGACACATAGGGATAACTTCTCCATTGTCTTTCTCTTACACTTTCACTTACTGACTTTTTGCAAGATGACACATAGAGATCACTTCTCTGTTGTCTGTCTCTAACACTTTCACTTACTGACATATTGCCAGATGACACATAGAGATCACTTCTCTGTTGTCTGTTTCTTTCACTTTCACTTACTGACATTTAACAGGTGACACATAGAGATCACTTCTCTGTTGTCTGTCTCTAACACTTTCACTTACTGACATATTGCCAGATGACACATAGGGATCACTTCTCTGTTGTCTGTCTCTAACACTTTCACTTATTGACGTATTGCCAGATGACACAAAGAGATCACTTCTCTGTTGTCTGTCTCTAACACTTTCACTTACTGACGTATTGCCAGATGACACATATAGATCACTTCTCTGTTGTCTGTCTCTTAACACTTTCACTTACTGACTTATTACCAGATGACACATAGAGATCTCTTCTCTGTTGTCTGTCTCTAACACTTTCATTTACTGACTTATTGCCAGATGACACATAGAGATCACTTCTCTGTTGTCTGTCTCTAACACTTTCACTTACTGACTTATTGCCAGAGGTCACATAGGGATCACTTCTCTGTTGTCTGTCTCTAACACTTTCCCTTACTGATGTATTGCCAGATGACACATAGAGATCACTTCTCTGTTGTCTGTTTCTTTCACTTTCACTTACTGACATTTAACAGGTGACACATAGAGATCACTTCTCTGTTGTCTGTCTCTAACACTTTCACTTACTGACATATTGCCAGATGACACATCGAGATCACTTCTCTGTTGTCTGTCTCTAACACTTTCACTTACTGACGTATTGCCAGATGACACATAGAGATCACTTCTCTGTTGTCTGTCTCTAACACTTTCACTTACTGACGTATTGCCAGATGACACATAGAGATCACTTCTCTGTTGTCTGTCTCTTAACACTTTCACTTACTGACTTATTACCAGATGTCACATAGAGATCTCTTCTCTGTTGTCTGTCTCTAACACTTTCACTTACTGACTTATTGCCAGATGACACATAGAGATCACTTCTCTGTTGTCTGTTTCTAACACTTTCACTTACTGACGTATTGCCAGATGACACATCGAGATCACTTCTCTGTTGTCTGTCTCTAACACTTTCACTTACTGACATTTAACAGATGACACATAGAGATCACTTCTCTGTTGTCTGTCTCTAACAATTTCACTTACTGACTTATTGCCAGATGACACATAGAGATCACTTCTCTGTTGTCTGTCTCTAACACTTTCACTTACTGACGTATTGCCAGATGACACATAGAGATCACTTCTCTGTTGTCTGTCTCTAACAATTTCACTTACTGACTTATTGCCAGATGACACATAGAGATCACTTCTCTGTTGTCTGTCTCTAACACTTTCACTTACTGACTTATTGCCAGATGACACATAGGGATCACTTCTCTGTTGTCTGTCTCTTACACTTTCACTTATTGACTTATTGCCAGATGACACATAGGGATCACTTCTCTGTTGTCTGTCTCTTACACTTTCACTTACTGATGTATTGACAGATGACACATAGGGATCACTTCTCTGTTGTCTGTCTCTTACACTTTCACTTACTGACCTATTGACAGATGACACATAGGGATCACTTCTCTGTTGTCTGTCTCTTACACTTTCACTTATTGACTTATTGCCAGATGACATATAGAGATCACTTCTCTGTTGTCTGTCTCTTACACTTTCACTTACTGACATATTGACAGATGACACATAGGGATCACTTCTCTGTTGTCTGTCTCTAACACTTTCATTTACTGACTTATTGCCAGATGACACATAGAGATCACTTCTCTGTTGTCTGTCTCTAACACTTTCACTTACTGATGTATTGACAGATGACACATAGGGATCACTTCTCTGTTGTCTGTCTCTTACACTTTCACTTACTGACTTATTGCCAGATGACACATAGGGATCACTTCTCTGTTGTCTGTCTCTAACACTTTCACTTACTGACTTATTGCCAGGTGACACATAGGGATCACTTCTCCATTGTCTGTCTCTTACACTTTCACTTACTGATGTATTGTGACACAGGGATCACTTATACTTACTGACGTATTGATAGGTGACACATAGGGATCAATTCTCCATTGTCTGTCTCTTACACTTATACTTACTGACGTATTGACAGACGACACAATTATGTTGTCCTGTGTACACCCTTGTTCTACAATGTTTCCCGATATTATGATGAGCACAGAAATCAAAGGTCAAAGGAATGAAGTCAATAAATAACCTTTCCTGTTATCTGGAATCCGCTGTGGTCGAGTGGTTAGCGTCAGAGATTTCGAAACCGGGAGTCACGGGTTCGATCCCCAGTCGCGGCACTACGGTCATGGTGGAGTGCCCTTGGGCAAGGCACATTTTCTAGCCTAGTACTGGTGTGTTTACCCAGGGATCATGAATAAGTGAACTGTCACCGTGATATAACTGAAATATTGTTGAAAGCGGCGTAAAACCCCAATAAATTAATTCCTGTTATCTCTTACCCATAAACAACAAGTCTATTGCAGACAACTTTGAAAACATCTAGGCAAATACTGTTTTATGTAAAATAACTATTAACCCTTTCCCTCATATAGATGCTTTCTGACGCCTCTGCAGTAGACGGCTTTTTGAAAACATAGTGACAAAAGAAGAAATTGCTCAAAATGAGCAATTAATCCTTTTTCCACAATGTTTTCCACCTTTAGTTATAGGTCATCCATTCAATTATAGAGATTTTCTATTTTTTGACAAAATATGTTCAAAGTCGTCTGCTGCAGAATTGTTGTATGAGGGAAAGGGTTAATTAAACTATTTTATTACAAGTTTTGATTTAAGTTGTGAACAATATGCTGCAGATGCATGAAAATATATCTGCATGAGTTGCAAAGGGTTTTAAATTATTATTCAGGTGTGAACATGTACCATCATTTCTGTGACTTCATCAATTTTTACACGTCGCAACACATCAATAATTCATTCTCATTGGATCTTCAGATGATTAACTGGGATACTGTAAGTACTCGCATTTTGAAACTCTTGTTAACACTTTCCCATATTCAACAAATCTGCAGCAGACGACTTTAAAAACAGCTATAAAAAATAAGGAAAATCTCTATAAATGAAAGTTTAATTACTGCAAAGAGTTGAAAACATTATGAGCACATTATCCAACCTTCTGAGATTTTCTTTTCTCCACAGTGAGAGACGATTCAATGTTAACATTCTATCTTTTAAGGCTTTTGTGTTTTGCATGTAGTCATGAAACTTTGTCATATAAAAATGTTAATGAACATGATTGTGTTGTTTTTAGCTCACCTGAGCTTTGCTCAAGGTGAGTTATTGTGATCGCCTTTTGTCCGGCGTGCGTCGTGCGTCGTGCGTCAACTTCTTCTCCTCAGTAACCAGTGGGTCAATTTGGATGAAACTTCACAGAAAGCATCCTCTCAATGACCTCACCAGAATTCCTTCAAATTTTTGAGATCCATGCAAAATTCTGGTTTCCATGGCAACGAAACTGAAAAAACTTCAAAATTCTTCTTCTCCTAAACTGGTTGGCAGATTTTCAAATAGTTTTGTAGAAATGTTCCTTAGATGACCCTCTATCAGATTCCTTCAAGCCATGTTGATTGGTCGAAAAACATGGCCGCCAGGGGGGGGGGGGGCGGGGCTATTTTGCCTTATATGGCTATAGTGAAAACTTAAAAAATCTTCTCCTCCGAAAGTGTCAGGCCGATTTTCAAATAATTTTGTAGAAATGTTCCTTGGGTGACCCTCTATCAGATTCCTTCAAGCCATGTTGATTGGTCGAAAAACATGGCCGCCAGGGCGGGGCTATTTTGCCTTGTATGGCTATAGTGCAAACTTAAAAAATCTTCTCCTCCAAAAGTGTCAGGCCGATTTTCAAATAATTTTTTAGAAATGTTCCTTGGGTGACCCTCTATCAGATTCCTTCAAGCCATGTTGATTGGTCAAAAAACATGGCCGCCAGGGGGCGGGGCTATTTTGCCTTTTATGGCTATAGTGAACACTTAAAAAATCTTCTCCTCCATAAGTGTCGGGCCGATTTTTAAATAATTTTGTAGAAATGTTCCTTGGGTGACCCTCTATCAGATTCCTGCAAGCCATGTTGATTGGTCGAAAAACTTGGCTGCCAGGGGGCGGGGCTATTTTGCCTTATATGGCCAAAGTGAAAACTTAAAACATCTTCTCCTCCGAAAGTGTGTGGCTGATTTTCAAATAATTTTGTAAAAACGTTCCTTGGATGACCCTCTATCAGATTCCTTCAAGCCATGTTGATTGGTCGAAAAACATGGCCGCCAGGGGGGCGGGGCTATTTTGCCTTATATGGCTATAGTGAAAACTTAAAAAATCTTCTTCTCCGAAAGTGTCAGACCGATTTTCAAATAATTTTGTAGAAATGTTCCTTGGATGACCCACTTTCAGATTCCTTCAAGCCATGTTGATTGGTAAAAAAACATGGCCGCCAGTGGGCAGGGCTATTTTGCCTTATATGGCTATAGTGAAAACTTAAAACATCTTCTCCTCCAAAAGTGTCTGGCCGATTTTCAAATAATTTTGTAGAAATGTTCCTAGGGTGACCCTCTATCAGATTCCTTCAATCCAAGTTGATTGGTCGGAAACTATGGCTGCCAGGGGGCGGGGCTTATATAGCTAAAGTGAAAAAAAAATATTAGGTGAGCGATTCCAGGGCCATCATGGCCCTCTTGTTTACTTTTTGATTTTGGAGCATATGCAGTAATACTTTCATTATGGGCTCAAGAACTGTGTATAAATATGTATGAAACATTATGAATATTCGTATTACATGGTGTGAAACATTATGAATATTCATATTACATGGTATGAAACATTATGAATATTCATATTATATGTTATGAAAATGAATGAACTGCATGAATGTTTATATTAAAGAGTGAATATGCATGAATCAATATGAATATTTATACTACAGAGTTACTAGTATCAACATGTATGAAATGGTATGAATATTTATATTACAGAGTGGGAATATGTATGGTGATTTATTTCATGAAACATACCAAGCATTTACCGACCTTCCAATTAAAAAGTTAACAGATTTTGAAGGAAAGAGGGTAAGTCTAAGTTAAGCAAAACTCTCTAAAAATACAAATTTTAATAGTCATAATGTAAAACATAAGATAAATAAATTGAACAAACATTTTTATTTGCATAAGGCAATTTCTCATTTTGCCACAGTGTTTACAACTTTATTTAACCATTTCCAACATGAAGATGCATTTCGAAGCCAATGCAGCAGAAATTTGAAATCATAAAAAGCAATTTAAACCAATAGTCCATAATTTTGCTTGTATGTTTTTAATGTTGTCAACTGTGGATTTGTTTTATTTTGGGAAACTGTTAACCCTTTCCCTCATACTACAATTCTGAAGCAGACAACTTTGAACATATTTTGTCAAAAAATAGAAAATCTCTATAATTGAATGGATGACCTATGACTAAAAGTTGAAAACATTGTGGAAAAGGAGGAATTGCTCGTTTTGAGCAATTTCTTCTTTTGTCACTATATATGTTTTCAAAAAGCTGTCTGCTGCAAAGGCGTCAGAAGGCGTCTATATAAGGGAAAGGGTTAAGAACTATGCTTTCGCTTCTAGAGATTTACCATACTTGTGCATAGATGTTTTCAAAGTCGATTGCAGCCGATTTGTTGTATTCAGAAAAGGGTTTAATATTTTTCATATTTATAAGAACAACAAAAGAAGTATTTTCTTTTTCCAGGTAAAATAAGAAATGTTTGATTTTACCCTTAACCTGTCAATGAAAACTTTTGATGCTTCTGAAGCAAATACGCTTTTCCCACATTGTTTTCAACTTTGTATCTAATTTAAAAGACTGATATTCTAGATGTAATTATACCCCCAGATTCATAGTATATGGGGGCTATATAGGAGTCACGCTTGTCGGTTTGTCGGTCCGTCCGTTGGTCTGTGGACATTTCTTGTGAACACTATTTCTCAGCAACCCTTGGTCAGAATTCTATACAATTTATAACTTAACAAGAATGATTGATACCAAGCCTAGTTGTGCATATTGTCGGAGTGTTGCACTGGAATTATTTTTAAATGAGTTATGGCCCCTTGAATTTCTCAAACATATGTATATTGTCAGGCACCATCTGGGGGTATTCATCACCTTCAGTGATATTTCTAGTTTTGTTTGCCTCAGATATTTTCAAAACTCCCAAGACAGGTGGACATTTTTTCGATAAGTGTTTACTTGATTTACTTACGTTCAGGTGTGTGTGAAAGATGCAGTATTTCCGCTATTGCCCAGAATGAGATGGGGAATGTTCTATAATATGCCTTTGGTAAGTTTAAGCCTCTTAGAATCTTATTTTGACAACTTTCTGAAGATGTTTACCCTTTCCCACATCTAGATTCATTTTGACGCCTCTTCAGCAGAAGACTATTGAAAATATTGCGGCAAAAGGAGATATTGCTCATATGTTTTCAACTGTATTTATTCTGCAGCAGACAACTTTGAAAATAGTTTGGCAATTTGAAAAATCTCAGTAAATGAGTGTTTAATAATTGAATAGAGTTGAGCAATTTCTCCTCTTGCCACATTGATTTCAAAAGGCGTCAGCTGCAGAGGCGTTAGAAAGCATCTGTATGTGGGAAAGGGTTTATCCACTGCTCTGATAGTATTCATTTTTAGCTCTACTGGCCTAAGGCCAGAAGAGCTTATGTGATGGCTTTGTGTCCATGCGTGCATCCGTAAACAGTTGCTTGTGAACGCAATAAAGTCTTCAGTTTTGTTTGTATCTCAATCAAACGTATGCAGTAGTTAGATATCCATGAGAGCTTGGTTCATGCAAGACTGGATTATGGACCTTGAATTGTCAAAATTGCTATAATAGAGCTTGTGAACACAATAGAGCCTACATTTACTATCTGATCTTCACCAAACTTAGATAGTTGTTAAATATTGATGAGAGCTCGGTTCCTTTTGCAAACCAGCAAGATCCGCCCATGCAAGGCTGAATTATGGCCCTTGAAATTGTCAAAATTGCTATAATAGAGCTTGTGAACACAATAGAGCCTCCATTTACTATCTGATCTTCACCAAACTTAGATAGTAGTTAAATATTGATGAGAGCTCGGTTCCTTTTGCAAACCAGCAAGATCCGCCCATGCAAGGCTGAATTATGGCCCTTGAAATTGTCAAAATTGCTATAATAGAGCTTGTGAACACAATAGAGCCTCCATTTACTATCTGATCTTCACCAAACTTAGATAGTAGTTAAATATTGATGAGAGCTCGGTTCTATTTTGGAAAACCTGCCAGATGTGCCCTTGCATAACTTAATTATGGACCTTGAAATGGCAAAATTGCTATAATACAGCTTGTGAACACAATAGAGCCTCCATTTACTATCCGATCTTCACCAAACTTAGATAATAGTTAAAAACTAGGTTCCTTTCGCAAATCAGTCAGATCCGCCCATGCAAGACTGGATAATGGCCTTTGAAATTGTAAGAATTGCTAATATATCTATAGGTGCTACCTATTTACGAAAAAAACCGCAAGATAATTATAAACAAAAATTAAAGAGCATACTTTGGCCATAAAAAAGGATTTATAAGTAATTGACTAGACAATAATAATGTTAATGTCATTTTTCTTGCATTATCAAAACATATTTGGAATTCGTATTGCTGTTGTCTATTATTACAAACAGAAAATAATAAAGTAAAGACTTTCAGAAAATCAAGGAATACATTTATAATGAACGAGGTTAAAACATGAGGGCCAAGATGATCCTTAATCGATCATCTGCATTATGATAAAGAAGCAAATAGATCAGCCCTTTTCTGATGCCACCTGGCGACTGCCTTTTTCAATCAGTCAATATGACTGGAACAAATTATGTAAGAGACGGTTTCTGAGGCCTATGCAACAGACGATTTAGGAAAAGATTGTCGCCACAAGAACAATTACTCCTTATGAGAAAGTTATCCTTTTGCCACAATGTTTGATAAATAATTATACTTTGAATGAGTGAGTCAATAGCTCATATATAGGAATTTGGGGTCTTTCATGTTGATACCACTTTTTTTGCGGGAAACGACGTCGCTCCATTGACGTTACGCCAAGATGAATTGTAACGGAAATGACGTCACGTCCTTCTTTGGCTATGATACAGTCAAAATTAAGTTTCGGGCGTAGAAGGCTAATGCTGTCGTTTTTTGGACGAACGGGAAAACATATTTCTTAGAGATTTCCATTTATTTTTAACTTCTCGTATAAACACATAACACAGTACTTTAATGATCTTAAATATCAATTTTAAAAAAAATGATTAAAAAGACGACAATAATTTTCAATCTGTGTTTTTCTGCTCATTTAATACATATCCAAAATACCGATTTTAGAAAATAAATGATTAAAAAGACGACAATAATTTTCAATCTTTGTTTTACGTCTGCTTTTTATACATATCAAAAATGGCGGCCCCCATAGATTTTTCCAGTTTCATTTCAGAAAGCTTCATGGGTTATTGAAAAAAAAAAAAATCTCACACCTGTTACCTTTAAGCGAAAAAAAACATTTATGTTTTTTTTTCGTATAATACAGCTTGTGAACACAATTGAGCCTCCATTTACTATCTGATCTTCACCAAACTTAGATAGAAGTAGCAGTTAAATATTAATAATATGAGTATAGGTGCTACCTATTTCGGGTAAACATTTATTATATGTTGTGATCGGTGAATAATTCCCCGCGAACTGCAGTTAGCCCCTTGCTTGCAGCACGATCAGTTATTTACGTCAATTACGAGTCCTACCGACCTAAGCAAAGAAAATAAAAATCATCATCAGGTTAAGCTTATATTTAACTTTAAAATATAGCCAAGATTTTACATCCATGAAAATATGATGACAGGTACAACAAATAATCAACTTGCCCTTCATAAAGTACTTCAAATAAAACGATTCCATAATTCACAGAACTACATTTGTGACAAGCCGAACTAACGTTTCCTATAATTTCTGTCGTTTTCCTTTTGGTTCATTTAGTTTAAACTTATTTATTTTACATCGATTGTGAAACAAAAACAAAAAAAAATCCCAAAGTCAGGACCCGCTCATCACAGGACTCGAACCAGGGACCTTTGATACAAGAGGCCGACGCTCTACATCTGCACCACTAATAGAATGACGTCATATTATGACATCATATTACAGGAATTTGGATTTATAACTTCCAGAATGTCAAAGGTCAAAAAACCCTTACGAGTTTTATTTGAACTCGTTTTAGAAATAGACGACGAGTGTTATTAAACGGAAATTATCACAAATTACTTGTGCTCGTTCCTTTATCGAGTTTTTTTTGTTTCGATATTTTCTTTTCATCCAATCAAAACGTAGCACTGTAGCAGAATCGTGACTGCATCGAAAAATCCATCCTGGACACAATTTTTGGAAAGACGGTATAGCAAAATTTTGCAAAGTTCATACACATTACCTATTGACGGGAAACATCGCCGGCTTCGCCATCGATTTGTTTACCCGTATTATATACAAGACTTGCTTATTCTTCTTCCCTTTGTTGCCCATACATACATGCTCTGGATTGAAAATGACCAAAGAACCATGCCAGTAGAGGATAGGCCCTCATGGGCCTCTTGTTACTAAATAATATGTTAATAGGCAAAGCCTAGGTCGTGTGAAAGCAAGAACAATTAATTAAGTTCTGTCAGTCACCCAACAAGAAACAAATTAATAGGCAAATTGTAGAAAGTTACCAAACAGAATTTGAAAAACATTTTGAAAAAAACCAAACTTATCATGCATTTAAGTTTAATTTGTGCATATCTGTTTTATTTTTTATTAGGTCAGGATTGTAACAGACAGTAAGATTTCCAAGGATGTTGATGGAAAACAACACTTAGAAGGCATTGAAGAATGTTCTGATTTATTTTCACAAATTCCAGTTATTTGTAAACTAGTAATACATATAATTAGAAACTGACTATTACCATGGTTGATTGAATGACTTAAGCTTAACATTACTTTCAATGGTACTTCAGTTCACCTAACATTTTCCCCTGGCTTTTTAGAATATTAAAGTTCTCCACACAACAATCTTCCAAGGCACATGGCTAACTTTGCATGATCTGGCTGAATGTATAATCTTGAGACAATTTAAGATGAGAACACTATGCATACAGACTGAGAAAACTAATTTTTGACAAATATTTTCAAAAGTCCCATTTAAATGTATGTTAGAAAGGGTAAAGTTTAGCCCCTTGTCTGATGTAAATTACTTGATTTCTGTTACTATAAATCTGAATACATTGTCGGAATGGTGTAATTGATCCAAAATGAACATATCCAAAATGATCATATATATGTTCCTATTCAACAACATTTCCCTTTGAACCCCTATCTCCTTTTCTGGTTTTTAATTTATAAAACATGAAACAGCATCAGGTTATTTGTTAATAAGTACCAGACTTAGTGTCAACAACTGATTATGTATACATGTACATGAAATATGTTGTTTGAAAAAAAAAATGTCTAGTAAAAGATCTGATCAGACCGTGAACATGTACAGATTCTCAGAGTTATCAATGTTGCGCAATTATAAAAGCTTTTGAAAAGGGTACAGGGAGTAAAATATTTTCACTAGAAGCCTGGACAAAAATGTAATAAGTGTTTAAGTAAGACAACTCCCCACAACAGAATTGTTTGATGTATAAATTGTTAAGTTTAGTTGCTTCTTTCAAATCATGTACCTGCTGGAATTTGAACTCAGAACTCTCGTTAGACCAGGACTGGTTTTCTACCATTAAACTACAGTATAGGTTTTTACTTTGAGCAGCAGTTCATGAAAATATGTATAATTTTATTACCAGTCAGTAAAGTATAAGATTTTTTTTGTTACAATGAATGTATACTAGTTTAAATTTTACCATTTGTATTGTATAGATTATACAATTTCACACAGAAAAATGGATTTCACAATAAATTACATAGAAAACAGAAAAGAGATACATTTCTGTGGTATTTCAGTTATATCAGAGGACAGAACACTTATGTGAGGTCACTGGGTGACTTATAACTGACATTAATTATGAACTGCCTATTTGAATAAAAAGTATTTTGAGTGTTTGTTGAATTTAAAAAGAGATTGATCCTCTTTATCTGCAGATTTCAATGTTCAGTTTGTTTGTATCTAATTGTAGTTTGATATAGTTAGTGTACATTGCCCTGTTTCATAGATGGACCTAAATCGGTGACCGTAAAAGGCTTTTTATTTTGCATTTGCTCTTCAAGTTGAAGGGTTCTATGACATCATTGGTTGTTGTGCTCCCAAGTATGAAAATAGTGCTGTCAATAGATGTTGAATCTTTTGTAAATGTGGTTTGAATACATACATGCAGAGTATTTAAAACAAGGGCACCGCAAAGCGGATGCATCCCCTCGGTATTCAAGAAAATAGTCAAAGTCCAATTTTGACCTTGACCTTTAACGTATGACCTTGACAATAAATAGGCTTCTAGACCTTGCAATATACTAACTGTATACCAAGTTTGGTTAAGATCGGTCGAAGGATGTTCAGTGTAGAGTGGTCACAAGGTTGTTGATATGGGAAATAGTCAAAGTCCAATTTTGACTTTGACCTTTAACCTTATAAATAATTAGGCTGCTAGATTTTGCCATATTCTAACTGTATACCAAGTTTGGTTAAGATCGGTTGAAGGATGTTCAGTGTAGAGTGGTCACAAGGTTGTTGATATGGGAAAATAGTCAAAGTCCAATTTTGACCTTTAACCTATGACCTTGAAAATAAATTGGCTTCTAGACTTTGCCATATACTAACTGTATAAATAGCAAAGAAAATTAATGTGTTTTACTGATAGCCCACATTATGACATCATTCCTTTAAAACAATGGACTCATTTGAGTTTGATCAATAAAACAAATTTTGGATAAAAAAAAGATGAAACTACTAGAAATTCAGCCTGTTGAAAGAAAAGTTATGTGTTTTACTGATAGTCCACATATGACATCATTTCTTAAAAACAATGGACTCGTTTGAAGGCATGAAAGTGTTTTCCTCTTGTTCAGGTTGGAGGATATATATATATATGGCTTAAGAAATTTACTATGTATACCCCAAAACCAGAGTGAACTGATTCTGGTCATACTTTCATGATTTGACAAAGACTAGGTCATAGACATAAACTGTTAAACTGTATAATGTGGAAAAAAAAATGTAAATTGAAGGCAAATAATTTGAAATGTCTTAAAGTCAATACAACTAGACAGGCGATGATATGATAGTTTAGCTATTTTCTTGAGGGGGGTTAACATTTGACAAGACGGCTTCGGCTTCAAATAGATACAGACAAAAACGATACTCGCGATGTGACGAAAGCATCGTGAAACAGATACAGACAAAAACAATACACACCATGTGACGAAAGCATCGTGGAATGGTTCCCAACAGATACTAACAAATAATTTAGAAATGAAGTTATATTTTTAAGCAAATTATTGATATAATCAATATCTTACCTTGAAATGAAGCTATGTCGATACAGAAACAGAATTGTTCGTCCTTTTCAGTTAAAATAATATCCGAGGCCAGTGTAACGAACGATAACTTCCGTTGAAATATTTACAATCATTTTCAAGTGTTTATTGCTTCTCTATATTGCCAAGATATAAAATCCATGAAATAATGATGACAGGTACAAAAGAATAGTCTGCTTACCCTTCATAAAGTCCTTCCAGTGAATGAAATCCATTTGTGATGAGTCAAACTATCTTTTCCTACCATTTCTGTCGTTTTCCTTTTGTTATTTATTTATTACTTGCATTACAATGAATTCACTTGCGTTGAAATGACGTCACATTTGGATGTGTTTACTTCCGGTTGAGAAAATACAATTTTAGAAATAGAAAACAGGTGCAATTACACGCAAATTATCACATATCAGATTCCTTGTTTTCATTCCTCTATCGAGAAGGAATTTAATTTAATTTTTCTCTCTAGTTCTAAGTATTTTTTGATTTGTCAAAATATACGAATATCGTGTTTGTGGGTTTTACCGGTTACGAAATGATTAGGTTACGATAATTTGTCCGTCCAGTAAGACCGGAAGCAAAATGGCCGAAAAAAAGTGCTATGGGGTTGAGATTTGATATGTGAAAAACAGTAAGATTGTACTGAATTCTCGTTGTTTTGATCTCGTATGATGTGTTCGTACGGGTAACCTATAGGCGTGCTTCGCTCGAGCCTTTTGCTCGAGCTTTCTCACGTATGATGTTTAAAGTGCCATCTGGTTGGCATTTATTGTGAGTAATTGCTCCTTTTCTCAAAGTGTTTCTACAGCCCATAAAACCTATGTGTCCCAATGATGTTATGGCTCAAGCGACTTCATTTCTTTTCCGATTGTCATTAAACTTAACACACAAGCATCACCTCTTGTATAAGTTCTCGTTTCACTGACCAAGTCAAAGGTCAAAGTTACAGTGACTATATCTGTGTCCCAATGTCGTCCTCCCCATGTCAACTTTATTTCTTATGTGATTGTTACGAAACTTATATATAAGATTATTATAAATTGCAGTTGTGCCGGACATAATCAAGTTTTCTAAAGTTATCCACCCTTTAATCTTTTAATAAAAGCAAAGCAGTATGCAGGGGGTATTAACCCTTTCCCTCATACGACAATTCTGAAGCAGACGACTTTGAACATATTTTGTCAAAAAATAGAAAATCTCTATAATTGAATGGATAACCTATGACTAAAAGGGGAAAATATTGTTGTAAAAGGAGAAATTGCTTGTGTTGAGCAATTTCTTCTTTTGTCACTATGTTCTAAAAAAAGCGTCTGCTGCAGAGGCGTCAGAAAGTGTCTATATGAGGGAAGGGTTAAGTTACCATAAGTGACAGTTCTAGTTTATGAGGGTTTTCTTTTATAGATACCAGGGTGCTATGATAGCAGTTTATTCCAAGCATTTTCTGCACACCTAGCTCACAGATTGAAATTACCTCAAGAGGGACCAATAGTAAGCATTGGCATTATTCATACATCTGGAAGAACTTGGTTCAGTCTCAGATTATAAGATTAACAGTTACAGTGCATGAGAAAAAAATGTTAATGTTTGCATTTCTGAACAGTGTAGGTTCAGATCATCTTGTCCACCTGCTCAGTCTGATCAAAATCTACACAAGCATATGTATGTAATATGTAAACAGTGTGGACCTGGATCAGACAGTGAATGCAGACTAATTTGGTTCTATACTGTTCACGAAATTCAAGTTGTACTTTTTCCCATGTACAGGCTCATGTTTTATCTATTGTTGTGTACTAAAGAAAACCTTGTGACAAAAATTGAAGTCGCTGGTTTTGAACAAATGCTCCTTTTGTCACAAAGTCATCTGCTGCAGAGGTGTCACAAAGTGTCTGTATGTGGGTAAGGGTTAAAGGTTACTCATACCCTCCAGACATATGTCACATGACAAGAAAATATCTGAACATTTGATAAAACCAGCACAGCTGTCAATGATAGAAAACCTGGTTTTATAGCTCTACTGGCCAAAGGCCAGAAGAGCTTATGCCGTGGTTCCGTGTTCGTCATCCGTGCATCCGTAAACAATTGCTTGTGAATGCGATACAGTCTTCAGTTTTGATTGTATCTCAATCAAACTTATACAGTAGTTAGATATCCATGAGAACTTGGTTCCTTTCGCAAACCAGCCAGATCCGTCCATGCAATACTGGATTATGGCCCTTGAAATTGTCAAAATTGCTATAATAGAGCTTATGAACACAATTGAGGCTCCATTTACTATCTGATCTTCACCAAACCTACATAGTAGTTAAATATTGATGAGAGCTTGGTTCCTTTCGAAAACCAGCCAGATGTGCCCTTGCATGACTGGATTATGGCCCTTGAAGTTGTCAAAATTGCTATAATACAGCTTGTGAACGCGATAGTCTTCAGTTTTGATTGTATCTCCATCAAACTTATACAGTAGTTAGATATCCATGAGAGCTCGGTTCCTTTCGCTAACCAGCCAGATCTGCCCATGCAAGACTGGATTATGGCCCTTGAAATTGTCAAAATTGCTATAATAGAGCTTGTGAACACAATACAGCCTCCATTTACTATTCGATCTTCACCAAACTTAGATAGTAGTTAAATATTGATGAGAGCTTGGTTCCTTTTGCAAACCAGCCAGATCCACCCATGCAAGGCTGGATTATGGCCCTTGAATTTGCCAAAATTGCTATAATAGAGCTTGTGAACAAAATAGAGGCTCCATTTACTATCTGATCTTCATCAAACTTAGATAGTAGTTAAATATTGATGAGAGCTTGGTTCCTTTGGAAAACCAGCCAGATGTGCCCTTGCATGACTGGATTATGGCCCTTGAAATTGTCAAAATTGCTATTATACAACTTGTGAACACATACTATCCGGTCTTCACCATACATACATGCTCTGGATTGAAAATGACCAAAAAACATCCTAGTAGAGCATAGGCCCTCATGGGCCTCTTGTTTCATGGAATTCTCCATGTTTCTTGTTCAACCATGAGTTGAGCAGTTTTTGAAAGTCACAAACAGAATTATATGAAGTTTTGATTGTATCTCAATCAAACTTGTACAGTTGTTAGATTTCCATGAGAGCTTGGTTCCTTTCGCAGACCAGTCAGATCCGCCCATGCAATACTGGATTATGGCCCTTGAAATTGTCAAAATTGCTATAATAGAGCTTGTGAACACAATAGAGACTCCATTTACTATATGATCTTCACCAAACTTACATAGTAGTTAAATATTGATAAAAGCTTGGTTCCTTTCAAAAACCAGCTAGATCCGCCCATGCATGATTGGATTATGGCCCTTGAAATTGTCAAAATTGCTATAATACCTCTTGTGCACACAATAGACTTTCCATTTCTTATCTGACCTTCACCAAACTTAGATAGTAGTTATGAGAGCTCGGTTCCTTTTGAAAATGACCACAGAACCATGCCAGTATTGCATAGGCCCTCATTGGCCTCTTGTTTAAACATTGTCTGTAATAGATGCTGCCAATTCTATCATCTGTATTAGGATAAAGTTAGATACAGTGTTCATTAATTTCAGCCTGGCAAAATCCGGATAACCCTGCTGGATAGAAAGAGTCAGTATAGGAATGTATTAAATCAGGAGGAGGTAGGTGGTGTTAAAATGAAACATTTACAACTAGATAGTCAGAATTTTGCTTCACAATTACTCTTTTTCACATGCAGACACACTCTTATGCACCTACAGCAGACAACATCTGAAAACACTGTGGTAAAAGTAAGATAGTTGCTGCCTCTTTTATTGGCACCCAAGTTTTTCAGTATATCATTATACCCCCAGATACATAGTAGGAGTCACGCTTGTCGGTCGGTCCGTTGGTCTGTGGACATTTCTTGTGAACACTATTTCTCAGCAACCCTTGGTCAGAATTCAATATAACTTCACAAGAATGATTGATACCAAGCCTAGTTGTGCATATTGTCGGCGTGTTGCACTGGAATTATTTTTAAATGAGTTATGGCCACTTGAATTTCTCATACATATGTATATTGTCAGGCACCAGCTGGGGGTATTCATCACCTTCAGTGATATTTCTAGTTCGTATATAAATGTCAACCATTGTAAACAGGTAAAAAAGAGTTTGTTGATTATCTGTAACATGATTTTTAGAGCTGTCTGCTTGTAATATTTTTGAAGGAAAAAGATATAAAAAGATTTAAAAGTTACTTTGGTACAGAGATTTCAAGTGGTTACTATCAGGGGATATGAAATAGTGTTGAGAAACAGCATTGTTACTTTATATGAAATAGTGTTGAGAAACAGCATTGTTACTTTATATGAAATAGTGTTGAGAAACAGCATTGTTACTTTATATGAAATAGTGTTGAGAAACAGCATTGTTACTTTATATGAAATAGTGTTGAGAAACAGTATTGTTACTTTATATGAAATAGTGTTGAGAAATAGTATTGTTACTTTATATGAAATAGTGTTGAGAAATAGTATTGTTACTTTATATGAAATAGTGTTGAGAAACCGCATTGTTACTTTATATGAAATAGTGTTGAGAAATAGTATTGTTACTTTATATGAAATAGTGTTGAGAAACGGCATTGTTACTTTATATGAAATAGTGTTGAGAAACAGCATTGTTACTTTATATGACATAGTGTTGAGAAATAGCATTGTTACATATGAAATAGTGTTGAGAAATAGTATTGTTACTTTATATGAAATAGTGTTGAGAAATAGTATTGTTACTTTATATGAAATAGTGTTGAGAAATAGTATTGTTACTTTATATGAAATAGTGTTGAGAAACAGCATTGTTACTTTATATGACATAGTGTTGAGAAACAGCATTGTTACTTTATATGAAATAGTGTTGAGGAACAGCATTGTTACTTTATATGAAATAGTGTTGAGAAATAGTATTGTTACTTTATATGAAATAGTGTTGAGAAATAGTATTGTTACTTTATATTTGATTTCAGTTATATGGTGCTTTAAAAACAGTAGGTGAATATGAAGTCAGACTGGTTGCTTTTAGATATAGGCAAGTAGTTACAGATTGTATTAAGTGTGTAAATGTAAGGCTTATGCTTGGGACCAAAGCTTGTTTGTTTTTAACCCTTTCCCATTTGCAAACACATTTCGTTGCATCAACAGTTGAAGTTTTTTGAAAACATTCTGGCAAAAGGAGAAAGTGCTCAATTTCTCGTTGTGCCACAACATTTTCATCTCTAATCTAAAATGATTGTTTCATTTGTAGAGATTTTCCATATTTGTGTGTAGATATTTTAAAAGCCATCTGCTGCAGATTTGTTGTAGAGAGAAGAGTCAACTGTTTGAATACATCAGAGGATAACTGGTTGGTATGGAAGTTACATCAGAGGATAACTGGTTGGTATGGAAGTTACATCAGAGGAGAACTGGTTGGTATGGAAGTTACATCAGAGGATAACTGGTTGGTATGGAAGTTACATCAGAGGAGAACTGGTTGGTATGGAAGTTACATCAGAGGAGAACTGGTTGGTATGGAAGTTACATCAGAGGAGAACTGGTTGGTATGGAAGTTACATCAGAGGATAACTGGTTTGTATGGAAGTTACATCAGAGGAGAACTGGTTGGTATGGAAGTTACATCAGAGGATAACTGGTTGGTATGGAAGTTACATCAGAGGATAACTGGTTGGTATGGAAGTTACATCAGAGGATAACTGGTTCTGGTTGGTATGGAAGGTGATGAACCCTGATTAATGCTTTAGCAGTCATTAACCCTTTCCCTCATACGACAATTATGCAGCAGACGACTTTGAATATATTTTGTCTAAAAATAGAAAATCTTCATAATTGAATGGATAACCTATGACTAAAAGTGGTAAACATTGTGGAATAAGGAGAAATTGCTAATTTTGAGCAATTTCTTCTTTTGTCACTAGGTTTTCTAAAAGCTGTCTGCTGCAAAGGCGTCAGAAAGCGTCTATATGAGGGAAAGGGTTTAGAGAAACATACAAGTTGGCTGAAATGAAAATGTTTTGTAGTTGAGCATGTTATCATAATAATAGAGCCTCATGCTGTTTGTCCTATTTGTATTTGTATACCCAGGAAAATGTGCTAAACTGAAAACATCCGTTATGTTATTCCTTGACCATTTGGTCTATGAACCTTTACAATTTAAGTCTTGTCTGAAGGATAAATGCAGTAAGAGCCTTTAAGTTGAATAAGTATATAAAACAAGTCGGGTTAATGTCTTGTATATAAGAATAATGTTCTGTTTGTTTTCTTGTAGACAAATGCCATACTTAGAGCAAGTACAAGTAAGTACAGTCTATCTATACCATAGTTACTATTTATCTTCTCCTTAAATTTTAAAAGTCATCTACTGCAGATTTAGTCTAAAGCAGATTTATTTAATTTAGCTGTTGCATTTTGGAAAAATTCAGTATTTAGATAAAGTAGATCATCTCAAGATAGTTAGTTCCTTGTGTTCTTTAAAAATCTCACAAATCCTTATTTTGTTAAAAAAGAAGTTCTATTTACTCATTCCAGATATCCCATAATTCCGACATTTTTATTGGAATGCATGGAGCTGGTCTCACCCACATGTTGTTTCAACCGGACTGGGGTGCTGTCATAGAATTGTAAGTTAATATAGGATGAGGAATGAATTTGTGCTTTTTTTAGCTCACCTGTCATGTAGTGACAAGGTGAGCTTTTGTGATCGTCCGTCGTCTGTCCACAATTTCTTGTGAACCCTATAAATTATTATTTATTATCCGATGTTTACCATACTTATTCAGTAACTAGATATACATGAGAGCTTGGTTCCTTTTGAAAACCAGCCAAATCCATCCATGCATGACAGGATAATTGCCCTTTAAAATTTGCAAAATGAACAAGTTAAAGTCATCATTTATTATCCGATAATTACCAAACTTGTACAGTAGCTAGATATACATGAGAGCTTGGTTCCTTTTTAAAACCATCAGCTTTTGTGATCGCCCTTCGTCCGTCTTCCATTGTCTGTCCACAATTTCTTGTGAACACGATAAAGTCATCAGTTGAAATTACAGGTAATTAACAGTTGAATTGACAGATAATTAACAGTTGAAATGACAGGTAATTAACAGTTGAAATGACAGTTAGTTAACAATTGAAATGACAGTTAGTTAACAGTTGAAATTACAGGTAATTAACAGTTAAAATGACAGGTAATTAACAGTTGAAATGACAGGTAATTAACAGTTGAAATAACAGTTGAAATTACAGGTAATTAACAGTTGAAATGACAGTTAGTTAACAGTTAAAATGACAGGTAATTAACAGTTGAAATGACAGTTAGTTAACAGTTAAAATGACAGGTAATTAACAGTTGAAATGACAGGTAATTAACAGTTGAAATAACAGGTAATTAACAGTTAAAATGACAGGTAATTAACAGTTGAAATGACAGGTAATTAACAGTTGAAATGACAGTTAGTTAACAGTTAAAATGACAGTTACTTAACAGTTAAAATGACAGGTAATTAACAGTTGAAATGACGGTTAATTGATAGTTGAAATGACAGGTAATTAACAGTTGAAATGATAGGTAATTAACAGTTGAAATAACAGGTAATTAACAGTTGAAATGACAGGAAATGACAGTTAGTTAACAGTTAAAATGACAGGTAATTAATAGTTGAAATGATAGGTAATTAATAGTTGAAATGACAGGTAATTAACAGTTGAAATAACAATTAATAACAGTTAAAATGCCAGTTAATTAACAGTTAAAATGACGGGTAATTAACAGTTGAAATGATAGGTAGTTAACAGTTGAAATGCCAGTTAATTAACAGTTAAAATGACAGGTAATTAACAGTTGAAATGACAGGTAATTAACAGTTGAAATGACAGTTAAAATGACAGGTAATTAACAGTTGAAATGACTGGTAATTAACAGTTGAAATGCCAGTTAATTGACAGTTAAAATGACAGGTAATTAACAGTTGAAATGACAGGTAATTAACAGTTGAAATGACAGTTAATTAACAGTTAAAATGACAGGTAATTAACAATTGAAATGACTGGTAATTAACAGTTGAAATGCCAGTTAATTAACAGTTAAAATGACTGGTAATTAACAGTTGAAATGACAGTTAGTTAACAGTTGAAATGCCAGTTAATTAACAGTTAAAATGACAGGTAATTAACAGTTGAAATGACAGGTAATTAAAAGTTGAAATGACAGGTAATTAACAGTTGAAATGACAGTTAGTTAACAGTTAAAATGACAGGTAATTAACAGTTGAAATGAACGGTAGTTAACAGTTGAAATGCCAGTTAATTAACAGTTAAAATGACAGGTAATTAACAGTTGAAATGACTGGTAATTAACAGTTGAAATGCCAGTTAATTAACAGTTGAAATGACAGTTAGTTAACAGTTAAAATGACAGGTAATTAACAGTTGAAATAACAGTTGAAATGACAGGTAGTTAACAGTTGAAATGCCAGTTAATTAACAGTTAAAATGACAGGTAATTAACAGTTGAAATGACTGGTAATTAACAGTTGAAATGCCAGTTAATTAACAGTTAAAATGACTGGTTATTAACAGTTGAAATGACAGTTAGTTAACAGTTGAAATGCCAGGTAATTAACAGTTAAAATGACAGGTAATTAACAGTTGAAATGACAGGTAATTAACAGTTGAAATGACAGGTAATTAACAGTTGAAATGACAGTTAGTTAACAGTTAAAATGACAGGTAATTAACAGTTGAAATAACAGTTGAAATGACAGGTAGTTAACAGTTGAAATGCCAGGTAATTAACAGTTGAAATGACAGTTAGTTAACAGTTAAAATGACAGGTTATTAACAGTTGAAATGACAGGTAGTTAACAGTTGAAATGCCAGTTAATTAACAGTTAAAATGACAGGTAATTAACAGTTGAAATGATTGGTAATTAACCGTCGAAATGCCAGTTAATTAACAGTTAAAATGACTGGTTATTAACAGTTGAAATGACAGTTAATTAACAGTTAAAATGACAGGTAATTAACAGTTGAAATGACAGGTAATTAACAGTTGAAATGACAGGTAATTAACAGTTGAAATGACAGTTAGTTAACAGTTAAATTGACAGGTAATTAACAGTTGAAATGAACGGTAGTTAACAGTTGAAATGCCAGTTAATTAGCAGTTAAAATGACAGGTAATTAACAGTTGAAATGACTGGTAATTAACAGTTGAAATGCCAGTTAATTAACAGTTGAAATGACAGTTAGTTAACAGTTAAAATGACAGGTAATTAACAGTTGAAATGACAGGTAGTTAACAGTTGAAATGCCAGTTAATTAACAGTTAAAATGACAGGTAATTAACAGTTGAAATGACTGGTAATTAACAGTTGAAATGCCAGTTAATTAACAGTTAAAATGACAGGTAATTAACAGTTGAAATGACTGGTAATTAACAGTTGTAATGACAGGTAATTAACAGTTGAAATGACAGGTAATTAACAGTTGAAATGACAGTTAGTTAACAGTTAAAATGACAGGTAATTAACAGTTGAAATGACAGGTAGTTAACAGTTGAAATGCCAGGTAATTAACAGTTGAAATGACAGTTAGTTAACAGTTAAAATGACAGGTAATTAACAGTTGAAATAACAGTTGAAATGACAGGTAGTTAACAGTTGAAATGCCAGTTAATTAACAGTTAAAATGACAGGTAATTAACAGTTGAAATGACTGGTAATTAACAGTCGAAATGCCAGTTAATTAACAGTTAAAATGACTGGTTATTAACAGTTGAAATGACAGTTAATTAACAGTTAAAATGACAGGTAATTAACAGTTGAAATGACAGGTAATTAACAGTTGAAATGACAGGTAATTAACAGTTGAAATGACAGTTAGTTAACAGTTAAAATGACAGGTAATTAACAGTTGAAATGACAGGTAGTTAACAGTTGAAATGCCAGTTAATTAACAGTTAAAATGACAGGTAATTAACAGTTGAAATGACTGGTAATTAACAGTTGAAATGCCAGTTAATTAACAGTTAAAATGACTGGTTATTAACAGTTGAAATGACAGTTAGTTAACAGTTGAAATGCCACTTAATTAACAGTTAAAATGACAGGTAATTAACAGTTGAAATGACTGTTAATAAATAGTTGAAATGACAGGTAATTAACAGTTAAAATGATAGGTAATTAACAGTTAAAATGACAGGTAATTAACAGTTGAAATAACAGTTAATAACCGTTGAAATGACAGTTAATTAACAGTTGAAATTACAGGTAAATAACAGTTAAAATGACAGGTAACTAATAGTTGAAATGACAGGTAATTAACAGTTGAAATTACAGGTAAATAACAGTTAAAATGATAGGTAATTAACAGTTAAAATGACAGGTAATTAACAGTTGAAATAACAGGTAATTAGCAATAACAGTTAATAACAGTTGAAATGACAGTTAATTAACAGTTGAAATTACAGTTTAATAACAGTTAAAATGACTGGTAACTAATAGTTGAAATGACAGGTAATTAACAATTGAAATTACAGGTAAATAACAGTTGAAATGACTTAATTAATAGTTGAAATGACAGGTAATTAACAGTTAAAATTGCAGGTAATTAACAGTTGAAATGACTTAATTAATAGTTGAAATGACAGGTAATTAACAGTTGAAATGACTTAATTAATATTTGAAATGACAGGTAATTAACAGTTAAAATGACAGGTAATTAACAGTTAAAATTACAGGTAATTAACAGTTGAAATGACAGGTAATTAACAGTTAAAATGACAGGTAATTAACAGTTAATAACATATTTCATTTTTGCTTAAAGGGGGGATCGTGCTCAGTCATCCATGGATACTCTGCTTATGAGAGGCAGGGTATTCATGGCAAACCATGTGCACAAATACAAATTTAAATGGGGGTTTCCATTAGAGGTAAAATAACATACAATAAGGATCATTCTTTAGTTTCGGAATGAAAAGGTAAAGAAAAGAAAAACATTGTGGAAAGGAAACAAACTGCAACATGTAGTTAAATTTCTTTCCTTTTCCAATGCCTTTCATTATATCTAGGGAGGAAGAATAACAGTAATATCAAATGTGTGTGTTTAGGTTTCAAATGCATTTGTTTTCAATTGGGAAGAGATGTTTAAATTGATATTAAAGTTACATCAGCAGTGGGAAATTTATATGTACATAATTACAAGTAGAAACATATGCTACATGAAAAATGATATTATAGTATACAGACACAAGAAAACTATTAAGCATTTAAATGCAGAGCAGTTCAAATTTAAAACATAAAACTTGTTTGTAGTAAAGAAACAGTGGTCGATTTCTAACTCGATTCGCAATCTTGACTTCCAAGTCTAAAGCTAAGCATGCATTACGGTTCGACACTCGGTCCCGGTTAATTAATAGTTAAAATGACAGGTAATTAACAGTTGAAATGACTGGTAATTAACAGTTGAAATGACTGGTAATTAACAGTTGAAATGACTGGTAATTAACAGTTGAAATGACAGGTAGTTAACAGTTGAAATGACTGGTAATTAACAGTTGGAAACATGCTTTAATAGACATCTAAATCCCTATTGTCCTATATTTTCTATTTTCTCAGGTTTAATTGTGGGGACAAGAATTGTTACTATGACCTCGCCAGACTGAGAGGTGTGAAGTATTTTACATGGGAAGACTCTGGCAAGATGGAACAAGAGGATGAGGTGAGTTTTCATGGGAAAAACAGTCAAATTTACCTCAATGGATATATCTCCCTCTGTATACAATAAAATAGCTTTTATTGCATAAAAAGGACAAGTTTTATAGCAAATATAAACACTAATCATAATGAAAAAAGATATATACTTTATTCCTAGTGTAACGTGCCAGGCTAAAGACGCAGAAGATCCCTTCAGCGAAAAGTATACTCAACCCTGAAGGGGTCCACTTGTCTTATATATCTAACCCTAAACTCTATCACTTCGAAACGGTGATGTAATTTGCATATCAAATGCAACGTATATCAAACGTTTTCGTTACAATACTTCCCACTCCGAGAAGACTCGTCCCGAGTCTTGGCCTGGGAAACCCGTGGGTAAGGCAACTCCGGTATGGCAGTTGTCTTCATCCCACCGCTGCCACCAATGTAACGTGCCGGGCTAAAGACGCAGAAGATCCCTTCAGCGAAAAGTATACTCAACCCTAAAGGGGTCCACTTGTCTTATATATCTAACCCTAAACTCCATCACTTCGAAACGGTGATGTGATTTGCATATCAAATGCAACGTATACCGAACGTTTTCATTACACTAGTTTTTGTGTTGCCTGCCATTAAATTTAGGGAGATTTGATATAATAATTGATGATTGTCAGGCACATCTTTATAGAGGTTAAATCTAAGATTATATATGCCTGTAAACTTGGGGAAAGGGACACATTGGCTTTTTAGTTCACCAGAGCACAAAGTGCTCAAGGTGAGTTTTTGTGATCGCCTTTTTTCCGTCATCAACTTCTGCCTTGTTAACACGCTACAGGCTACATTTTGCATCCGATCTTCATGAAAGTTTATCAGAACATTCCTCTCTATCACTTCTTGGACAAGCTCGAAACTGGTTCATACAGGCTTAAGCAACTTGAATATTTTTTCAGAATGTTTGCCTTTATGATTTTTAGGTCAAGTTCGAATATGGTCAAAAACAAGGTCACTAGGCCAAATTTAAGGACAATCTTGTTAACACTCTACAGCCCACATTATTTTCTCAAATGTTTCTTGGGTGATCCTCTACTAAGATTGTTGAAATTATTTTGATGATATGATCTGTTAAAAACATGCCTTCTCTTATTAAGTCTTAAATAGGACATTTTCAGTTGAGCGACCCAGGGCCCCATGGCCCTCTTGTTTGTTGGCAGTGTTGATCAAGATCTGCATGTGCATCTACACATCTGTGTAATAAGATCGTTTATAGCTTGATGTATGGACAAACCTGCCTGAGGTTTCACTGTTCATATTTGTTCCTACAAATGACTTCTCCTAAACCAATGAACCGATTTCATAATAATTTCACAGGAATGTTCCTTAGGGGGACCTCTTTCAAAGATGATCAAATAATTATATTCCATGTAGAACTTTGGTTGCTGCGGATTCAGAAAAGGTGAAATGTGGCAAAACTTTAAAAAAATCTTCTTGTCCAAAAGTACAAGCCCGATTTAAGAAAAAAAATGAATGTATGAATATTCCTTGGGTGACCCTCTAACAAGCGTGTTCAAATAATTCTCATAAGTTGAAAAACATGGTCGCCAGCTTGTTTATCTTATATGTGTATATATAGTTGTCCTCTTGTTTATTTTTTAGGGCCATCACCCAACACTTGGTGCCCACCAAAAATTCACGAACTATAAATTTGATGTGTCTGAGTTCATGACATTGGTAGCCAAGGCAGCAGACCATGTGAGATCTCATTCTAAATATCAGTCAGCTTTGACAGGAACCAATTCCAAGCAAGATAAAGATGAATTGTGATCAAGATGGCAGGAACGAAATCCAAACAAAATAAAGATGGATTGTGACCATGATGGCAGGAACCAAATCCACACAAAATAAACTCGAATTGTGACCATGATGACTAGTTTTTGAAATCGCCTTTTGGTGATCCTCTTTCAAATTATATAAATAAATTAATTCCATGCAGAACTCGATCTACATCTTAAAAAAACTTGAGGCTCAGAGTGAGTTGTTGTGACCGGTCTTCGCCATCGTCTGTCAAGCCGAGCCCCGGTAGCTCAGTCGGTAGCGACTCGGGCTGTCAATCCAGGGGTTGTGAGTTTGAACCCAAGCTCGGCCAACATTATTTCCGACGTTTGACAAAAGTCACTGTGACAAGCGTCATTCGTCTTTCACCAATGGGCTAACAGTCTGTGGAAAAGCAGCCACTTGCTTGGAAAGTATGTTGTTTGGAGTACTGGTGTGAGTAAACCAGGAAACATATGAGTAGGTGAACTGGCCGCCATGCTATGACTGAACAATTGTTGAAAACGGCGTTAAACCCAAATCAATCAATCATTGTCTGTCAACATTTTGCTTCAAACAACATCTTCTCTTAAACCGCTCTGCCAATTTTGATAAAATATTACAGGGATGTTCCTTGGGTGGTCCCCTTTCAAAGTTGTTCAAAGCATGGAATTCCATGCAGATCGCAACAGAAAGGAAAACTTGATTTAAAAAAAAATGGCATAGATGTTCCTTGGGTGACCCTCTTTCAAGAATGTACAATTTATCCCGATCCATTGAAACATATTAACCACAGTTGAAACAGATGAAACCTGTTTATTAGAATGACGATGTCGTTGTTCGGGCGGATGGCATCAAACTAGCCTACATTACAAAATTGGTTAAAACTGAATATCTTAAGTTACAATTGACATATTGTAAATACACTAGGTATGTAGAAAGAGTTTATGGAGAACTTTCATGAGATTTTGTTTGGGGTCCATATGGTCAAGGTCACGGTCGCTATTATTAAAAGTAGAAAAACGGTTGAAACTGAATATTTTTAGTTACAGTTGACATATTTATACCCCCAAAAAACAAAGTCGGTCGGTCGGAAGCCATATTTTGTCCGGCCTATTTCTTACATGAAGCTTCTATACCAAGAGATGTGCATATCCTAAAGGGGTTACAATTGCATATTTTACAGAGTTATGGCCCTTTTACTTATTAAGTTGTTGGTCATATTTTGTCCGGCCTATTTCTTACAAACCACTGGGTGGAAGTCAATAACATTTTACATGAACCTTCTATACCAAGAGGAGTTATGGCCCTTTTGTTGGTCAGTCGGAAGCCATATTTTGAGTCAAGGTGCTGTTTTGGGGGTATTTATCATCTTCAGTGATATTTCTAGTTTAAACAAACTTGTTATGTAGAAACAGACCTTATGGAGACCTTTCTTGAGATTGCATTGTGGGCCCCTAGGGTCAAGGTCAAGGTTGCTGTTACTAAAAATGGAAAAATGGTTGAAACTGAATAGCTCAAGTTACGGTTGACATATTGTAGCCAAACTTGGTATGTAGAAAGAGTTTATGGATACCATTGATTGTGTTTGGGGCCCCTAGGGTCAAGGTCGCTGTTACTTATAATAGAAAAACAGTTGAAACATTAGTTACAGTATATATAGGATCTGACATGAGCTCAATAACAAATTTCTTGGACGAGTTTAATAAAACTGTTTATGAAATGACACCAAATGTCAGATTCTTTTTATCACATGACGAAACCAAAAAGAAAATTGGGTTTTCCAAAGCTATTTCGATTTTGTCAGTAAATTGTATAACAATGCCGCCAATAATTATGCCGAGTTCATATGTAGCTTAGTTAACGAGTTTATTAAATGTGAAATTAAATAAACACTCATGAAATATTCTATGTATCACATAAAGTGACTTATGAGGCATATTTTGACATGTACTAAACGTTTACAATATTTCTAGATGAAATGTATGGGTTTTGGAGCCAAAGTGACAAATGTTATAAAGTCAAACCGCTTTTAGAAGGTTTGAAGGCAAATATCTCTATAAGATATCATCGAAATGGTTTCCCAAACTGTATATGTTTTTGAGTATCACCTGGCTATCACTTTTAAGCTCACCTGAGAACATTTTGATCTTCCTTTGTCCGTCGTCTGTCAACATCTTCTTTGTCACCAGTGGGTCAATTTGGTTGAAACTTCCCAGAAAGCATCCTCTCAATGTCCTCACCAAAATTCCAAAAGAAAGAAAAAAAATTCTACTCCGAAACAGGTTGGCCGATTTTCAAATGATATTGTAGAAATGTTCCTTGGGTGTCCCTCTATCAGATTCCTTCAAGCCATGTTGATTGGTGGAAAACTGGCCCCGGGGGGGGGGGGGGGAGGGTTATATAGCTAAAGTGAAGAAAAAAATCAGATGAGCGATCAAGGGCCATGATGACCCTCTTGTTATCAAAGATCTATAGTGTTAGCACTGTCTGTCAGTTTAACAATATCCATATCATTTATGCCGTTGCCAATAGGGATTTCATATTGGATATTTGCATTGGTTGTGACCTTGACATTAACCTAACAATAACTCTTTTGACAAAAACCTTGACCAACTTCTTGGAAACATTGTTGTTGCCCAAGGGCATTGAAGGTTCACAAACACGTCTTGTTTAAACAGTAAATCAATTCTTCTTATTAGATCAATTCAGGTTACTATAAATTCAAGGTTTCATAACACCTAACTATCTGCTGCTGGTAACCATTTCCCACATCAAACAAATCTGTAGCAGACAACTTTGAAAACATCTAGGAAAAACCTCTACAAGAGAAAGTTTTAATTATTGGAAAGAGTTGGAAACATTGTGGCAAAAGGAAAAATTGCTCATGATGAGCAATTCCCCTTTTGCCACAATGTTTCAAAAATCGTCAATGTATGGAGGAATGGGTTTAACATTGTTGTATTATTTTCATGTGTGTGTATTTCTTTTAATATGGAATTGTTATTATTGTAGGATATTTTTATATTCAATTTTTACACATCCATGTACTTTAATGAATGACACACACAGTCGCCATATCAATTAACGGGACCCAAAACTATAAAGCCTTTGAAAATGAATTTGCAGCTTATCAGGCATACACTGAAGCACAAGGTCCTGAGTACAGAGAATGCATTGTATGTGTTTAATCTGTTTTTAGTGCAACCTGCTATTTCTTATGATGGTAGCAGTTTATTAAATGTTTATGTTAACATGCAATTCTCAAATAAATAATCATATGTTTATGTTTGTATGCAATGTTGAAATAAATAATCATATATTTTTGCATTTTTCCTGTTATCTCCCTTTATAACTTGCGACCTTACCAACCTGGTGCTATCCATTTCTACAGTTTTATAGCAGAACTTTGTTCCTTCGAAGTCTTTAAACGCATTTACAGAAGACAATATATAAACACGATGTATGGGTTAAGGAGAAATTGCTATGAACAATTTCTACTTTTCCTACATGGCTCTGTCTCACAAATATAATTCATGTAATATATAAGTTTTACCTTTTAGCTCAACAGACCACAAAGTGCTCAAGGTGAGGTATAAAGATCACCCTGTGACCAGCGCAGTCCAGTGTGTTCAACAATTTCTTCATGTAACATCTCCTAAATTACTGGGTCTAGAACAGCCAAACTTCACAGGAATGTTCCTCTGGGGTCCTCTTTGATAATGTTCGAATGGCCCTCTTGGGGTCCTCTTTGATAATGTTCGAATGTTCCTTTAGTGTTTCTCTTTGATAATGTTCGAATGTTCCTTTCGGGGGTCAACTTCGATAATGTTTAAATATTTAATTGATCTTCATAGCTTTGAAAACATGGCTATAAGGCAGAATAAAAAAGGAGACAATATGATAAAACATACAAAACTCCTGATACTCTGAAGATTAAGTTTTATTTGGATTTTACGCCGCTTTCAACATTATTTCAGTTATATCACGGCGACAGTTCACTTATTCATGATACCTTGGTAAACAAACCAGTACTTGGCTAGGAAATGTGCCTTGCCCAAGAGCACTCCATCATGCCTGTGGTGCCGCAACTGGGGTTCGAACCCGGAACGCCCGGTTTCAAATCTCCGACGCTACCCGATACTCTGAATCTTTTTTTTTTTTGTCTAATTCCAGATTTGGGGGAAATGTTTCTTGGTAAGTCCTCTGTTTAAAATGTTCAAGCTATATTTTTCAATTAAAAAACATGACCACTGAGTTGCACGAGAAAGGGGGTAAAATAACTTTTTTTTTAAATTCTTCTTCTCTGAAAATGTTTACCAAATTCCAACGTTCATTTACAGAAATGTTCCCCAGAATACTCGGGTACAAAATCAGTCGGGCCATTTGAATTTGGCATTAAGGTATTAAAAGATTACAAATGATAAAAAGGAACACTACAGCTGTACGGACGGTGGTTTGTCTACAGAATGTTTAAACTTTTAAAAACAAAACCCGTATGAAACTGACAAATTAAGGCTTGAGTTTATAATGGCATTTGGTTCCTATATATCTCAATAAAAAAATGTGTCTTCAGGGCTCTTTTAAAAGAAGCAAACGTGTCAGAGTCCCTTATTCCTGCCGGAAGAGAATTCCATAGCTTTGGGGCAACAGTCAATACTAGGGAATAACTTTTCATAAGGAGACCTATGGTGGCATACTTCTGCCACCACATAACCACTTAATTATTACGTTATTTAACTAGTTAGTCACTTAATTATCATGATAAATATCTGATTAACGCGTTATTTTTTATGGTAACAGATAGTTATGTTAACACTAAAAAGTATATGTTACTGCCCACTACTGCCAACATATACCTACATAATGCCATTTTTGATATATATTAAGTGACTAACGTGTTTTGTAACTAGTTAGTCAGATAAGTATCGTGATAATTATGTAGTTAACTAGTTAGTGAGATAAGTATCATGATAATTATGTCGTTAACTAGTTACGTAACTAGTTAGTCAGATAAGTTTCGCGCTAAGTATGTAGTTAACTAGTTACGTATCTAGTTAATCATATAAGTATCGTGATAATTATGTGGTTAACTAGTTAGTCAGATAAGTATCGTGATAATTACGTAACTAGTTAACCACATAATTATCACGATATTATGTGGTTAACTAGTTACGTAACTAGTTAATCAGATAAGTATCGTGATAATTATGTGGTTAACTAGTTAGTCAGATAAGTATCGTGATAATTACGTAACTAGTTAACCACATAATTATCACGATATTATGTGGTTAACTAGTTATGTAACTAGTTAGTCAGATAAGTATCGTGATACTTATGTAGTTAGTGAGATAAGTATCATGATAATTATGTCGTTAACTAGTTACGTAACTAGTTAATCAGATAAGTTTCGCGATAAGTATGTAGTTAACTAGTTACGTAACTAGTTAATCAGATAAGTATCGTGATAATTATGTGGTTAACTAGTTACGTAACTAGTTAGTCAGATAAGTATCGTGATAATTACGTAATTAGTTAACCACATAATTATCGTGATACTTATCTGATTAACTAGTTACGTAACTAGTTAACCACATACTTATCGCGAAACTTATCTGACTAACTAGTTACGTAACTAGTTAACCACTTAATTATCGCGATACTTATCTCAATAACTAGTTAACCACATAAATATCACGAAACTTATCTGATTAACTAGTTACATAACGCATTAACCACTTAAAATATGTCTAAAATGGCATTATGTAGGTATCTGTTGGCAGTAGTGGGCAGTAACATAGACTTTTTTGTGTTGACATATGTATCTGTTAACATAAAAATTAACGCGTTAATCAGATATTTATCATGATAATTAAGTGACTAACTAGTTAAATAACGTGATAATTAAGTGGTTATGTGGTGGCAGAAGTATGCCACCATAGAGACTATCTACATAGTTTGTTATTTTGATAGGTTTTAAAACAATAGCCCCTATGGATAAGGAGATGTTGCACTTATATTTCAGTTTTACTCTACATGAGAAAGTGTTAAGTTGCATTGGTCAGCATATTTAATATCCTGTAAGTATTGATCTTGTCTTTAAGCATGTGTCAAATGTAAGGGGGAATTTCAAAATATACTTTTGAACAGTGCTGAAAACGTCACAGGAAAAGGAGTAGTGGGCATATTGGGTAATTATCCACTTGCGACAATTTTGTCAAGAGCATATAGGGATCAACCGGTACGTACGCGTACATGTCCAGACAACATCATTGCTTTAGAGAATTCATTTCGTATCTGATTGTTATGAAACTTCATTCTCATTTTAACAAGCATTGCCTCTTATGCAAGTTTACGTTTCACCAACCTAGGTAAAAGGTCAAGGTCACAGTGATAATAATAGTGTCCCAACGATATCATCGCCCTAGTAACTTCATTGCTTTAGAGAATTCATTTCGTATCTGATTGTTATGAAACTTCATTCTCATTTTAACAAGCATTGCCTCTTATGCAAGTTTACGTTTCACCAACCTAGGTAAAAGGTCAAGGTCACAGTGATAATAATAGTGTCCCAACGATATCATCGCCCTAGTAACTTCATTTCTCATCCGATTGTTAAGAAAATTAAAATATATTTTCCCATGCATTGTCTCATGTAGGAGTTCACTTTTAACCTCACAGTGACTACGGCTGTACACAATGACTTAATTCCTCTAGCACATGTCATACTTCAAACACGGGTTCAGTGTTGACAGGTTTGCGTTTTACACTCAAAGGTCAAGGTCACGACGACTGTATGAAACCACGTCATCGCTCTAGCCCTTTAATTTGATGACGGAATTCCTTCATACTTCATACACAGGTTCAGTGTCGAGAGAGCTTGGACTGGTTTGTGTTTCCCTGACATTGGTCAAAGACTTTTTTTTTTGAAAGACAAAAATTTGATTGGTTCGGTTTCACCGATTTAGTTCAAAGGGATATGGGGTTATTGCTCTAGCACTTTCATTTATGGACGTAATTCCTTAAAACTTTATAAATAGGTTTAGTGTAGAGCTTGGACGGGTTCGTGTTTCACTTAATACGTTCAAAGGTCAAGATCACAGTGAATATAATACATCTGTACAAAATGACCCTGCGAGAGGATTTTACTGACCTATGTCAAAATTCAATTTTACATTGACTATATTCTGTCTGTAAGCACTTTCATTTGTGGAAGGATTTCGTTCGTACTTCATACACAGGCTCAGAGCTTGGACGGGTTCGTGTTATACTGAATTCGTTCAAAGGTCAAGGTCACAGTGAATATATGCGTCATTCGTCTTCCACCAATTGGCTAAGTCTATGTGGAAAAGCAGCCAGTTGCTTGGGAAGATTGTTGTTTGGAGTACTGGTGTGAGAAAACCAGGAAACACATGAGCAGGTGAACTGGCCGCCGTGATAGGACTAAACAATATGTTAAGAACGGTGTTAAACCCCAATCAATCAATGCTCTAAGCAACCATCTCATCATGACAAATTGGTATTCCATGCTCAAAATCTTAGCTCATGTAGTTTAAGAAAAATGATTATTTAAGGCATGTTCTAAGTTTCAAAGCAAGCGCTTGTAAAGTTCAGGAGTAGGATATATTAAGATTGAAATGATGGTAATGCCAATAGCTTCTCGACTACAGAAACTCGGATGAGCTGAATTATTAAAGAATTATTGGTCTGATTTTGATATATGTCCGCATAAATGACCCTCGTGCAAAATCACAAAGAATTTATTAGCTTTAACAGTGCTACTTTGGGAATCTTTTGTACCTACTTTTACGATTTTTAAATAATGTTACATGAATTATTTTAGGTGTCGCTCTAACGGAAAGTGATGGACACAAAATACGCACGTTAGGAGTTCTAATACTTGACTGAATATCAGGAAAGAAACGAGTGAATTATCCGCCGGGAACTAACAGATCAACTCTATAATGGGTAGTGCATCTATATTTTTGTATTTCTCCTCTGAAATGAATTTGACGATTTTGAAATAAGTCCCAGGGTTTGAACCAATTTTAAACACGAATGTAACCTTTCGTTTTGTTTTAATATTCGAGGGATGATCCAAAAGTAATAGGACTTTCTTTATAACTTTTTTGTTATTTGATACATATTGATGAAATTTATACCATAATGTATACATAGAGGATATTTCATGAGTGTTTTTTATTATCCCTTTTATTCAACAAGTTCACTAAGATGATATGCCGTGAGCCACGAATAAACACGAATGAGATATTCTACTAATCACATAAAGTGATTTATGAGGCGATTAAAGAAAAAATGTACACACGGTTCAGGGCGGGCATACACGGGACTTTAGACAAAAGACTATTCCCGACAGGCGGGAATTTGACACGCCGAATGATTCCGGGTCCCGGGAAATAGACATTAGCCGGATTTTACATCCCGGTACCCGGAGTACACAAAGCATCTCCCACTATGGGGATTTAGACACAATGATTGGCTCTAGGGTGGGGAATTAGACTGCTTACAGAGCCCTATCGCCGGTTTTTAACGGAATTTGATTAGTGATTTAGTTTCTTCAAACACTTCGACGAACCTGTTCATTAGATCGCCGACAGCCGGAGCATTATTAAAACTGGATTTTTAGAACAATTTCGTCGAAGTGTTTGAAAAAAACTAGACCGCCAATCAAAAACTCCTGTAAAACACCGGAGATAGGACAATGTAAGCGACGTAGACTACGCCATGTTTCATTAAAAAGGGTGAACAAATAAAAAAGTTACCATTGTTTTAGAGCAAGTATTGCCGTCTGACGTCGAAAGTCACGTAGTGTACACAAACTGAACTACAGTGAGCTAATAAAATGATAGATTTAGCGATCACGGCCAATTAGCGTATATTTGAATAAGCAATCTTCTGAACAGGATCCACTGTTTTCGTCCCAAAAGTTGAACAAGAAGAATTTTGATGCAAAGCACTATGCCAATGCCGTCGTCACTATGTCAATGGCGTCGTCAATATGTCAATGTCATTGTCACTATGAAAATAGCGTCGTCAATGGCGTCGCCACTATGGCAATGGTGTCGTCAATATGTCAATGCCAGTGTCACTATGTCAATTCCATTGTCACTATGTTAATGCCGTCGTCACTATGTCAATGGCGTCGTCAATATGTCAATGCCATTGTCACTATGAAAAAGGCGTCGCCATTATGTCAATGGCGTCGCCACTATGACAATGGTGTCGTCATTATGTCAATGGCGTCGTCACTATGTAAATGTCGTCGTCATTATGTCAATGGCGTCGTCACTATGAAAATGACGTCGTCATTATGAAAATGGCGTCGTCATTATGTAAATGGCGTCGCCACTATGAAAATGGCGTCGTCATTATGTCAATGGCGTCGCCACTATGACAATGGCGTCGTCATTATGTCAATGGCGTCGTTACTATGACAATGGTGTCGTCATTATGTCAATGGCGTCGTCACTATGTCAATGGCGTCGTCATTATGTAAATGGCATCGTCATTATGACAATGGCTATGTTAATGACGTCGTCACTATCACAATGGCGTCGTCATTATGTCAATGGCGTCGCCACTATGAAAATGGCGTCGTCATTATGTCAATGGCGTCGCCACTATGACAATGGCGTCGTTACTATGACAATGGTGTCGTCATTATGTCAATGGCGTCGTCACTATGTCAATGGCGTCGTCACTATGTCAATAACGTCGTTCCTATGATCTTGTGAAGTTCTTACTGCGTTCTGATTCCCCCACGTTCTCACTGCGTATTATGTTTTTTAAATAGTCAAAGTTCTACCACGTCCTCCAGGTTCATAAAGACCCCCGTATCACGTCCGTACCGATTTCTGCTGCGTTGTACGAGGACTTTTAGTTATAATTTCGACACAAATCAAACTTGTTTTATTAAAACGATTTATAACTAAACTAATGACAATATTAAAAATATTAAGTCGCCATAAAACAGAGCAAAACCAAATATGCATGTATATGGTATAAATGTCATCAATGTGTATCAAATAATACAAAAGTTATTAACAAAGTCCTATTACTTTGGATCCACCCTTGTACAAGCTATTACTTTGAGTCATCCCTTGTACAAGCTATTACTTTGGATCCACCCTTGTACAAGCTATTACTTTGGATCCACCCTTGTACAAGCTATTACTTTGAGTCATCCCTTGTACAAGCTATTACTTTGGATCCACCCTTGTACAAGCTATTACTTTGAGTCATCCCTTGTACAAGCTATTACTTTGGATCCACCCTTGTACAAGCTATTACTTTGAGTCAACCCTTGTACCAGCTATTACTTTGAGTCATCCCTTGTACAAGCTATTACTTTGGATCCACCCGTGTACAAGCTATTACTTTGGATCAACCCGTGTACAAGCTATTACTTTGAGTCAACCATTATACAAGCTCTTACTGCGGTAGCAGACATCTTTGAGGACGTAGTTGGAATTTGGTAGAATGTGAAGGGGGCTGAACAGTTTGATACTTTATCAGAAATAGTGTAGTAAGGGAGATAAGTTGTGTGTGCTTTTACAAGCATTTTACGGATTATCTGTGAACCTTTCTTTATTTGTCCAAATAAATTCTAAATGTTTAAAACCTAGAACAACAATGAAAACGACAAAATGTCGTAATGACAACTCTTTGTTTATTTTGATTGATAATGATATTGCCCTTACCTTTATAGCAAAAATGGCACCATATTATTACTGTATGCTTTCTAATACTTCCAACCTCTGTTTAAAGACCATCCATTGGAGGAGACCAACCTGGTCTTTGTTCACAGGTGGTAATTAATTGCAGGATCATTTAAGCAGGAAAAAATGGAGAAATTAAAAGTGTGGTTGCTATAGACAGGGAATTGTGATACAAAGTCGTTATTTAGTACATGTTTGACTGTATATCTGTTGCAAATTAATTGCGTTTACAACAATATTCCTTTGTCTGTTGTTTTAAAGTTGTCTGCATTGAAAACTAATGGGGCTAAAACTCTAAATGTTTGTCAGAAGACGCATCTGGGTATATCAACAAATAGGCGGAAAGTGAAGACTTCTGAGACTAGGTGAACACGTAATTATCTACTATTCTGGAAGACGCATTTAGGTCTATCTAACATCAGGCGGATTTTTATCCGTGTGTAATCAAACCAGTTCTAGGCTAGGAAATGTGCCTTGCCCATGCAAGGGCACTCACCAGGACCGCCGCGACTGGGGATTTAACACTTTCTCCTCATATAGACGCTTTCTGACGCCTCTGCAGCAGACGGCTTTTTTGAAAACATAGTGACAAAGAAGAATGGCGTCGTCACTATGTCAATGCCGTCGTCACTATGTCAATGCCGTCACTATGTCAATGCCGTCACTATGTCAATGCCGTCGTCACTATGTTAATGCCGTCGTCACTATGTCAATGCCGTCGTCAGTATGTCAATGCCGTCGTCACTATTTCAATGCCGTTGTCAATATTTCAATGCCGTCCTCACTATGTCAATGAAGTCGTCACTATATCAATGCCGTTGTCACTATGTCAATGCCGTTGTTACTATGTCAATGCCGTCGTCACTATATCGAAAGCGTTGTCAATATGTCGATGGCGTCATCAATATGCCAATGGCGTCGTCACTATGTCAATGCCGTCGTTACTATATCAATGGCTTCGTCAATATGTCAATGGCGTCTTCAATATGTCAATGGCGTTATCACTATGTCAATGCCGTTGTCAATATGCCAATGCTGTCGTTTACTACATCGATGGCTTCATCAATATGTCAATGGCGTCGTCACTTTGTCAATGCCGTTGTCACTATGCCAATGCTGTCGTTACTATATCGATGTCTTCGTCAATATGTCAATGGCGTTTTCACTATGTCAATAACGTCGTCACTTTGTCAATGGCATTTTCACTATGTCAATGCTGTCGTTAGTATACCAATGCCACCGTCACTATATCTCATATAGACGCTTTCTGACGCCTCTGCAGCAGACGGCTTTTTTGAAACATAGTGACAAAGAAGAATGGCGTCGTCACTATGTCAATGCCGTCGTCACTATGTCAATGCCGTCACTATGTCAATGCCGTCACTATGGCAATGTCGACGTCACTATGTCGATGGCATCGTCACTATGTCAATGGCGTCGTCAATATGTCAATGGCGTCGTCACTATGTAAATAGCGTCGTCACTATGTCAATGCCGCCGTTACTTTGTCGATACCGTCATCACTATGTTAATGCTGTCGTCACTATGTCAATGCTGTCGTCACTATGCTAATACTATCGTTACTATATCGATGGCTGCGTCAATATGTCAATGCCGACGTCACCATGTCAATGGCGTCGTCACTATGACAATGGCGTTATCAATATGTCAATGCCGTCGTTACTATATTGATGTCTTCGTCAATATGTGAATGGCGTTTTCACTATGTCAATAGCGTCGTCACTTTGTCAATGGCATTTTCACTTTGTTAGTGCTGTCGTTAGTATGTCAATGCCACCGTCACTATATCAATGGCGTCGTTACTATGGAAATGCCGACGTCACTATGTCGATGGCGTCGTCACTATGCCAATGGCGTCGTCACTATGTCAATGGCGTCGTCAGTATGTAAATAGCGTCATCACTATGTCAATGCCGTCGTTACTTTGTCGATGCAGTCGTCGCTATGTCAATGCCGTCGTCACTATGTCAATGCCGTCGTCACTATGTCCATTCCGTTGTCAATATTTCAATGCCGTCCTCACTATGTCAATGACGTCGTCACTTTGTCAATGCCGTCGTCATTATGTCAATGCCATCGTCACTATGTCAATGCCGTTGTCAATATTTCAATGCCGTCCTCACTATGTCAATGACGTCGTCACTATGTCAATGCCGTTGTCACTATGTCAATGCCGTCGTCACTATATCGAAGGCGTTGTCAATATGTCAATGGCGTCATCACTATGTCAATGGCGTCTTCACTCTGTCAATGGCGTTATCACTATGACAATGCCGTTGTCACTATGCCAATGCTGTCGTTACTATATCGATGGCTTCGTCACTACGTCAATGGCGTCGTCACTATGTCAATGGCGTTATCACTATGTCAAAGCCGTTGTCACTATGCCAATGCTGTCGTTACTATATCGATGGCTTCGTCAATATGTCAATAGCGTTTTCACTATGTCAATGCTGTCGTTAGTATGTCAATGCCACCATCACTATATCAACGGCGTCGTTACTATGGCAATGCCGACGTCACTATGTTGATGGCGTCGTCACTATGTCAATGGTGTCGTCAATATGTCAATGGCGTCGTCAGTATGTAAATTGCGTCGTCACTATGTAAATGCCGTCGTTACTTTGTCGATGCCGTCGTCACTATGTCAATGCTGTCGTCACTATGTCAATGCTGTCGTCACTATGCCAATGATGTCGTCACTATGTCAATGATGTCGTCACTATGCCAATGCTGTCGTTACTATATCGATGGCTTCGTCAATATGTCAATGGCGTCGTCACTATGTCAATGCTGTCGTCACTATGTCAATGCTGTCGTCACTATGCCAATGATGTCGTCACTATGCCAATGCTGTCGTTACTATATCGATGGCTTCGTCAATATGTCAATGGCGTCGTCACTATGTCAATGGCGTTATCACTATGTCAATGCCGTTGTCAATATGACAATGCTGTCGTTACTATATCGATGGCTTCGTCAATATGGCAATGGCGTCTTCACTATGTCAATAGCGTCGTCACTTTGTCAATGGCGTTTTCACTATGTCAATGCTGCCATTATTTTGTCAATGCCACCGTCACTATATCAATGGCGTCGTTACTATGGCAATGCCGTCGTTCCTATGACCTTGTGAAGTTCTTACTGCGTTCTGATTCCTCCACGTCCTCACTGCTTATTGTGTTTTTTAAATAGTCAAAGTTCTACCACATCGTCCAGGTTCATAAAGACCGCCGTATCACGTCCGTACCGATTTCTGCTGCGTTGTACGAGGACTTTTAGTTATAATTTCGACACAAATCAAACTTGTTTTATCAAAACGATTTATAACTAATAATAATATTAAAAATATTAAGTCGCCATAAAGCAGAGCAAAACCAAATATGCATGTATATGGTATAAATGTCATCAATGTGTATCAAATAATACAAAAGTTATTAAGAAAGTCCTATTACTTTGGATCAACCATTGTACCAGCTATTACTTTGAGTCATCCCTTGTACCAGCTATTACTTTGAGTCATCCCTTGTACAAGCTATTACTTTGGATCCACCCTTGTACAAGCTATTACTTTGAGTCATCCCTTGTACAAGCTATTACTTTGGATCCACCCTTGTACAAGCTATTACTTTGAGTCAACCCTTGTACCAGCTATTACTTTGAGTCATCCCTTGTACAAGCTATTACTTTGGATCCACCCGTGTACAAGCTATTACTTTGGATCAACCCGTGTACAAGCTATTACTTTGAGTCAACCATTATACATTACTGCGGTAGCAGACATCTTTGAGGACGTAGTTGGAATTTGGTAGAATGTGAAGGGGGCTGAACAGTTTGATACTTTATCAGAAATAGTGTAGTAAGGGAGATAAGTTGTGTGTGCTTTTACAAGAATTTTACGGATTATCTGTGAACCTTTCTTTATTTATCCAAATAAATTCTAAATGTTTAAAACCTAGAACAACAATGAAAAAAAAAAAAAAAAAAAAAAAATGTCGTAACGACAGATCTTTGTTTCTTTTGATTCATAATAATATTGCCCTTACCTTTATAGCCAAAATGGCACCATATTACTAATGTACACTTTCTAATACTGTCCAACCTCTGTTTAAAGACCATCCATTGGAGGAGATCAACCTGGTATTTGTTCACAGGTGGTCATTAATTGCAGGATCATTTAAGCAGGAAAAAATGGAGAAATTAAAATTGTGTGGTTGCTATAGACAGGGAATTTAGATACAGAGTCGTTATTTAGTACATGTTTGACTGTATATCTGTTGCAAATTAATTGCGTTTACAACAATATTCCTTTGTCTGTTGTTTTAAAGTTGTCTGCATTGAAAACTAATGGGGTTACAACTCTAAATGTTTGTAAGAAGACGCATCTGGGTCTATTAAGAAATAGGCTGAAAGTGAAGATTGCTGAGACTGTGTGAACGCGTAATTATCTACTATTCTAGAAGACGCATTCAGGTCTATCTAACATTCAGGCTAATTTTTTATTTTTTATAAGTTTTACTCCGTTTTCAACTTATTTTCAGTTATATCACGGCGACAGTTCACTTATTCACGATCCGTGTGTAATCAAACCAGTTATAGGCTACGAAATGTGCCTTGCCCATGCAAGGGCACTAAATAAGGACATCCGCGACTGGGGATTTAACCCTTTCTCCTCATATAGACGCTTTCAGACGCCTCTGCAGCAGACGGCTTTTTGAAAACATAGTGCCAAAGAAGAATGGCGTCGTCACTATGTCAATGCTGTCATAACTATGTCAATGACGTCATCACTATGTCAATTCCGTTGTCACTATGTCAATGCCGTCGTCACTATGTCAATGCCGTCGTCACTATGTCAATGGCGTTGTCACTATGTCAATACCGTCGTCACTATACCGATGTCGTTATCACTATGTCTATGACGTTGTCACTATATCAATACCGTCGTGACTATATCGATGGCGTCGTCAATATGTCAATGGCGTCTTCACTATGTCAATAGCGTGGTCACTGTGTCAATGTCGTTTTCATTATGCCAATGCCGGCATCACTATATCAATGCCCTCATTACTATGTCAATGTCTACGTCACGTTGTCGATGGCGTCGTCAATATGTCAATGGTGCGTCACTATTTCTACGCAGTCGTCACAATGTCAATTCTGTTGTTACTTTGTCGATGCCGTCGTCACTATGCCAATGGCGTCGTCACTATGTCAATGCCGTCGTCACTTTGTCAATGGCGTTGTCAATATGTCAATGCCATTGTCACTATGAAAATGGCGTCGTCATTATGTCAATCGCGTTGCCACTATGGCAATGGTGTCGTCATTATGTCAATGGCGTTTTCACTATGTCAATGCTGCCATTAGTTTGTCAATGCCACCGTCACTATATCAATGGCGTCGTCACTATGTCAATAACGTCGTACCTATGATTTTGTGAAGTTCTTACTGCGTTCTGATTCCCCCACGTTCTCACTGCGTATTATGTTTTTTAAATAGTCAAAGTTCTACCACGTCCTCCAGGTTCATAAAGACCGCCGTAGCACGTCCGTACCGATTTCTGCTGCGTTGTACGAGGACTTTTAGTTATAATTTCGACACAAATCAAACTTGTTTTATCAAAACGATTTATAACTAAACTAATGACAATATTACAAATATTAAGTCGCCATAAAACAGAGCAAAACCAAATATGCATGTATATGGTATAAATGTCATCAATGTGTATCAAATAATACAACAGTTATTAAGAAAGTCCTATTACTTTGGATCCACCCTTGTACAAGCTATTACTTTGAGTCATCCCTTGTACAAACTCTTACTGCGGTAGCAGACATCTTTGAGGACGTAGTTGGAATCTGGTATAATGTGAAGGGGGTTTAACAGTTTGATACTTTATCAGAAATAGTGTAGTAAGGGAGATAAGTTGTGTGTGCTTTTACAAGCATTTTACGGATATCTGTGAACCTTTCTTTATTTGTCCAAATAAATTCTAAATGTTTATAACCTAGAACAACAAAATGTCGTAACGACAATTCTTTGTTTCTTTTGATTGATAATAATATTACCCTTACCTTTATAGCCAAAATGGCACCATATTACTACTGTACACTTTCTAATATAGTCCAACCTCTGTTTAAAGACCATCCATTGGAGGGGACCAACCTGGTCTTTCATCACAGGTGGTCTTTAATCACAGGATCATTCAAGCAGAAAAAAGTTAATTGAGAAATTAAAAGTGTGGTTGCTATAGACATGGAATTTATATACAAAGTCGGTATTTAGCACATGTTTGACTGTATATCTGTTGCAAATTAATTAAGTTTACAACAATATTCACTTGTCTGTTGTTTTAAAGTTGTCTGCATTGTGAACCTTTCTTTATTTGTCCAAATAAATTCTAAATGTTTAAAACCTAGAACAACAATGAAAACGACAAAGTGTCGTAACGACAGATCTTTGTTTCTTTTAATTGATAATAATATTGCCCTTACCTTTAAAGCCAAAATGGCACCATATTATTACTGTACACTTTTTAATACAGTCCAACCTCTGTTAAAAGACCATCCATTGGAGGAGACCAACCTGGTCTTTGTTCCCAGGTGGTCATTAATTACAGGATCATTTAAGCAGGAAAAAATGGAGAAATTAAAAGTGTGGTTGCTATAGACAGGGAATTTAGATACAAAGTCGATATTTAGCACATGTTTGACTGTATATCTGTTGCAAATTAATTGCGTTTACAACAATATTCCTTTGTCTCCGCACTGTCACGTGACTGACAGGAAAACAACTCGTTTGTTATTAAATCCTATATATGTAGAATGCTAAATTGATGACTATATTCACAATTGTAATTCAGTCGTTCATTTACTCATTCGCCCACTCGTTCGTTTGGGTGTACTTGTGTGCGGTCGTTCATTCTGAGACTTGTTATTATTACAGTGAATAGTTGATTCATTGGTTATTGATTGAGTGTTGGATTAATCGACTGACTTGACATCCATACAGACATTCATTCGTGCATTCATTCATTCGTTAATTCACTCATTTATTCACTCATTCGTTCACTCACTCATTTATTCACTCATTCATTAATATTCTTCTATTCATTCATTCATTCATTCACTCACTCACTCAATATTGTTTCACTCACTCACTCGATCTTTAATTCACTCACTCATCTGATTACTTCATTCATTCATTCATTCATTCATCTATCCACTCAATCATGCCTCCGTTTGCTGATTCATCTATTTACTAAGTTTACCACTCATTCCGTATCCATCCTGCTTTGTATCAACCACACCAACTCAATCATGCCCTGTGTATGACCTTACTTACTTCGTAAGGTCTATCAATGGGTAATACACTGGATATATCATTTGCATGCCTTGTTTTTCGTTTCGACAAGAATGCTAACTACACCCACCTTTCAAACATGTTACAACTTGCGCTAGCCTCCACAAACCACACACATATTAGTTATTTATCAGTGTTCCCATTGTATACTCATGCTTATATGTTCGATCTCTTTTTCTTTTTTCTTCTTGATGTGTTCATTTTTTCATATTTTCATGTTTATATGTTCGATCTCTTTTTCTTGCTTATTTTTTCATATCTTCATGCTTATATGTTCGATCTCTTTTTCTTTTTTTCTTCTTGATGTGCTTTTTTTTTTATTTTTTTATATATATTTTCATGTTTATATGTTCGATCTCTTTTTTCTTTCTTGATGTGTTCATGTTCTCTTTTGTATACTACTATGTGTTAGGTAATCTATTGTATTCTATGCATTGTAATGCTCTTCAATTTTGGAGGAAATAAAGAATATACTATATACGGTGCCAGTTTGCGCCAGTGCAATTTGCTGTGGCGCCTAGTGTTGTCGATTAGGTGCCCAGTGGGGTGTAGTGGCTCAAACTGCCTCCCAACTGGCTCGTGGTGGCTCGTGGTGGCACCAAATTTGAATTTGGCGGCAAGAAAATTTCAAAATGTTTAAAATTTTCTTCGCGCCACTTGCATCGAAAATTCGGCGCCGAGTGTCCACCAAGTGACTCCAAATGGCGCGAACATATCGCCCATTGGCACAAACAATCCGCCTATTGGAATCCACTAGAATGTAATGGCGCGCGCCAAGTTGCGCCGATGATATTTCTCGCGAAATGGCGCAACTTGGCGCCAAATGGCACCTTGTTTGCTCCAATACGCGCAAAATAATTCCAACAGAGACGGATAGTCCGCGCCGAAGCGCGCCAAATGTGTCGTGGCGCGAGCCAAACGACACCCGATGGGTGACTTCTTCACGCCAAATGACACCTGGTTGGCCGACATTCAGCGCAACTTGCCACCTTTAAAAGCAGGGCGGCATGATCACAGGACTTTCAATCTTCAACCGGACAACATCTCGACAAAGTATTTTCTTAACAATTTCTGTAAGGTTTTAAGATAATTTTAAAAGAAGATGCCCCCCCAAAAGCAAGAAACGCTGTAACAAAGAGAAGAAGGACAAACCTGAAAAGTCTAAGAAGAAGAGCCCCCAAAGCGAAGATGGTGACGAGGGCCTCAATGATGCAGACCTTCGTGTGGTGGCACAAGATGGTACAGATACCACTCCTAGAGATGCCACCCCTGTGCAAGACATTCCACCTCAAGCCCAAGAGAAAGACCAGCCCTCACCTGCATCACCCCCTTCCAGTCATCATGCCAGTGAGGATGAAGAGGATGTTGCACAAGCAAGTCCTGGTAAGAAATCATATAGGTCCATATTATCCTCTGCCTCCTATGTTAACCTTATGGACGTTTGTGGACTGTAATTGTATTGTGGTTATACTGTACTGTGTTAGCATTTGTTACGTTAAAACACTTAGTGGGAGCATAAATGGTGTCTCTTTTTGATTGGTGCATCTTTTGCCACTGTCCGTTCGAAGGCGGAATTCCAATATTTACCCAATGTTTCTGTTGTACACAATACTTGTCAGTGTTAAGACCTTTTTATTATTTTTTTGTTTGTTTTATCAATTATTTTTTCGAAGAAGTTCCATATCAGTACAGTAAATTTCAATCTTGTTTATGGTTGGAGATGGGAGAAGTGTGAGGTTGGAGCTCTGTAAACCGGTTTAAACCCCAGTGGCTTCTGTCACTGACCGTTCCAAGACATTGATCCCATTTTTCATCCTTAAAGGAATACGCTTGGCTGAGTCTAAACTATATCCCTTAATAGCCCTACAGTAATGCATCATTTTGATGTAATTAATTTTGTTTTATATGCTGTAACTACCAAGATATATGCTTTTAAAGTTTGTGTTTTCACGTCGTGTCGATCAGCTATGGGCGCCGCCATATTGGTCTATTTATAGCTTACTGTGACGTCATAACCCCTCATTCGTTTTTCACTATAGGTACAGATTAGAAAATTTTCAGATCGCCATCTTATCTTCTAAACAGTCAAAACGTCGAATTGATAAACAAGAAAAAACGGGAGTCAAAACGTCGAAAGGGAAAATGTATAGAATAATTCTTATATATGCTGTTTTATTAAGTTTTACCGCACAATGTGATAAGACAATACTACAATTAAATAAAATATCTTTAGTCATATACGAAACGTACATTTTCGAAACTTTTCTGTCAATGCAATTATAAAGGAGAAATTAAATAAAAGGAATAAACAAGAACACATCAATGAATGATTAACTTTTAATTTTAGTTATAAAGGCGATTAAAGTAATGACGCCTTCTTAATATTTTCAAAGCTGCAACAAACATTACACATTTTTAATAATCGGTACGACAATATAAAGAACCATGCACTTATTACACATATAATACATCAAGTGCGCCTACACACACTATTTCTCAGTACATTATGTATGTAGCGAATACACAATTGAGTATAAAACATAGTGACAAAAGAAGAAATTGCACAAAACAAGCATGTTCTCCCTTTGTCACAATGTTTTCCACTTTTAGTCATAGGTTATTCATTCAATTATCCATTTTCACAAATAATGTTCACAGTCGTCTGCTGCAGAATTGTCGTATGAGGGAAGGGGTTAAGATAACTTCTCAAACATTGTGGCAAAAGGAAATTTAACTCCTAATAGGCTGTTTCTCACTTTGCCAAACTTTTCTCTATTGGATTAAATAATAATCAGTACAACACAAACTTTCTAATGCAATACCAGAAAAGGAGAAACTGCACAAAAAAAAATCCATCAAATAAACAATAGTCGATGCCTTATGAAAACGTTGGGAGAAAAGAAGCAGTTACTTAATTACAGCATATGGCTGAGAAATTGTTAAAAACGGCGTTAAACCCCAATCAATCCCAAATACAGATGCTTTCTGATGCCTCTGCAGCAGACTGCTTTTTGAAAACATGGTGACAAAATATGAAATTGCTCAAACATGGCAATTTCTCCTTTTGCAATCATGTTATATATTATTAGTCATAGGTTTTCCATGCAATTATTGAGAATTTCTGCAGCAGACACTTTTTGCCAAAACGTTTTCAACTCTTTACATATATTATATCCTTCAACCCTTTCCCTAATATAGACAATTTCTGATGCCTCTGCAGCAGATGGCTTTATGAAAACATAGTGACAAAAGAATAAATTGAACAAAACATGCAATTACTCCTTTTGCCACAATATTTTCCACTTTTAGTCATAGGTTATACATTTAATTATAAAGATTTTCCATCTTTTTACAAAATATTACACAATCTGTTCAAAGTCGTCTGCTGCAGAATTGTAGTATGAGGAAAAAGGTTATTACAGGTTTACCCAAAATTTGCTTAGATGTTTTCAAAGTGGTCTCCTTGAATTAAAATGGGGATATGCATGAATGATTTTGATATTTATATGACTGTAAAAAAGAATGAAAATCAGGAGAAAGTAAAATATAACATTTATTGTTATTATCAACTGATTTATTTTTAATAAATTTTCTTGCTTATAAATGGCATTTCTTTTAATTACAAAAAAAAATACAAAAAATTATGACCCATGCTGTGCAAAGGGTGGTGTGCTTGGACTGACCCTTGCATAACAAAAGAATACTATCATTGATTGACAGTACTTTATGGTTGGTCCCCTGCTGTGTGACCATCTGGCTGTGATGTACAGGCACACTAGTGTGTTTTATGACACTTTGATGTAATCTTATCAGCTTGTAAGTTACTTGATGATGATGATTTTGATTTGACAATTTTTATAATTTTGAAGAAAACAAATGATTTATAAATAATAGTGATTCTCTATTCCAGTAAAACAGTGTTTCTTAACTGAAACTGTCCATATAATGGAATAATATTTATTGATAAAAATATCCTTTATTGAGAGTTTCTGTATTTTGGATTTTATAATTTCAAAGTCATATGCTGTAGATTATAAAGAATTATATTTTAATTTATGCTAAATGATCTTCACACACTACCATATGTTTATAGTCACGAAATGTTTCAATCCGAAGTTTTCCATTTATCAAATTGTCAATCCATTTTTTGCACAATTTTCTCTCTTTAAGTCCCTTTTCAGGTTTCGGAAACCGAAAGAAGCTTTTCTTGCCATTTCCCTGTCTGTTTGTGCAGTGAATTGCCTGGCACTGAGGCATTGTTCATTCGCTTGTACAAATTCCAGTAACAAAACTGTATGGTTTTCGTAACACTACCCCACCCACAATATCCTTCACGAAGGGGTCATGATTTAGTTGATTTAGTACACTACAGAAACAAATATATGCACCAAGAACTCTTATTTGAGCAAGTAATTTTACGTTAAAGTATTTCACAAACTATTGTAAATTCTTTTTATAGTTACGATGTTTAATTTTTAATTTTGACCACCGGCTATGTGTATACTTTACTGTGTGATAAATGAACCGATGAGGGGTCATGACGTCACGATTCTTATCAGAATGTCTCGCGATCGACTGATAAGCAAACAATGGCCGCGCCCATTACCGGAACCGAAAAGCACTTTTAGTCGTCTTAAAATTGCAATTTCTTGATTATAAGGTGTTTGTTAATGAAATGCATCTAAAATAAATTTAGTTGAGATCGATATCTTTCATATCAAAGCGGGTTGTTTTCAGCCGAGCGTTGTCCTTTAATTGTTTTTGTTATGTCCGTGGTCTTGGTAATTTGTTTAAATTAAATTTGTTAATTTAAAGCCTCAGACATATCAAAATTGTAAATGTTATGTTGTTCATACAGCAGTTGAGGAGGGTCTGACCCAGGTAGCCGATGGCTGAAATATTATATAGTCGGCAAATAGCGTCAAGTGGCGGAAAGTTGAAACCAAATTGGCGACATTTGACACAAACTAATCACCAAGTGGCACAAAGTAGCCGTCTATCGGCGCAAATGTCGCCAACTGGGTTTAATTTGGAATCAAATGACCGTGTAATGGCGCAAACTGGCGCAATATTTTGGAGCAAGCCAGGTGGCATTTGGCGCAGGTCATATGGCACTCAGTTTATTCCATTTGGCGACACATGCCGAACGGACATTAATTCGCCGCCAGAGCGAGCCACTACGCGCCAATCACAAATTCTTTGGCGCAAACTGGCACCAAATGGCGCCGGCTAAGTGGACTCCTAGCACATAATCGGTTCACTAAGTGCACTTCTCATTTGTGTTACCGAACAAGTAATCTACGAATAGAAAGACATTTCTCTGAACCCGAAATGGTGTTCAGTAATGGAGAGCTACTGTAGAAAGAGATATATGAATTAATTCATTGCCGATATTGTAATAAGACGTAAACACTACGGACTGATTCCAGCCTAGATTTCGGTGAGTGTCTACGGAATTCGCCTACTAAAGCAATTGGCTCTAAAAGGCCTCTTGCTTAAAATCAAATGTGTGACGAATTCATTTGTGTGAAAAATAAGTCTAAAAATCGCTCTAATCTTTAACGGCTGTTTCATCTTTCCTTTACCCTTATATACGCTTTCTGACGCCTCTGCAGCAGACGGATTTTTGAAAACATAGTGACAAAGGAAGAAATTGCTCAAAACGAGCAATTTCTCCTTTTGCCACTATGTTTTCAAGTTTTAGTCATAGGTTATCCATTCAATTATAGAGATTTTCCATTTTTTGACAAAATATGTTCAAAGTCGTCTGCTGTAGAATTGTCGTATGAGGGAAAGTGTTAAAGAGATGGGGGGGGGAAAGATTGGTTTTTAATTAATCCGATATGTACATACATGCATACAGCGGTACGGTATATGTACGTGTACATGCATACAGCGGTACGGTATTGTATAGTTTAACATGCGGAAAGCAGGGTAATACATTGTATCAAATTTAGGATTTTTTAATATTGTACCGCTCAAGAATGGGTAAGTTTTTGCTTTAAACTTAGACTCTGTATTTAAAGGCGTATGCTTCAGTTTTTCCCCAAAAAAATTCCTATCATAGAATTTCTTTATACTTTGTATTTTGTTAGTACTGGTTGAAATAAGAAAAAATGACATGACCAATTTCATCAAAGGCACAAATATAGGCATTTTGGCCGATAATATGTGGCAAAATGGCGCCCAATGATCAAATTTTCATCTTGTCACAATGTTTAAAACAACTCCATCAATAATTATACATTTCATTTATAGATGTTTCCCATATTTTACCTCGATGTTTTTGTATTACTTGATGGGTATTTGCGCCGAGAACGTGGGAGAGCCCCATATGTTGACAACACACGATGAGATTCGAACGCAGAGGCCGGCGCTTTGCCAAACGAGCCAGAGAAAATCGTTCTTATAATTACGAAACAGTTCTCGTATACGATATCTGAGTATATGAATGTGTATGTACATTTGAGGCGTATCGGGCAAAACTAGGTTTTGCTGTTTCTACGAACCGCCGGGATGACTTCTAAGCGAGTCTGTGCAAACGTAATTTGTAGTTCTAGAGCCGTCTCTGACAATGTACATATGTGTTTTAGCAAGAAGTCCTTTGTTTAGCAAGGATATAAGGAACAATCCGTCCAAGCATATACGTAATTTTACAGTTTTAAGGTAGCTGTCAATAATCACTTGTTGGTTTAGTCATAATTTTTACTACTCTCTAGTGAGCATTAATTATATCTCAAGCATAAACCGGGTTTTGCTGTGTTTAAGGTCTGTGATAGTTTATAAATGTGATACCGTTTAATCATTCAGGGTAAATAATCACGCCTTTATATGCTGTGCCATCAATATCTAGGATGAGAGTTTAAATAAGGGAGAATCACTTCGTATTGGTGTGTATAACATGGTTTATCAATCACGTATGCACATCGAATGATCTGTGTATGTTTGTACCATGCTTGTTTTTAACAAGGCATCTAAATCTGTGATATACCGAAATAAACTCTAGCTATTTATTTATTTTTACATATTTATTCCGCAATTTCCGATATAATATGGGCCGCTCCATGAGAAAACCGGTGATAGTGACATAGCATAAGAAATGACGTAATCATTACTCAAAGTTTGACGTCATTTATGTGTGAGTGACGCTGAAGTAAAATGACATGTTTACACAGTTTGATTTGGTTTATAAACATCATGTTCATCGAGGGATGAAATGAAGAGCGATATATAATAATACTGTTACTGCCGGTTAATCTGCCCAATTTATTAGAAGACTGTATTATTAATTCAAAACATCCAACAAACACGAGCGTGTAAGATTAGTAAACAGATATATATTTGTCTATCAATATGTTTAACTATTTAGTGTGTGAATATTCCCCCTTTCAATGATCCATTTATGTTTAAGAATTAAAAATATGTTTCTGAGGTTGTCTTGAAATGGTTTTTACCATTGACACATACGCATTTTCGTTTTTTTTGTTTTTTGTTTGATCATGTGAAATTTGTGTGTATATAATACCTATTCATTGCCATCAACTATCAATTTAAATACATACTGAATATATTTTAACGCTGCTATGATGTTATACATGACTGTATGAAAAAAGTTTATCTGCATCTGCGAAAAGTAAATATAATATATAGCCCTCAATAAGGTGTTGAACTTAAAGTCATAGAAAAACAAAAGTCTATGAAATAAAACCGTGTGAATCGGATGAAATTGCAGATACAAAACATATTGTTTTGTGTCATTATTATTCAATAATAGATGTATAACTGAGCGTTGCTTAACGAAAACAAACCTTCATGCATTTGCGAGCGTTAAAGAAACAGATCAGCGTGCAAATCCATACAATTTAATCCGCATCTAGGTGTATATGTAGAACCCTTTGTTATACTTCTGACAAACAGTATACACTGGCTCATGTGTGATGTATGTGCGGGTAGATCTTAATATACACTTGTCGAAAACATCATAGACAGTAGAAAACAGCTCAATATATTATGTACACAACATACCGACTCCAGATAAACGGTGCTATTAGTACTATATTGCGTTAATGCTTTAATACGTGATTTGTAAAAAATATTGATCATGAAATAATTTCTCAACCGGTGTTGCACTTGCAGGAGGCTGACCTGGAAATATGTTTGTTCCATTCTACATGTACTACATCAATCTGCATTTATAATAGAAGATATATAATATGTATAATCTGTTTAAGAGGCGGGTTTCATTCGTGAAAGCCATACACAATCGGGTTTCAATTTTCATAGACTTACATACATGTACATGGATTATGTATAAATGAAAAATACATACGGTACAATACATTACAAGCCAATTTATCACATTTTCAGTTTCGTTTTTCAATTATTTGACCAGATAAAAAACAAACGTTCGTGGCATATTGAACCAGTGTAGATCTAGATCAATCCGCGTATCTCAGTATGATCTTAACTTCAACCATGCATTGGAGATATAGTTATCAATGCTTTCGAGAAGTTTACGTTTGAATCCAATTACACGATTGCATAGACCAGTCTTTTCTCAGATTGAGATCATGGAGAAATGGATCTTATATCAAAATGGTTTGTATAAGATGGCAAGAAGAATCCTGGAATAACTGTTTATGTTGTAATCTAATGAATTCATAAAGCAACACTGATTCTAAATATTGTTTAAACCATGGAGAAAACGCAGTTTGATGAAAGCTAGGATCTTGATTAGTTGTTTGGTTTATGCTGTATCCTGTGATTCAGGTTTGATAATTGCACTTTCAACGATACTTCTGTTTATACGGTGATAACATGTAGTTTTTACTATGAGGTTTTTCTAGCAATATTCAACCCATTATTCATTCTAGGCAACTGACTGTCTGTAAATGTAAAGGGTATTTATTTCTTTTCAATACAATGTAAAGCCGCCTTGCAGCGGTGGTGTACACTTTTACATGATGCCAACATGATGAAAGATCTGCCTGGTGGTTGTTATTTATTCTGCATCCAAATCAAGATGTTACATGGTACATGACATAGGACATGATGTAGAGTTATGCTATAGTATATATATATGGTAATATCATCTTCATGAATTTGTGACAAATGAAATCCTGATAAGCTTATGCATTTGTTCAGTCTGGTCAAGGTCGCCCTTGTCCAAGCAGTTTTACATTCTTCCTGAGAAATTTTAAAAGCCAACTTAAGTATGAAATATAAATGAAATCGGTATTGATTGAAAATCTCTATTGGTTGGTTTGGTATTGCATGACACATCGACTTGTGTTGTCCCAGCTGTCACGAATGCAAACTATTGCAGATATGAATATTTTAATTGACAAAAACACACCTGAACATGTTGTTATCGATTTATACCAGCTGTCATGAATGCAGAATAATGCAGATCTGAATGTTTTATTTGACAAAACCACACCTGAACATGTTGTTATCTATTTATCCCAACTGCCATGTCTTCCTCCACTAATGAACCAAGTGTTGTTTGATTATAACAAATTAAAGCAGAATGTTGCGTATCTGAATTTAAATAAGAGAAAATGGTAACAATTATCATCATTTGTTAAATTAAATTTACTTATATAACTAGGCCTACTCTGATTGTGATGCAAGTTTGTTGTTGTTATTTGTTAAATCTCATTCAACACTATAGTTATACAACACAGACAGACCGGAGCTTTCGTAGTACTATCCAAACAACCAAGAGTACTAAAGAGTTGGTTTGACTATTGTCAATTGATAATTGGTAGTGCACCGACATGATCTCGGACACTGATCTCAGATCTTTATGAAGTCGCTATAATCTCAAACCACACAGGTTTGAGGAAATTTGATACATTTGAAATAAGTCCTCGTTAAACGATTACTATAAGAAAAGCCGAATCTAAATATATGCGATTCAATTCCTTCGATATAGTAGATCTAGATTGAATATATTTTCCGGATTTGTTCCCAAGTTTGTAAGCAATCGATGCACCCGACGGCATTCAAATAATCATGTTGATACGTATAATTATTGTTCGCGCAGCACAGGAAATACCAACACCATGTCATACATGTACTTTTATTTCAGCACGACCCTAACATCTTGTTCAAAACGCCGTGATTTAAAGTGCACTACCATTCCATGTAGTACTGTTTTACAGGTGAAGTTATACGCTGCATGACTTAAAATGTACTCGAACCATTTTGATACAATTAAGGATAACTTTGCTGTAAATGACGTAAATGTTTGAGCGTCGAACATAAATCATGAAAATGACGTCGACGTCATTTCAGCAATTAGTAACACACGTCTATTATTGACGTCCATTACGGCGTCAATATGTGTCATACGAAGTCCACATATATATCATGCAAAACTAGACAGGTTGGACTATATGAACATGTAAAAATCCCAAAATCGAAAATGCTGTCACTATCACCGGTTTTCCCATGGAGTGGCCCATATATTTAATGATTTAATTTAGTGATGAGGCCCTCCCAGGGGGTTTGGGGGGGGGGGGGGGGGGGGGAGGGTTGGCGGAGTGGGGGGGGGGGTGTTCATGTTCCCTTGTTCCCTGAAAGTAAAGCCCAATGTTCCCTTGTTCCCTGAAAGTAAATGGCCATGTTCCCCAAAATGAATTTTTCAATGTTCCCTTATTCCCTAAAAGTATTTCCAATGTTCCCTTGTTCCCCAAAAGTATTTGCCAATGTTCCCCAAAATTAATTTCTATGATTAAACAAACAATTTGTTCATGTTCCTTTGTTCCCTGAAAGTAAAGCCCAATGCTCCCTTGTTCCCTGAAAGTAAATGGCCATGTTCCCCAAAATTAATTTTTCAATGTTCCCTTGTTCCCTAAAAGTATTTCCAATGTTCCCTTGTTCCCCAAAAGTATTTGCCAATGTTCCCCAAAATTAATTTCTATGATTAAACAAACAATTTGAATGGGTCCATTTCTCTTGTGTGTCTTATATCGAATGAGCGACCTTTCGGAAACTCTGTCGAACCTTTGAAGTCTTTAAGGCATACATTTAGTTTTCTCTTGTTTATTCCAACTTCATTACACTTTTCATTTATACCAAACCCCTGATTTAACCTTGTAACAAAGTTGTGAAAGTCTGCATCCGTATCAGTTTTTATGTTAATTTCAAAACACCATCAAGTTGCAGGCTTTTCCTCGCCATTTTTAGCTCACCTTTGCACAAAGTGCAAGGTGAGCTTTTGTGATCGCTCACCGTCCGTCGTCGTCGTCCGTCCGTTCACATTTTCCTACAAACGACTTCTCCTCCTACACCAATTAACCAAATTCAAAATAATTTTACAGGAATGTTCCTTGGGTTGATCTCTTTCAAACATGTTCAAAGAATTCTATTCCATGCAGAACTTTGGCTGCCACGGCAACAAAAATGGGGAAATTAACCAAAACGTTAAAAATCTTCTTGTCTAAAAGTAGAGGGCCATGGCTTTTTATATTTGATATGTAACATCATCTAGTGGACCTTTACCAAGATTGTTTAAATTATAGCCCTGGGGTCAAAATGACCCCTCCCCTGGGGTCTATTGTTTTACATAGATTCATATACGGAAAAAACTTTAAACATCTTCTTGTCTAAAAGTAGAAGGCCAAGACCATTGATATTTGGTATGTAGCATCACTGTGGACATCTACCAAGATTGTTCAAATTAAAGCCCTGGGGTCACTTGTTTTCCATAGACTCATAGGGATTTTTTTTTTTAAAAATCTTGTCTAAAAGAAGAGGGCCGCACTTTGATATTTGGTATGTAGCATCATCTAGTTGACCTCTACCAAGATTGTTAAAATTATAGATATGGGGTCAAAAATGACCCCTCCCTTGTTTTACATAGACTCATTTAGGGGAAAAACTTTAAAAATCTTCTTGTCTAAAAGTAGAGGGCCATGGCCTTTGATATTTGATATGTATCATCTAGTGGACCTCTACCAACTATGTTCCAATTATAGTCATGGGATAAAAAATGACTCCTCCTCGGGGGTCACTTGTTTTACATAGATAGGGAAAAAACTTTAAAAATCTTCTTGCCTAAAAGATATTTAGTATACATGTAGCATCATCTAGTGGACCTCTACACAGATTGTTCAAATTATAGCCCTGGGGTAAAAAATGACCCATCCCCGGGGGTCACTTGTATTTCATAGACTCATATAGGGGAAAAAACACTGAAAACTGTTTAAGTTTGATTAAATCAGGTGAGCGATATAGGACTATCATGGTCCCCTTGTTGTAAATTGCAGCCGTAACGGGAACATTCACTGAAGCTGAGGCCATGTTTAAACATTCTTAAATTATTGTATCTTCATTAGCATATAACACAACTAATTGTCGATGTATTTACCACAATAATTTAGCAAAATTTGCACATTTCCTTTCAAAAACCCAGAATTTCTGTCAGAAAACAGGAAAACATGCCATTTAAAGTCTGTATAAACATAAAATTTAATGCTTTCATTCCAAATCAAAAAGCATCTAGTAACTGAGATCAAAATTAGGTATGGTAAATGTTGAGCACGAATACAGGTTGCAGAATTATCATTATAATCACTTCCGTTGTACAATATATCACCATAAATCTTTTATATTTTCTTTTTCTTTTTTTTCTTTTTTTGAAGCTTATGTTCCCTAGTTCCCTAAAATTATGCCAATGTTCCCTTGTTCCTTGAAAGTAATTGGCAATGTTCCCTTGTTCCCCAAAAGTGAATGGCCATGTTCCCTTGTTCCCCAAAACCCCTGGGAGACCCTCAGTGATATACCACCATGTCGCATGTGTTGACTGTATATAGTGAAATATTGACTTAATATATGTTTTTACCAGGCACTTGCTCACTTAGCTTATTATTTCCAGTTCTTTCAAATTACCTACCCATATAAATACTGCTGAATAAGAACCAAATCGGTATTTGTTGTTTGAACGGTTTGACCACAACACGGGAGATAACTCCCGTTCCCCTCTAGCAGATGTATAATGACGCCTCCACAACAGACGATCTATGAACATATTCTGAACAAGAAATATCTTCAACATCCAGCTTCAGTTTCTATAAATAGATTATTAAGGCCGAGAATACGCCACCTGACTGGAGATTACCCGAGGCTCCCAAGAGGTGTATAAGTTTCAATTGACGATAAATATCTGAAAACTTATCATGTTTAAAAAATAATTAATATTTTGCTCTTAATTATTATATTTCATACGTTTTCACTGATATTTCACTGAAATTTATTTCTTATTGAAAACAATTAAAAGTTAGTATGCAGAACATTTCATTTTAAAACTTCATCTTATTAGTGCCTCTCGTAGGATCGCCAACTTAACTATGAAAAGATCAAAACGTTTCATTTCCTTTATTTCTTCGACATTATTCATTAAATACAACATTTGATTGGTCTACATTCTAGATCATTTGTTTAACATCTAGTACAACACTGAGGTTAAACAGCTATCGTCGAAAAAAAAAGAGAAATTGCTCATAAGGATAAATTTCTCCTTTTGCCACAATCATGAGTTCAAGTCTATTCAATAGCAATACCAATCGTATATACTGTATATATTTCCTTATTTTTGCCTACGCATTGTCGTCTGCTGTTGATGTGTTGTAGGTTTCAAATTGTTAAATCAATGGAATAACGCACCATTGCACACCTATAGATAGTAAAGTTAAGTCTGATCACGCTATATTGACGTAACGGTTTCATTAAGCTGTATTCCACATGCATTGACGCCATTACCTTTCTGGGTTCCTGTAATGGGTTACGTGGTCACTCCTTACTTATTTATAGAGGTACATGCGTATAGTCATCATCGGTACCCAGGCTATTCATACAATATATGATATTATATATGTTATGAATAGCCTGGGTACCGAGGATGGCGTATAGTAGGATATAGGAAACAGCTGAAATGTTTCTTTTGCAATTATTCTAACGGTTACTCAACACCATTTAAATAATTGATAGGGGCGTGCTTGCATTCGATTTTTCAAGTTAAGTTTCAACCTTATTATTTATTCCATATCGATTTTAACGCATATATGCAGCATATAATAAACGACTATTGTCACAATCTTTGCAACTTTTTGAGATGATTTAACTCACATATACAGAGTTTTTCCTTATGTTTGCCTAGATGTTTCCTAAAATCGTCTGCTGCAGATGTGTTGTATTTGGGAAGAGAACATTTTATTTCGTTAAAATCATTGCACTTAATTGCTAGACCGCCTCGATGGCGTATGTTTTTCGAATCTCCGCCACGGGTGCGGCATGTCGCGGGTTCGATTCCCGGTCAGGTTATACCACCAACGACTTTCCTCCTTGGCGCTCAGGAATTTTGGGTTAGCATAACGACTGAATCGATTGTGTCAGGATAGATGGAATTATAGTACCGGTAACTTACTTAGGAAACGCCGTAATATAACTGAACTATTGTTGAAATCGGGCGTAAAACCTCATTTAAACAAACAGGTTTTTATTTTTGTTCTCCTCAGTGATGCCGATACTTAGATTGGTTATTTTGTTCTTAATGCAATACTATTGCCATGGTTACAACTGGACACGGATCAATTTACCGGACAGTCACGTGCCGTTTTTCTTCCGAAATCATCCAGATATCAAGACAGATTGCTACGCAGACAATAGCTGTCCTTTTAAGGTAATTATGATGCATTGATATTATTCCAATCATGTGATTAAAGGCAACACAAATCATGTGATTAAAGGCTACATCACTTCGTGTGATTAAACGCAACACAAATCATGTGATTTAAGGCTACACCATTTCATGTGATTAAAGGCTACATCAATCATGTAATTAAAGGCTACAACATTTCATTTAAGTAATGACTACTTCGAGCATGTAATGAGAGGCTACACCATTTCATGAGATTAAAGGCTACACTAATCATGTAATGAAAGGCTACACGAATCATAGGTTTAAGGGCTACAACAATCATGTAAATTAATTCAATCCTTGAACATTTGATTATGTATTGAATTGTATATTGAAAATTACTGAATAAAATATTGTTTAAACTAATCATGTAATTAAAAGCTACACAACTTCATGTGTTTTAAGGCTACGCCATTTCGCGTAATTAAATGCTACACCATTTCATGAGCTTAAAGTTTACAACAGGCCGTATGGCTAAAGGCTACACGAATCATGTGATTAGAGGCTACACCCTTTCATATGATTAAAGGCTACACTCATCATGTGATAAAAGGTTACATCATTTTATGTGATTAAATGCTACACCATTTCATGGGATCAAAGACTACATCATTTCATGGGATCAAAGACTACATCATTTCATGGGATCAAAGACTACATCATTTCATGGGATCAAAGACTACATCATTTCATGAGATTAAAGGCTAGACTGTTTCATGAGATTAAAGGCTAGACAATTTCATGAGATTAAAGGCTAGACAATTTCATGAGATTAAAGGCTAGACCGTTTCATGAGATTAAAGGCTAGACCATTTCATGAGATTAAAGGCTACACTATTTCATGAGATTAAGACTACACCAAATCATGTGATTAAAGGCTACACCATCCAATGGTATCTCAGTTGGAACTCACAAGTGTTCATAATCCAAAACTTACATCTTAACCGTTTCACTGCCAAGGAGGATTTTTGCAAACAATGCAGATTCAGGTGAGTCAGCTCTTAATGAGCTGCCACTCCTGTAATCTGCATTGTTTGCCACTTAGACATGAAATGTATCCAAATTTCCTGTTGGACGAAAACTGGAGTTATCCAACTTTTAACATGACAGAGTCGACTTTGTGAATGTCGGCAGTGAACGGGTTAATAACCGAATCGAACAAAATCTTCATTCGATCGTCGCTCTGTAAAAACCATCCATAATGCATTTGCGACCAGTGGGAACAGGGCGACCAGGACAGATCGAGATCAGACAGCACATCTGCAAAGCAGTACGCTTTCGAATCCTTACAATTGATGCGCTCGCAGGCTTATTATTTTCAAAACGTCTAAGAATTACATAAAGGTTGTTTTCCTGAACTTGTGAAATTATAAACAAGATGTAGATATTTCAATGAAATGGTGAAGCATAGTCGTAAAAACTATGATATATGTACAATTATGATTATATGTGTATGCTTTTACAAGAGTAATTACATATATCGTACGTGTTGTGTTTGTATATAAACTGTTATCATACTTTGCTTGTTCAGATGGTTGCATGAGTATATGTCTTTTTTGTGTATTATATATATCTTTTCCCGCTTTGATCGTTTTTTGCTCTATAATGGGGACTTCCTGTACATTGTCACTCCTGCACATAAGGCTGTCACATACATATGTCTGATGAGCCGGTGGCATCCTTCTTACAATTATTCTTGAATCCGTCTAATAATTCATTTTTCCGACAATGTTTTCATTTAAACAGTTTTTTTGCTACATATGTGTCAGAAGTCATTTATACCAAGTAAAGGATTAAATATCACACTTGAGGGCCCATACCGGGCCATTGATAGGACCCAAATGTCACTCGTGTAATCAGCAGGTTTTTACAGAATTAATACAAATCTCATTAAGTATTTAGCTCGCGTGAATGAACGTCTTATCTGTAATAGCCCAGTAACTTAAGTAACACTTCGTCCAGAACACTTTAACACGTCAGACCACGTCTTGTGTCGCTGCAGCAGATGAATTGTGATAATGTGGTCATGAAGAAACTTTCTTCCCAATTTGTCTTACCTGTTTCATAATTGTAATTAGCCAAATTTGCCTTCATGCTTTATATCCTAGGTTTCAATGCTTAGAGTGTTAAACAAACATGGACATTTAGCTTTAGCACAGTTGAAAATATTGCTGGAAAATGAGAAAGTAGTCGCCTGGAGTAGGTTCTATTTTGCGGGTACTCTTTTCTTTTTTTTAAACAGGCTGCGTTGGATTTGGATAAATGTTGGGGATACGAAGAGAAGTGTCCGAGTGACCAGCGACTGACCAGTCCGAAATGTCAGGCCAATGACCCAACGTCTAGATTGTAAGGGTTTTGCTAGGTCATATAATAATAATAATAATAATAAAATCTTTATTTAATGAAGGTAAAATATTAACACCGTTCAGATTGGTGGATACTAATAAGTTTAATATGTGCTTTTCTATTTTGGTACTATTTTGAGAATATTGTATGGACTAAACGTGTGTTGTATCTCCGAGACGATTTAGAGGTTATGTTTAATTTTTATGGCATTTAAACCTATCTACCTTAGGGCTGTTCCAGTAAAAATGTATATGGTGGTAGGAACTGCGAGCTTATTTTATTTGGTGGCTGGGGGTGGGGTTAATTAAATTTAAAATTAGTGCCCCCCCCCAAAAAAAACCGTTCTGAAACGGCCACTATCTGTTTACTACTCATCTGTTACTAATTAAGATTCACCCTTTATCATACGGCGCCCTGTTCGTCACGCATGACTGAGCTTTCCGCCCTAATGGTGAAGCGTTAAGAACAGTATGGAAAATAGTAGTATAGCGTATAAATAATCGAACCGATGCAGACTCAACCGAGAAAACCCCCAAAATAATAGATTTTATACAATAAAGGTCCAACTTCTGCTCCTAGAAATTCTGGTGCGTCTGGCAAACGTTCCGATGTCAATACCCCCTACCCCGGAATAGAACTTAACTGTTTGCGGATATGCACATGCTTTTTTAATCATTAAGTGAGAGAGTTGAACAATTAGAAAAGGGTCTTGACTAAAGATGCCCAAGTTCTTGATAAGCCTGTAAGGTCAAAAAGTGGAAGACAGTGGTGCAGAGGTAGAGCGTCGGCCTCTCGTATCAAAGGTCCCTGGTTCGAGTCCCGTGATGAGCGGGTCCTGACCTTGGGATTTTTCCACACAAACGGCGCGAGTACTGGTTAAGCCTCCAGGAAGCGTGATTAATATAATCTGAAAGCTTGCTTCGGAATCAATGTAAAATAAAAAATGTTTAAAAAATAAAGTCAGAAATGAATAGAATTAGAAAAGATGTTGATTTACGTGTGGAATCTATTAAGGTGACTATCCGTGACGAAGTGAAGGCAGATCTTGACACTATTAACACAAGGATAGAGTCGCTATCAAGTCATGAATCGAGTGGTATCACACTAAATATTGTTACCTGAATCTGATAATGAGAATCTGTCAAAGAAAGTCAATACCATGTTTAAAGATGGCGTACAGATCAAGGACGTTATCTGTTTAATTACTTAGAGGAAAACTGCCAACAATCTACTACAAAACTAGGAGTATTAATTGCTAAAATAAAAACCCATGATGACAAAAGGAAAGTTATGTCTTACAAGCCAGATTTAAAAATCTCATTATCAGTATATGGTCAGTAATTCTCTTTCTATATTAAATGCTATGAAAAACCACAACTTTACAATGAAAGATTCAAGAGTAGTAAATAGTGGTTCACGTAGAGAATTAAGAGATGCGCATACTAGACGATACAATAATGGTGACAGAAATATGTCTTCCGTTCCTAACATATATATAGCCAACAACCTCGTTTCGTGAGGGGCTAACAACACAAACTATGGAACCCGTCCTTGGGAAAAGGTACAAGTTGGCTTCTTCGAACAATGCAGATCCAGATCAGCCTGTGCATCCACACAGTTTGATCTGGATGTTCACATATAACTTACACAGGCTTATTAGTAGAGTATGTGAACCTGTGTGATACGATTAAGAAATGCCAACGTGTTCCTTTTCGCTGTGTGCGGGCTCCGATAACTCCTGTATTAAAACTCAGTTACAGAAAAGAAAGCATCCAGATGGACAGATTTTGGCGAGAAGGTGACTTCGGGTATATCAAGGGTAAAATTACCGAGCTAACAACACTATGTGAGGGGGAACTAGAGGTAGTATACTACGAGCCGTTCCACGAGAAAACCAACATTATGGAATCTGCGTAATGTTTCGACCCAGATCATCCTGCGCAGTCCGCGCAGGCTAATCTGGGTCGAAACATTCAGTATCAGGGGGATAGAGGTATAGAGTAATGATTCCTGAAACCGAAAATCAACATCAGGCAAAAACGTGTCTGTCCGGGTTAGCCTGCGCGGCATGCTTAGGTTGATCCGGGTCGATACTTACGCACAATGTTGGTTTTCTCGTTGGACTCATCTCAATCGAACTTACTCAAAGTTTACAATAGGAATATGGCTAACCTTAGCGTTACCCTTGGAAATACACCAGTAACTACCCCAAAAAGAAGATTTCAAAATAAAAACTACAATAACAAGATATGTTTACTATAGATTCTTATCCAAGAGTAAACATGTACTCAGTGTATGTATGTGAATATAACAGAGTATAAACCATCAAAATAACACTTGTGATTTGGACGCCATCCGGCTAATAAATGCTTCCTGTCATACCCTGCTATGCTCGACAAAGCCTAAAATATCGAGAAATAAAGATGAGTGTTCGTTATATAATCATGGACAAATTCTCATTTTTCACGAATGTTTCAACAGTTGTATGCTGCGTTTTGGTGTAAATTTATTTTTACATTGTGTGTGTTTAGATTGATTTCTTCTCTTTATTTCCTCCAATATCTAGTATTAACCAGGTTTTCAACGTAGTTGAAACTTGGTTATTAGAATGACGATGTCGTTGTTCGGACGGGCAAGAATTTATGGAGACCTTTCATGGGATTGTGTTTGGGGCCCCTATGGGTAAGATCAAGGTCACTGTTACTAAAAGTAGAAAAACGGTTGAAACCGAAAGTTTGTATGTAGAAAGAGTCTATGGGTACCTTTCATGGAATTGCGTTATGGGCCCCTGGGGTTCAGGTCAATATCACCGTTACTAAAAGTAGAAAAGCGGACGAAACTGAACATTTTAAGTTACGGTTCACACTATTGAAACCAAAGTTGGAATGTAGTTCATGGAGACCTTTCATGTGATTGCGTCAAGGGCCCTTAAGGTCAAGGTTAATGTCGTTGTTACTAAAAATAGAAAAACGGTTGAAACTGAATATCTGTTATTACGGTTGACATATTGTAACCACAGTTGGTATATAGAAAGAGCTTATGGAAACCTTTCATGGGACTGCGTTTGGGGCCCCAAGGGTCAAGTTGAAGGTCGCTGTTACTTAAAATCTAAAACACGGTTCGAAAGTAAATTATTTAGTACTTTATATTTACATTCTTATGCATGCTTCCGGTCTTCGGTGTATATCTCCTAACCAATTTAGTATGTTTGTTTTACACACACAAAATATTAAACAAACAAGCTTAATTATAATTCTTAAAACGCAGGCTGAAGTTCTCCTCTGTCAATCATTGAAAACCTGGTTTCGTCGCATTGCGGCGTTT